>JAGPOW010003642.1:56242064-56289791 GCA_030014935.1 Caiman crocodilus | reverse complement strand
TGTGTGTAAGCTATAGTAAATTTGCCTTTATTCCACTCCCTACTTGCCTCCTTGATCCAAATGAATATACTCACAGTGCCCAGCTGGCCTGTGACACTCTCTTCATAGGGGCCTGACCCACTGCCCCTTGACCATGTGAGTGGCCCTCCTCTGGACCCTCTTAATGCTAGCCACATCCCTCTTGAAGTGTGGCACCCAGAAGTGGATGCAGTACTCCAACTGCGGCCTCACCAATGCTGCAAAGAGGGGAAGGATCACCTCCCTGGACCTGTTTGTGATGCATCTGTAGATGCACAACAAGGTGCAGTTAGCCTTACTGACCACTTCCTCACATTGGCAGCTCATGTTTATCCTGGAGTCAACAATGACACAAACATCCCTTTCTGCCACTGTTTTGACAAGAGGGGTGTTCCCCTGCCTATAGATGTGTTGCTGGTTCCTTCTCCCTAGATGCAGTACCTTGCACTTGTTTGTGTTGAATTCCATCCTGTTCTCATCTGCCCACCTCTGTAACTTGTCTAGATCTAGCTGGATTCTGTCCCTCCCCTCCAGCGTGCCTACCTTGCCCCACATGTTGGTGCCATCAGTGAATTTGGACAGTGTGCTTTCCATACCCACATCCAGATTGCTGATAAAGATGTTGAACAGTACATGCCCCAGGACCGAGCCCTGGGGGACTCCACTGCCCACATCCCTCCAGGTCAAAAGTTACCCATCCACCACCAATCTCTGGGTGTGACCATCTGGCCAATTTGACACCCATCTGACTGTGTAGGCATAAATGCCACAACCACCTAGTTTTTTTGAGAGAATGTGGTGGGAAACAGTGCTTGCTGTCCTTTGACATCCCTTCCCCCATAATTCTCTCACTCTGGCTAGGGCCAGATTATGGCATGCTGGGGACCTAAAATAGGGGTTCCCAACCCTTCTATGCTGCAGCTTGGCAAACTGTAGACCAGAAGCAGCTACGGCCCAACAAACTGCAGACCACCAAGTGGAGTCCTGTGGCTGGAAATTCTAGGTGGAACACAAATAAAGATACTTCCACACCCCAGGTGGGTGGGCAAGCAGGCCCAAACTTCAACCACAGCTGCCATGGGCTCTGTGGGAGGAGTCACAGCCTCTCCCCCTGGCTCTGCAGGGCCACGGTTTGCCAGTCCACGGTCACTTCCGGTCTGGCAGCTGACCCTTCACAGCCCAGGCGTTAGTCTAGAGGCCCCTCATAATATGAGGCCCATAAGCTGAAGCTTACTTACTTATGCCTAAATCCAGCACTGCACTCTGGGCTACCCATTGGGCTGGCTTCAAGAGTAGAATGGAAAGCATTCTTAGCACAGCTTCTTGGTACCATAGCCTGTTATTTAGAAAAGCACAAAATCAGTACTGAGAAGCATGAGATACAGGTTCAAATTCTTCCTGGAAGAGGGCAGCTTAGAACCAGGATTTTCTGATCTCTTGGAAAGTAGCTAAGCCATTAGGAAGATTAAGAGTAAAAAAGTAGGAGGGTTTCCTCCTTTTCTATTGGATGCTTTGAAATGCAATATTTTAGTGGCACTAGTTAGGCGCAATGATTTTTAATAGTATGCTTTTCTGCTCTGTGAATCTGAGCAAGGAAAATAGCTGCCTGGTAGAGGCATGTTTTGCTTCAGCTCATGAGTATATTGATTAAATGGGAGGCAGTCTTTGAGAAAGTTATGCATCTCATGTGGTCAGACTATGATCTGCATGAATGACAGGCTTGCTTTCTAGCGGTGTGTAAGTTGCCTCTTATTTATCATCATAATGGATTAGGTACTTATGCAGAGTGGTATAGGATTGGTTTTAGAGGCTGCAACAGACTTCCCATTGATACAATAGGAAGTATAGGTACTTCAGAGCTGTAAGAGGATTAATCCTGAGGGAGTTATAAGAGTATGAGGCAAGTGGCACAGTCAAAGGCCTAATCCGATTCCACCAAAAATCTCTAGTTTCTTTTGAATATAAAACCTTTAGACATCTATGATTTTGTAGTAAGGCAGGGGTGGGCAAAACATGGCCTATGGGCTGAATCTGGCCTGCAAGGCCATTCTATCTGGCCCATGGGGCTCCTAAAAACATTTACAAAATTCAAATTTATCTGTCCTTGGTTCCTGTAAAAAATGACAGGAACCAAAGGCAGTAGGGCCCAGGGGAAGCCCTGAAGAGCTCCAGCAAAAGCAGGGCCTGCCGGGCCCTCCTCCTCCCCCCAGCCAGAAGCCCCACCAGGGGCTTCTGGTCTGGGACCATGGGACTGGACTAGTGCCGGTACCTCAGGCAAGGGCAGGGAGGGGGAAGGGCAGGGAACAAGCTGGTGCTGAGCATGGGGGGAAAGTGGCTCCCCTCCACCCTGTGCCCAGAGCACCCTGCTGCAGCCATTTGCAGCCTGCATAGGGCTGTCCTGAGCAGGCACAGTGAGCCCCACAGGGCTGCGATGGGGGGGAGGGGCTGCTTTTCCCCATGCTCAGCACCAGCTTGTAATTTGCCCCCGCTGCTAGCCTGGGCCCCAAGCCAGCTCCAGGCTTGCTTGTCAGGGCTGTGCATAGTGGCAGCAGCTGCAGCCCCCTCACTTGCCCTGCTGGGCAGCCTTTGCTGCTGCTGCCCAGTGCATGAGCTCCAGGCAGGCAGCAGCAAATGCTGCCCAGCACAGCAAGCAAGGGGGGAACAGCTGCTGCTGCTGTCTGCAGCCCTAACAGGTAAGCCTGGAGTCAGCTTGGGGCCCAGGCTGGCAGCAGGGGCAGGTTACAAGCTAGTGCTAAGCATGGGGAAAAGCAGCCCCTTGCCCACCCTGTGGTTAGTGCTCCCTGCTGCATGTGTTCACAGCCTGCATGGGGCTGCCTATGCCTGCTCAGGACAGCCCCATGCAGGCTGCAAGTGGCTGCAGCGGGGAGCACTGGCCACAGGGAGGATGAGGGACCACTTTTTGCCTGTGCTCAGAACTATCTCCTTCCCTGCTGGCGAGTAGGGGGCCAGGGCTGTGCACTGACTCCCCCAGGTCCATGGTACAGGTGAGGCACTGGGAGCGAGCTGGTGTGGGAGCAGGGCCCACACCAGTGTGCCAGGGCCAGCGCCAGAAGGGCCAAGAGCAGGGCGGCAGGAGTACAGGGTCCCGGCTGGCAGGGGCTCTGTGGAGCAAGGCCAGATCACTCCTCTTCCTTATGGTGCAGGCCAGCCCAACTCCACAGACCCCTGCCATCCTGTGCCCTGCTCTGGGCCCCACCAGTGCTGGCTTTGGGACATTTGTCCCAAGCTGGTGAACAGGGGTCAGGGCACCTGCCAAGGGGCAGGGCTACCTGTGTGGCCCTCCACTGCATGCCACAATTTGGTAAGTGACCCTCTGCCTAAAATAATTGCCCGCCCCTGTAGTAAGGGATCTTATTCAAAGAACACTGATTGATTTCAATAGGCTTTACATCAGGGCCTAGGAGTCTACTAGAAGTTGTTCTATTCATAATGCAGAGAAAATCACTTGTTTGCCTGTTTTATGCTAAAAATATTTATGTACACGTGTTCATTCAAATTTGCTGTTTTAAATTGTAATTATTTATTGCTTTCTTAAAAACTCAGTGTCCACATGTGTTTGTATCCAGCTTTGTAAAGCAATATAATATTTAGAAATAGCAATTCTTTACTGCCTGAACTTTGAGTCTGCAAGAAAAGAAGAGTGTTAAAAGGGGGATTCAGGTCAAGTGGTTTTTTTGAAAGTGGTTAGATATTTGGTGCTGTTTGTGACTGAATTTCTTCCAAGGGTCTTTATTTACTTGAACCTTCTGCACTGGGAACAGAAAATAAACTCTTCTAGGTAAAAGTTGAATTATTTTCTATTATCACGATCTTAAAACATATGAAAACAAAAGGAATATATACTTAGAGGCAAGTATGTAATTTAAATCCTTACTACAGCTTCATAAAACCTGTATATATGTTTAAAAGTATTCATTTATTTAGATAAAATGGAACTAGTCTTGCTAGTGAGTTCTTAATATTACCTTTTGCTTAATTCTTTGTCACAAGTAGGAAGAAGGTGGAGCAAAAAAGGAAGGAAAGTATTTTTATGGATCTGTGCCACTATGCATCTGCTGAAGATCTGTCTGTATAATTCAGCCAAGAAGGTATGTGAATAGGAAAACAGAGGACAGTTTAGAACCTGGGCCTCCTGCTCTCTTTGAAAGTAGATTAGCCATTAGGAGGATTAGGAGTAAAAAAGTAGGAGGGCTCCCTTCTCTTCCATTGGCTAATTTGAAATGCAGTATGTTAGTGGCACTAACTAGGTACAATGATTGTTAATAGTATGCTTTTCTGCTCTGTGAATTTGAGCAAGGAAAATAGCTGCCCATTAGAGGCATGTTTTGCTTCATCTCATAAGTGTAATGGGAGGCAGACCAAACAGGTAGGTGAATAGGAGAACTACTGACATTTTCATACGCTGATCTGTTTATCTTCCTGAAACATGAGCACTCATTACCCACATCTTATTACACATAATTACATGTTTCTACCAGTGAGAAAAGGTGAGTTTCAGTGAAAGTTCCATTTAAGTGCACTGAGAGGGAAAGGGCAAGTGAAATAGTTGGCACAGAATACCACCATGATCGGGGTTAAGGGTAGGGTACAGCTACATTCATGCTGATCCAGCAGCCCTCATTATCTCATCTTAGTGGCATGGACTATGGACATAATTCTAACCTGTAGATTGGAAAACATCAGTGAGACAAACTGTAGATTGCTGAATACCAGCTTATTTCAAGGGATGAAATCCCAGGTGTGGGGGTTGAGTTTTCCCTCCACGTTTCTTTTCTCCTCACCTAGCATACAAACTTATTATTCAGGCTTAATGAAGCATTTTAGACAGAATGGATTAACTCATTAAAGGTGCAGATAACATATTTGGGTAATATCTTCTGCAGCAGTGGGTTCCATGGATTGCCTCCATATTATTTCCTTTTAATTTGGTCTTCTTTACCTAGCTTTATTTCAAGCAGTCCTGCTTGTTGGGGAACCATAAAACAGATGCCTTTATTTTCATAGTTTCATAGTAACTAGGGTCAGAAGGGGCCTACAGCAGGCCATCTAGTCTGACCCCCCGCCAATGGCAGGAACGAGTGCTGGGGTCACAGGATTATATTAAAATGTGATTATATCCATCATTTATTTAGTAATCATTCTTCCTGCCACTTCTGGATGAACTGTCAACTATCCAAAACTCATAGCATATTTTTTCTCAACATGTTGTCAGACTCAAATTTCTCTGGGTCACTGATTTAAATGCTAAGAAAGAAACTGTGATGAGAATTTTGAAATGAAAAGCACTAACCAAACTTGAAAGGAACAGCTGAGCAGTATTTCATCTTTTTTTTCGATGAACTATGGTTGTTATAATTGGCCTGCTTCAGAGGGAGAGTTGCAGAAAGATCCAAGATAAAGACTGAAGGTAAATTAGGTTGAAATGCATTGCTTAGGACAAAGCTGAATGAATAGACCTTTCCAAAGAGTATGCAGAATTCACAAAAGTGAAAATTTTGTTTAAATACAGGGGAAAAAATTCTTTCTCGCATTTGTGGAAAGATTTAAGTTAATTAAGTTAACTAATGTGATGCTTTGCTTTTTATTTACCTAATAACAGAAGCAAAGTATAATTCCCTATGCCAGCTCAGCTGTGTTGGCTGGCACACCGGAAAGACACTGTAAGACTTGACCTAATCTTCCTGCTTCCTACCCATTTTTTCCCACTTCTAGGAAAAGGAAGGGAAACAGGCAGAGACTGCTATATGGTCTACCATACATCATAATAATCATTAAAAAAAAAGTGTTTACCTGAATTACATTATCTTGCTTGCTCCATAAAATTCAGGGAGAAAAGATACAATTTGTAGCATGCCTTGTAAGTTAACAGATGTAGGGGCTGTTGAAAAAAAGGGGGAAGCAAAGACTACAGCTGAATACCTGTTGTGAAGGATTTCTTTCCAGTAATGTATTCTCCTTTAAACTATGAGTCTTTCAGTTCACACACCTCCACTGAACCTAACTGGTGTGGACCATGGAAAAGAAGAAAATGTCTCCAGGTATAAAATATATTTGGACTCTATTGCTTAAAATGAATACCTTCAACGCCCACAACAAGTTAATCAGAAACCAATCATGAAAGTCCACATAAGCACCTATATTTTGAAGGCTTAAGTAGAATTTAAGTGAAGTGTAGGGTTATGCTGGCCCTTTGCACAAACTTGAATTTCACCCAGAAAGAAGATTCAGAAACAATTTAATTACAAAGTGATGCATCCTAATGTTAAATAAAACATGGTAAAATATAATATTTATGCCTAGATTTTAAAAATGGTGCACTGGATCCTAAAGAAACAAATGCCTTGGCAATTCCTAGTTGGCCACATCCTAAGGCAGAGAATTCAAGTCTTACTCACTGGGTGTGTCTACACATGTTCCCCATGGCACCGTTACTGCACCATCATTTAGAACTTGCTTTAGGAAGTACTAAATGAAGGCACAGTAACAGCTGTTACTGCACTGCCCTGGCAGTACATGGTTATTTTTAGCAGCACAGCTTCCTGGTAGCAGATAAGGAGACACAGCTATACCTGCAATAAGAGACCAACAGAAGTTTCCTATCTCCTCTAACAAGTACTAACAAGTTGGTACTCTAATCTGTGCTGGGACTGAGGCAGAAATCTCAAGGTCCATGTTCAGCTCCCAAATGTGACCTCTGGGTATCTGGAATAAGAAGAATTAACACAGTAGGGACAGCTGGAAAAAGGTAGGATTGTTGCCTTATTTATAGATGCGAAAAATTTAAACAAACATGTAAAAGGTAATGTTTCATACTTCCTAATGGGGAGAAGTGTTTGGTAAAAGATGACTGCTATCAATTTTTTTTCTAGGCTTAATATATATGCCATTAGAAAAGTAGAATACATGTCCGTGTGTGCTTAATGCTTCCTTTAGGAGACACCATTTTCTGGAGCTGCCATTAGAGTTATGGTGAGCACCAGAGATAACTCATAGAAAAATATAGCTAATTTTTCATGGTAGAGACGACTGAAACTTACATTTTCATCTGGGGAAAGAAACTGTAAATCAAAGCATGAATCAGGGATCCTGACCAGTTTTGGAAAAAGCCAGAGCTGCTGACCTAAATGTAAATTCTATGCAACAGATATAACATGTCTCAGAGGAAAAATGACCCAATAAGATATGCAGCAAGATTGAACCCATAACCCGACATGCCCACAAAGAGAAGTAATTGTGGTCTGAGTTCAGAAATTTTCACCTAAATTAGCCAACTGAACCAGGAAGCTGAGAGTAGCAGTCCAATGGACATAAATGCCAAATCTTAAGGAACTAAAATAGAAGCCCAGTTATGAAGTACTAAGACAGAATGCATAGAACCGAGCTGTCCACAGATATTTCTGAGGAGGATATTGGCACACCAGTAAGGTTTAAACTAGAGAATAGTGGTTTATACATCATGGACATAATAGACTCCGAGTGTCAGTAAGTTGAACTAGGTAAGAAGACTAAGGCCTCAGTCCATGAGTGTAAATATTTTTATGTGTTTGTTTGGTTTTAACCGAAGATGATCATAAACTACTTGTCATTTCCAAATAAGGACATAGAAACACTTGCATTTTCTACTGACAATCAGAGATTATTTTGTCAGACATAAATGTATGATTTACAAATTGAATCTGAACCTGACAGAGATTTGATTATTACAGAATGTATCAATGGTCTTTATGGACTTATGGTTGAAAATGGTTTAAGATAAACCTGGTTGAATGTAATATCAGACTTAACTGATTTGGGTCAAATCGGTTTTTGAAACTTCTGTCCTAGACCCCTTCCTGGTTCAAATTAAATCACAGTCCCCCAGCATCCCAGCATGCTTTCTAGCCCTAGGTTGTGCTGTGCTATCCAGAGAGCAGGGCTGGCCCCACCCCTGTGCTCCCTAGCTGGAGCAGTGAGGGCTGGCTGACAAGGTGAGGGGAGGGGGCAAGCCTGGCTGGGGATACAGCCTAGTCTCCGGGATGGGGGAAACTGCCTCCCACAGGCAAACCTCAGCTGGGGACTGGGGCTGCAGGGGTGGGGGGGTTAAACACCCCTTGCCCCATTCAATTTACTGCTGGTTGTGATTGTGGAATACAAATCGCAGAGGTACCTGGAAACAGGAAGAGGAAATGATAAGCAAGCATGCAGAGTCTTGCTGCTGTAATTTTGGACTACAACTGCTAGAGACCTCAGGGGCATCAGAAAGAGGAAGCAAACACACAGCCCATACTGGCTACATGCCAGAGCTCTGTGGTATAGCACCTCCCAGCTTCTGGTCAGAGCTACTGCAGGCATGTGGCTGCATTTCCTGTATCAAAGGTAAATGTCAGTTCACTTCTGTTTCAATATAATCTATGCAGTTTAGATTAAATTGCAAAGACTGAATCAACTCAGCCTTGGGGTTTTTGACTGTGTATACTTAGCCCAGGAGTACCAGAGTCTTCACTGGTTCTTGATAGCTTTCCAGGTGCAAAACAAGGTGATGGGCCCTACATACATAAGAAACCACCTTCTCCCTTATGTCCCATTGTAATCCTTTTGGTTAATTAAAATCAGCCTCCTTACAAGTACAATTAGTATGCCAAGTTCACGAAGCAAAAATGTGTGGAAGGTTGCTCCTTAGTTGCTCCTCAGATATGGAACTTCCCTTCCAGGGTCACTGGAACCCAAACCTGGATATCTTTCAGGAGCATTGTAAGAACTTCCTTTTTGGGGAGGGATTTACGAACCAAAACTAGGATGTGAGGTTGTTTAGGGGGTCTCTTTTTATCTTGATGTTCTACTTCCCTTCAAGTTGTTTTAGTCCTGTTGTCACTTTCCTGTTTTTAAGTTAGTTTGTTTTCTTATTGTAAGCTGCCCAAAGCCTTTGTTGGGAAGGGTGGCATATACATTGAATAAACAAGCAAACAACAAATAAAGATTCTGTAGAAAGTGATGTAGAAGGTCATCAAGGAGCCCTCTAGGGTCTACACGAGAGCCCTAGGCTAGTAAGGCCAGTTGCCTGGGCAAAGGTGGTACAGGATTGGATCATGGAGTGGAGACGGGCACAATGCACCTCTGGCCTATAGTTAAATTCTATAAAGTTTGCACTTAGTTCAACCAACTTCAGGATCTGCACATGGGCACACTGAGTTAGATTAGGTAACCATTTTTAATGCGATCTAACTTCTCCCTTACCTCTCTGAACATCTGTACTCACCTTATAAGCTTTATATCCGTCAATGAGTTAACTGCTTTTCTTAGCCCTTTTGATCTCTTTCACCCACCTTCACCTCTCTCAGCAATGTGCCCCTCCCTTTGTCCCTTCCTTCTTGTTCCCCTATGCTTTGCATTTAAATTGTGTTCTTTCTTTCTGTTTTGTACAACTGTTTTCTGCAAATCCATTCATAATATCTGAGGAGGTAGGCTATAGCCTACTAAGACCTGTGCCCTTCTGACTGAGTCATTCTTTAAGGTACCACCATGCTCTGTCTTCCATTTGACTTCAGACTAATGCCTGCCGCTAGTCTGAAAGTGTTTACCATATTGATTTCCCAAAACTTATGAAAAGAATAGGAATACAAGAAAGGTTTTCCTGACTTAACAGTATCTATGTCAACTTAGCTCCAAAGAAGTCTTAGGCCCAAATACACAAGATTAAAATATTTTAAGTATTTTATTTCACATATTAGTTGAGTGTAGAGGAGTGTCATTATTTGTTTCCATGCCATTGTTTTTATTTGGGAATAACAAAGTCCAAATACTTTCATTATCTTTTGGTCTTCTGCCACCAGAGGAGTATGAAAGAAACAAAAGATGCCACATGAGGGGCAGAATTCTAATTCCCTTTGTGTGACCAAGCAGTAGTTTTTCTAGCTCTGCAAGTGATATTTTTGCATTTGTATGTAAGTTATATGCCTGTGTGCATTGAAAAGTTGGGTTTTTCCCAGATAAAAGCCATTTCCAATCTCTAATTGAGTTTTCTGCCTTGTAAATACAGGACAAACATTTATGGCATATTTACACATGCTCTAGGAGTGTGGGGGGGGCTGCTTTAATTAGAACATCTCTTGGGAGTTGCTCTACTTAAACAACCCACAGTATCTCATGCATTCAGCATCCTACACTTCAAAATGCCAGCAGGGGCATTTCAACTAAAGCTTGCTTGACTGGCTTTAGTTAAAACACTCCCACCAACATTTTGAAGCATGAAGATCCTGAATCCATATCCATGAGACGCTGAAGCTGCTGGAGCAAGCTAATTAGCACACTCCAGAAGAATCAATTGAAACTGCTCCAACACAGTGTAATTACAGAGTGTTGGAGCAAGCATTCCACACATCTACAGACACCCAATTTTCATGGACAATCAAAGTGACCCTTCTGAAGAGTTAATGGCGGTATTAATCAATGAACTGACTGACAAAATAACTGAGACATAGAAATTCTCTAAAGTCCTGAGCAACATAACCAATACAATATCTAAAAGAAAGTAATATTACAAATCTGGTTATTTTAAAGACCTGAGGCCAATGTAAATTTTATGAGATGAGAATGATATGATTCTTGGACTCTGGTGGTATTTTGACAGCAATTCATTACAGCATTTGCATATAGTTAGAGATATTTAATACAACAGCCAACTGAGAATTATAGTAATCTAGTGTATTCAATGCAAAGGTATACAGGGTAATGGTAGCAGGATCTAAGCATTCACATTTGAAAGCACTTTTGGGGAGGTAATAGGGGTTAATAAATAAGCTTCCCCTTCCTCCCTCCACAACATAGGTTTTACAAGTAGATCATGCAAGAAAAATATCCTACTGGCTTCCTAGAAAAAGTAATGAAAAGAGTGTTAAAGTAAAATGTAGAAGGAATTAATACTGTTGGAATTTATATGTATGTATATCCTGCACTTTATAATAATATCCTGTAGCCATGCCACTCAAGCTGTCAAATCTCATAAACTCAGAATATTTAGTCCTGACTGCCAATTGGATGGGACACCTCCAAGGAAAACTAAAATATGGCAGTAAATGATGTGACAATTCAGTAAATGACATTTTTTCCTCTGAATCACTGCTGAACTAATGCCCTTTAAGGTCATAATTATTTAGGATTGGAGAGGACTTTTTGTGTAGTCTTCTGCAGCTGCTGTCAACCATGGCATATAATCCTTTGCATAAACAGATCAAGCTTCATTTTAAAGTATTGCCAATCCAACCATGTAAAAAAATCAAGAGACAAACTCATAAAAATCAAGAGATTTGGCATGTAAATCTTGAGATGCTCTGTTCTAACCCCTCTCCCCCCAGCTCTTCACACATGTACCCTGAGCAGCCCCCCACCTGTTGCAGCCCTAGGCTCAGTACTGACCTGGTGGGGCTTCCTGTACCTCTCTCCCCAACCGTGGCTGGGCCCAGCCCAGGTTCCACTCCCACCCACACTTCTAGGGGCTTTGTAGCTGGTTCCAGCCTGGTTGGGGCCTGAAAAAAAAATCCTGAGATTTAAGAGTTCTTTCATGAGTCAGACATAATTTTACTTAGAAATTGCAACTCTCACAATAATTTTGCGAGAGTAGGTATTACTGATCTTAGAAAGAGGAGATTCTTTACCCCTACATCTAGAAACTCATTTCTCTAATGGTAAGAAATCTTCTGATTCCCACAATAATTTTACTCATGGCTAACTACAAAAAATATTTTCTCTTCTTTCAACACTGTTCTTTGATGACCTTCTGGGTATCCCCCAAACTCACCTGCCATGACTTCAGATGGTTCTCTAGTGGAGGGGGTCCACTCGGAAGATGGCTCCAGAGTTATCATGCACCTTGGCGGATGCCTACGTGGCTCCAACCTTCCCTACACCCCGGCCACACGACAACCCATGAGACGGGCCTCAGGATCTTTTATGACTGTCCCCTTTTGATGTCTTCCCCGGTAACCACATGTCCTTCTCCGCCAACCAGCACCTTGGGTTCTAGCCAGAGCTGGAGGGTTAACTTTGGGGCTACCCCCTTGATACCCTGCACATTCCATGACGGATGCTGTTGATTGTCACTGCGTTCTCACGTGGTCCTCCGTCTCCAAATGGGATCTCTGATTCTCTGAGCCTGGTGTAGAGTGCTAGGCTCCCCTGCTCTAGGCAGGTAACAGAATGGATTTAACTAAGAAGAAAAAGCAGGAACTGAACGCTCACCACCAGAGAAGCCCCACACCAAGGGAACAACCCACTGTGAGAAAAAAACAAAATAAAGGAATAATGGCAAGAAACACGGGAAGGAAGGGACAAGAAAGAAAAGCTAAGTAAATAAGGGCAACCACAGGAAGAATCCTGTGCCCCCTTTGCCCCTAATGACCCTAAGCAGGCACATCCCCTGGGCCAGGGCCCACGCCTTCACCTTGGCTGCGGTCACTCTTAACCCCTCTGGGACCTGCTTTTTCCTTGAAGTCGCGCCTCCTGCCACCTCCAGCCAGAGCTCCCTCACCAGCCCTTCTCACTGCTGGTGCCAGCTTCACTACCGGTAGCTTTGATGTCTTCCGGTGCACGGAGATCCTCAGCAGCTGCCGCTGCCGGCTTCACTGCCAGTACAGGCTCTGTTACTGACTCTTTTGATCTTCGCCGGTCTTCCTTGACATGGAGATCCTCTGCCACTCCCACTGCCAGCTTTGCTGCCTGCGCCTTTGATTTTTGCCAGTCTCCCCTGGTATGGAGATCCTCCACAGCTCCCGCTGCCACCACTGATGCTAGCCATGGCGGCAGGACACGGTCTACTTGGTGGTTTCCCACCAATCCTCCTCCACTTGCCACACCCCCACCTGTGCTATCAGGGCCAGTTTTTAACTTCGCCAGGTACCATCTCTTCCTGATGTCACCTGGCTCCAGCTGCATA
Organism: Caiman crocodilus; assembly: GCA_030014935.1. NCBI lineage: Eukaryota > Metazoa > Chordata > Crocodylia > Alligatoridae > Caiman > Caiman crocodilus. The sequence goes on along the minus strand of JAGPOW010003642.1, from coordinate 56,276,845 downwards.
TAGGCGTGGCTGACAAACCGCTTGGGTGGTTTTCCCTGGTGTGCCTCCTGGCTCCTCTGGACCCCTGCAGCAGGAAGGTTTTTTCCTTCTTTTACTTTTGACTGGGGTCTGCCTCTGGATGAGACTTCCCCCTTGGTCCACCCTACATCCCTGGGACAGCATCAAGTTAAAATGGGTATGGCTAGACCAATCTAACTGAACTTCTGTACATATGCTGAGTATAGCTTCAAGGCTGGGAAAGCTCAGTCACTGACCTTAGCCCCAGGCCTGCACTTTTGCTACCCTCCCTCCCTCCTCACCATGCCTCTGGGTTATTTTTAGACCCTGACCCCCAAACCAAAAACTCACCCTACTCCATGGACCAGACATCCCCTCATAAGCCCGCCAACTCCCCCAATTCCACAAGTTGCTGCCTGGTACTTGTTTTATTGGCATTTCATAGTTTCATATATGTTAGGGGCTGGAAGGGACCTTACAGATCATAAGGTCCAGCCTCCCTTCACATGTGCAGGAAAGACTCCTGGGGTCAGATGACCTCAGCAAGGTAGGCATCAAGACACTTTTTGAAGATCACTAGGGTGGGTGACTGTACTACCTCTGGGGAGAACACGTTCCAAGCCCTCAGCACTCAACTTGTACAGAAGTTTTTCCTTATGTTTAATCTGAAGAGATCTTCAGTCAGTTTGTGCCCATTATTTCTTGTCCTCCCCTGGGGGTTCTTGGAGAATAGATGCTCTCCCAGACCCTGATGTATGCCCCAATATGCTTATAGGCTGCTACCAAGTCCCTTCTGAGTCTTCTTTTCCCCAGGCTGAACAGTCCCAAGTCTTTCAGCTTTTGCTCACATGACCTGGTCTTTAGGCCTCTACTCATACATGTGGCCCTCCTTTGGACTGTCTTGAGCTTCTCCACATCCTTCCTGAAGTGTGATGCCCAGAACTGGACACAATACTCCAGCTGTGCTCTCACCAAGACTGAGTAGGATGGGAAGATGATATCTTTATCCTAGCTTGAGATGCCTCAGTAGATGAATGCTGTCCAGCACGGCTGTTATACTGCCGGGTGGTTAGTTATGTTCAGGCTGTTGGCTGAATGCCCAGTTTAGTTCGGCAGGTGGGAGTTAGATGGAGCAGAATTAATTAGGCACAGACACGTGTCGGTTGTAGAAAAGGTTTACTTACGTCTCCCGGAGATTGATGTGCAACACAGGTTGAGACTTTGTTCCGCTACAGCTGTCTTATCTACAGTTCAGCATGCAAGTTCAGGTTACAAGGTCAGGTTACAGCTATGGGTGACAGGTGACGGACGACGGATGAGTGCACGATGCTGTCAGGTTACCGTGCCTGCAGGGCTTATCTACGTCAAAATTAGCATTGATGGGGAGTGATTAATGGGTGATCGATCTATTAATCATTCTAGTGATGCGCTCAGGTCTCTTCACAAAGAGTTCCCCAGAGATCTCCAACCTAGGTGGAGATGTTCAAACAATTTATAGATAAAGGTATCTAATGGAGGTATCCAATGATGGGCTTCTAAGTGGAATCTTTAATTTTTTGGCAAGCATCAGCAATTTGTCTTCTCAGGTTGCGAGGTAGTAGGCTAAGTTTTTGACCGTTATGTGTGAATTACGTATAGAGGGGTCTATACTAATTTTTTGACCAATTATATGTAACCTCCGCCAGTATTTTATTTTAGCTGACCAATCGTTTATCACTCTCCGCCAGAGTCTTATTGCATGAGTTTTGTCAGTTCTCTTATCTTTGACCGATGGATGAACTCTTAGTGGAATGCTGCTCATCAGTAAGGCAGGGCCTTCTTGCCTTTGACTTAGAGACAGAGCTAAGTTTTGCTCTCTAACCGTGATGTAGAAAAGGTTTTAGGCCTACACATTTGCTAGTGGCATGGGCACCTTTTTACTGGGTTGTGACACATGCCAGTGTTTGATTAGCTCTGCCAGCTAGGGCATCGCATTGGTGGGTCATTTCATTTTGTGGTCTGTCACAACACCCAGATCTCGTTCAGTCATTGTGCTGGAAAGCGTAGCACTGCCGATCCTGTAAGTGTGCTGGGGAATATTTTTCCCCAGATGGAACACTTTATATTTCTCCATATTAAATGTCATTAGGTTGATGTCTGCCCACCCCACAAGCCTGTCCAGGTTGGCCTGTATTGCCAGCCTGTCCTTGAGTGTGACCATGCTCCCCCATAGTTTGGTGTTGTCTGCGAACTTTGCCAGTTCTCTTTTAATATGCAAATCCAAATAATTGAGTACTGGACCCTGATGGATGTCACTGGTCACTTTCCAACATGTTGACTCAGTTCCATCAGTCAATACTCTCTGGGTCCTTCCTTGGAGGCAGTTACCTAGCCACTGGACTGTAGGGGGGTTGAGGCCACATTTTCCCAACTTAACCAGAAGGACATTGTGGAAGACCAGGTCAAAAGCATTTTTGAAGTCCAAGGATATGACATCAACCTCATTTCCCCTATCCAGGTAATGCATTACCCCATCACAGAAGGAAATGAGGTTGGTCTGACATGACGTGCCTGTAGGTCCAGGCAGGATAAAGTGTTCTGCCACAGTCTTGGGCATATTTCTGGAATTGAGGTCAGATAAGTATTCATTTTTTCTGTGTAGGAGTTATCTTGTCTGTACAGAACAGACAGTACAGGTGAATGGTAAGCAGGTCATGATATATATGAGGTTGGTAGTGGAGCCTCTCTTAGTAGGTGTTGTCTTTAGGGTGCCACTCTCCCCACTTTGAATCTGGTTAGAGGCTTAATAGTTAATGGACATAAGGAAAGAAGTGGGTTTCAGGACAAATGACTTTAACTAGTCCAAAACTGATTACTGGAGTAGGTAATCAAAGCACTGGAGCAAAGTTGCAAATCAGCCTTGAACAAAGCCGCAAAGTTTCAGAAAAACAAAGCTAAATACAGACAAAATGCAAGCAATAAACGACAGACTGGGATGGGCTATGTGGAACCTTTTTGTTTCCAAATGTTATAATGACATACTTTTTTCTGAGTATTCCTAACAATCTGTCTGTTCTGTGATAGTAAATCTATATTTATGGGGACTTACACAGTGGATTACATTGCTTCATTATTATAAATGAGTATATTGCCTTCTTGTTAAACAAACAGAGGAGACAGACAGGCTACAATTGCACAGTATCTGAACTACAAAAATGAGCTTTTATGGACCTTTTTAGATTAGTAGTGTAGGAGTTCACAGACAAGTTCTTACAAGTTCTTCTAAGAACTTTTGGAGCAAGGAAGTTCAAGCTTAAATGCTATTTTGTGTTCGTTTTTGATCTATCCATTAGTATGGTGAAGAATAATTATTATTTTATTTGTTTCTATAATTTATCATATGGCTTGGTAATATGTTTATAATGCTTCCTTGTTTACCAAAAAAAGAAAGCACACGTGTTGTGGTTTGGCATTTTTAAAATTGGGCATGCCAGCTGGAAGAGGTTATCAAAATCATTTCAGCTGGCTTGATACATTGTCCTGACTGGTGATTTATATTAAGTTGAGAACATGTGGTCAAGTGTGGCACTCAGATGGAACAACCATGAAGTAGTAATTTATTAGATAGCACAGTAGGTGGCTGGTATACAATTACACAATCCCTTAATTTCAGCATATAGCATAATACTAGTGACAAGGATCTAACTGTACATGGTGTTTCATTATTCTTTACCTTTTCAAAGTTCTTTTTATATGAGATACTGCTTTTTCTGTTGACATGAAATGTAAGAACAGAATCCTGTGAGTAATTTCCTTTTAATGTTTTTCCATAGAGAAAATTCAACACTTCAAATGTCAAACTGTTGGAAATGTAAATAAACAAGCACTTTCAGTGCAATGAAAAACAGCCTTGATGGCCTCAAGCATACATAAATGTTAAAAGCAACATATTTGTGTGAAAAAATGCTTTTAATGAAAACTTGGAGAGTTTGTATTTTTCAGTGAGGGAGAGGAGATAAAAAGGAAAATGACTGCATCCAATTCAGAAGCTGATTTTAGCCAAAAAGATACTTATACAATTGAAATTAACAGATTTGGGAACAAAACTTTTGGTAAAGGAAATGGAAATTACTTCAAGTTCAAAAGGTAACATTAAACTGGGAAAACGTAACTGGAAAAGAATGTGAGATGTGATCACAGGGGCTAATTTAATATTTCTGTGTGTTCATTTCCAGCTTATGTTCCCTGAAAATGAATCTATTGTGCATACTGAATAGACAATATTTTTAGTAGGTAACAGATAAAACTTTATATGTTCAATAGCCCTAGCTCTTGGATTCATTGACATGTCCATTACTGAAAAGCTAGAGTGTCATATTTTGAATTAGAGTTTTTGCTATAGACAAAACAGCAACTTCATACTTTAAAATCCATTGTGCCATGTGCAAAAATGACATTGCCACATTCTATATTTAATTCTTCTCCTATTCTGTATTAAATTAGCTCATCTTACAAACTGCAAGGATACCATTTTTGAATTCAAGGACAACAAACTACACTTGGGATCTGAAAGTTTAGTAGTCTTCTTCCAGATATTTACATTATAATGTGCAATAAATATTCTGCAATTAAAATTCAGCTGACAATTTTGTTGGTGCAGGGTGCAGAAATATTCCCAACAGCTTGTGGCTGTGGCCCAGTTGTGTAAAGTTTCATAGTAGTTAGTTAGGGGTCAGAAGGGACCTAAATAGATCATCTAGTCTGACCCCCCACCACTGGCCGGAGTCCACGCTGGGATCACATGACCCCAGACAGGTGTTCATCCAAACTCTTTTTGAATTTATCCAAGGTAGGAGCAAGGACCACTTCCCTAGGAAGTTGGTTCCAGATCCTAGCCACCCTAACAGTGAAATAGTGCCTCCTCATCTCTAACCTGGACCTATTCTCCAGCAGCTTCTGACCATTGTTCCTTGTCACCCCCGGTGCTACTGGGGGGAATAGGATGCTTCCTATTTGCTACTGAAAAGGGTGGTAAAAACCTTGGTTTAGTCAGGAAACTAATCAAATGTGACTCAAAAACACATGGTGAGAAGATAAGAGGGGTACAGAGAGGATGTTTTTACTATTACCTTTCTGACTGTATTGAGTAAAAATTGCCTGGCACTTACCAAACAAATACTATATTTTTTTTCCTGGAAAAATAGCATATTTAAGACAATTAGGAATTTCAGAAAGATTTATAATCACATTAAAATAGTATTTGACTCACAGGTATTCATTATTGTTTTTGAAAGATCATTAGCAAAAGAAAAAGGAAGAATTAATTAAAAAATAGGCATCTGAAAAAGAATACTATATGTTATTCTTTGTAGCCTTCTCAGAGACAGTTCTGATGTGCTTATTTTGTCTAAATCAACACATCATCAAGTTCTTATCTGTGGGTACACTGCTCTGATTATACCAGCAAACTTCTAACACTGACCCTTGCATGCTGCATTGATCCTGAACCACTAACAGGGTCTAAAGATAAGTCAGTCTCCATGCAGTTTAGATCTTGGTGCCTCTACAATGTCTGCCAACAAACGTAGCATTTAATAACTGTTACGTTAGACATTTGTTGATGAGAAACTGAACTGAGAACGTACATTTCATTTCCACAGGAAACCAAAAATGCATGGGATGACAATTACTTTTTTTGCAACAACAATCCACAAACAGGGATTAAAAATGCTTTCCCATGGGAAAGCTTCTAAATAGGGGTAGATTAATCAGAATAGAATGTAATTGCAATTATTTTCTTGGTAGTGCAGGTTAATTTTATGAAACTAAACAAAGAATGCCTTTACAATGACATTTTTTCTGTTTGCATCGATTTTTTAGAGGAATTATGAGTTCATGATCTAACAATAAGAATGAGCCAGAAGAGATTTTTTTATTTTTAATGTACTGAGACAGATCATTGGTTAAAATAAGGTTTCTTAGAAGAAGAACATATTTTTACTGGATTCTTTTATGAGTTACTTAATTGATTTTGGTCTGCTGGAATGTTTGATATAAATCCAATATGATTGACTCATTTTCTTAAAGCTAAACTTCTATATTTGTTTTATATTAAAATATGATGAGAACTTTTAGTTTATAGAAACTTCTGAAAATCAGTTTTATAATATAATAGGCAAGGACTAATTTCAAGAAATTAAAAAACGTATACAGGTTTGTGGTACTGCTAGCAATATAGAAGTTTAGCTTTAAGAAAATGAGTCAATCATATTGATTTTATTGGGACTTGTAACTTATAAGCATAGCTAATTTTATTGCTAAATAAAAGCATTTACTCTATACTGGGGTAAATATTTACCCACAATAACTACATAATAGTATTTTAGGTGTCACACTTAGGTTGGAATGTATTCCCCTTTGTGGTCATATTCACATGCAAGCCTGTGTGCTTGTAGCAGTTCAAGTAGAAGTTGTGCTGCTTTGAGCCAGGGCTTTTGCTTCAGCGCATATGCCCAGACATGCATTTTGTTGTGGAGCAAATAGTGCCACTTGCTTTGTCTTCAGCAGCCTCCTCTGCCCGGGTCAACTGGGTCAAGAGTTTTGTCCTGATGGTGGGTGTTGGGTAGCAGGTGGGCTCACTCCCACCCATGCTCCGTGTGATCACTGGAGCACAGGCTCACTGCTGTATTTGGGGGTCTGCCTGTCCCCCAGAGGTCCCTCACCACTGGAGAACTGGCACCAGCTGGAGGTAAGGGTGTGGAGTGGCTCTGGGCATGTGCAGGGTTCTGAAGGTGTCTGTCCCTGTGTGGGAGAGTGATGGTGCTGAACCAGCTGATCATGTCCATGCTCTGGCACTGCTTATACACCCTGACTGTGCCCCCTGAGGTCCTAGCAGGGCTTCAGAGATGGGCGCTGGAGTTTTTCTGGCCAGGATGGCATTGGGTCACTGCGGAGGTCCTGAGCCTCCCCTTGCAGGAGGTTTGCCTCCTCAGCCAAGTCCTGATGTTCCACTTTCAGGCTGGGCAGCAACTGCTATATGGTGTAGGTAGCCACATGACATGGGGCCACCTGAGGCGCACCTTCCTTCACCATTTCTGGGGGCTCCCATATGACTGGCAGCTCCTGCCCTATAGGGCTTCTCCCTGCAGGACCTACAAGGGCTGCCAGAGTTCTACCAGGACCTTCTTTGGGCCTGGTTTCCACCTCCAGGTCCTCTGCAATACTCGCCCAGGGTGCTGACCTGCCTGTCGAACCCCTTCTCTGGAACCCCAGCTGGAGTTACCAACAGCAGAGGCACCCGGTTGTGACAGAGATTGATCTTGGCTGGCGTCACCTGTATGTGACAGGGGCATGCTTGAGGCTAGACCTCATGCTTGAGGCTAGACCCACCTGTCTCTGGGCTAATTGCCCACCTCACTCATCTGCCACGTGTTGTTATTCTTAATTAGATCTAATTAAATGGGAGGCTGTCCATTCTTGCACAGATGCCAGCAAGCATTATCTGCAGCTCCATTCCTCCCCTACACTGCAGCCCAAGCCTCACAGATGGCATCCACCAACTGGGTCTTTTATAAAACATACACACAGACAAGCAAACACATACTGTGCTCCAAGCTCTTGGTCCCTTAACTGGGGTCCCACACTGGGGTCTTCCACCCCTTGGGGCTCAGGTGGCCACAGCCTTGCCTGACCCTAGGGTCTTGCACCCCCACACCACCCCTTAACTGTGGCTTCACATACTGCCTCTTCACTGGGGCCTGCTGCCCATCTGACTCAGGTGGCTGTAGCCTTGCCTGACCCTCTGCCCTGGGGTATTGCACCCTATGAGGCTCAGGTGGCCATAGCCATGCCTGGTCCCGTCTCAGGGTCCCTGGGAGCCCCACTAGACAACCCACTCTCAGCAAGGTGTAGTTTTTAGTTCATGACTTAGACCAAGAGCCTTCTATCCATCCCCATAAGCTCTTGCCCTTACTTTTTGGGTTGTTCCTGCTGCAGTTCCCCTAGGCAATGTTTCTGCCTGTGTTGGCAGCAGCAAACTGCAGCCTTTATATGTCTGGAGTTCAAAAGGGCTGACCTTATCAGGCACCTGGTAGTTGGTTTCCTCTGTCCTTAAAGTGACACCCAAAGGTGCCCTGCCACACCATATCGAAGACCTCCTGGACTATAATAGGGAGGAGCGGGTGGACCACAACATGTGCGACCTGCCATCTGGTCCAGGAGGTGAAATCTGCCCTATCTCCTGACACCCTTGCCATTGTTTACCAGGTCCTGTGTGTCGGCATGTCCTCCAGCCCACTGGAGTTTTTCATGGGGCTGGTGCCTCACCTGGCCTCGCACTGCTCCCCGTTCCATTACCTAAACTGGCTGGAGGACACCAGACCAGTCCATTTTTCCACCATCCATCACTGCCACCTCTACATGCTCATGTGCCACACAATCCACCATGCCGCCCTTGCGTACCAGCCAGACACCAAGGGGTGGGACATGCTTGGAGAGGGCATGGCTGAGGCACCACGGTGGCTGAGTCTGTACTCCACCCTCATCCCATGAGCCACTGGGGACCTCAACTGACAGCTCCTCCATGGAGCCATCATCACAAGCGTGTATGTGATGAGCTTCACAGACATCCCGGTCTCCTGACTCTTTTGCGGGCAGAGGGAGAACCTGGTGCACATGACCCTCAAGAGCACCAGGCTGCAGCCCATCCACCTCCACCTCCAGAGCCTCCTCCTGGGGTTCTGGTTGCATTTCACTCCCCGCCTCATATTTTTGTTTTTGGCCACCCCATCTGCAGCCCCACCAAGTCCTGGGACCTCCTGGTCAACCTCCTCCTGGCTCTGGCCAAGTGGGCCCTGTACTTTACCATGAAGGAGGCTCTGGCAGGGAAAGTGCCCAGAGACTGCAGGGACACTTTCCTCTCACTTGTCCATGCACATTTCCAGCAAGAGCATCAGTGGACGGCATCCACCAGCTCCTCGAATGCCTTTGAGGACCAGTGGGTGCAGCTCACGGGCTCTGCTCGGTTTCCCGCTGAGGTGCACTTATTTTCACATTTTGACACTTTGACCCTCATGTTACTTGTGTCCTGTTTTCTTACTTTGTTTTCCCAAGTATTTTGCTGTAGCATTCACCCATTAGTCCCCATACAATAGGGGCTACTAGTTAGCTGGGTGGGCCTTAGGGCCCATGGTATTTGAATATTACAAATAGACAGGAGCGTCTCAGGCCCAGCCAGTTGGTATCTGGGAACACTAGCCCCTTGTGTCAGCTAGACTGCTGAAGCAGCATCCCAAATTCAGTTTTTAAAATACCCCAAAATCCACATCCTTCCACAATTAGAACAAAAGAGAGAGAGAGAGAGGGAATTGATCAGATGGGCAATATTTTATTACTATGTTTACAGTGTTAAAGCAATTTGGAAGCCTACCAGTGTCTCTAGCATCTTAATAGCATTAATCTTAAATATTTATGTTTTAATGTTTGCTTTTGATTTCATCATCACATGGTGGATGTGTGATGAGGGGATGTGGGGTTTGCAGGATGGGGGTGGGAAGGGGAGTGCAGAGATGTGGGTGGGTTTGTGGGTGAGTGGGGAGAGATATGGAGGGATGCAGGTCAGTGTGTGGGTAGGTGTGGGGGGACGGTGGGTGTGGGGGCTGTTTAGGAAGGGTGGGTACCCTGTCCTCCACAGGGCAGAGCCCTCCCAACAAAGCACATCGACTGCCCTGCCTGCAGGGTCCCAACCTCCACCACTCCCCAGGAGCTGCAGCTCCCCACTAGCCCCTTCCCCCACTGGTCTCCAGCCCTGTGCTCATTCCCCCACTGGTCTCTAGCCTTCAGAGGCTGGAGACAAGCAGGAGAACAAGCAGGAGGCTGGAGACCAGCAGAGGAATGAGCAGGAGGCTGGAGACAAGCCCATGGAGAGACATTCCCCTGCTATCTCTGGCCTTCTGCTCATCTCCAGCCTCAGGAGGCTAGAGATGAGCAGGGGAATGTCTCCAGCTTATGTCCAGGGGCTCGTCTCCAGCCCCCTGATCATTCTCCTTCTCTGTCTCCAGTCCTCCAGAGGCTGGAAACAAGCAGAAAAATGAGCCGGAGGCTGGAGATGAGCAGGAGAGTGATCAGGAGACTGGAGATAATTCAGGGATTCCACAGTTGACTCTAAGCTCCTGATCACTTCCTTGCTTGGCTCCAGCCTCCTGCACTGCCTGCAGCTTACCAGTAGCAGCAGCAGTGGCTGGGGATACTGGGGCTTCATGGCACAGCCCCCCGTGCATGGCATGGGGCAGTGTGGGGCAGCAGGGCTTGGCCCTGGCTGCCTGGCACCCGCGCTGCCACTGCCACATTGTGTGGCCCGGCTTGGCAGTGCACTGCGTGCTGTCTGGAAGCTCGGGAATGCTGCAGCTGTAACCTGAGGCTCAGCATCACTCAGCCCAAATGGTCAGAGCTCTAAGATAGCCCGCGGTGCCCTGCTGAGCCAGGCCACACCCATGTGATGTGGAAGCAGGGGTGCCAGGCAGTTAGGGCTGAGCCGCACTGCATCTCGCACAGGAGGGCTGTGCCATGAAGCCCCGAGTGGCCCTGACCACTGCTGCTATTGCCGGTGAGTGCAGGGGCGGGGGGCTGGGAGAATGAGCAGGGAGCTGGAGGAATGAAAGGGGGTGGGCGGAACAAATGGGGAGTTGGAGGAACAAACAGGGGCTGGGGCCAGGCGGGCCTCCCTCATGGTTTCCCCACTCCTCAATCCCCAAAACTTCCTACTTAGGTTGGTTGCTTCAGGCTGGGGCAAGGGCCAGTCATAGAGGCGCTCTCTGTGGAGGACCAAGCCTCTGGTTTCCCTGCCCCACTTTTTTCCCCTGGAGTATTGTTTGATCCCTGGATATCCAGGGGTATAATTTTGCCTCTGAGCTGCAAGGTTTTTTTGTTCCCGCGTGTGCCTCTTGCAGCATCTCAAGAGGCACGTGTGTGCTCATCTGGACACACCGTATGTGTCTAAATGGCAGGTTCTTAGCCATGCAAGTGGCACTTTTGGCACTCACACAGTTAGCAATTCTTTTTTTCCTCCAGTGTGGACCCTCATTGTACATAGATTAAGAATCCAGTAGCCTATGCATTAGACAGGCACATATGTCGTTTCATATGCACTCCTATTCCGGATGCGCATATACATCTAAGTCATGAAAATGTAGCAAGCTAGAAACATGTGAGTAGCAGGTACTAGACTGAGGAGCATCCTCCTGTTGTTTATCTGAAGTAGCTGACTGCTTTGGGCATTCACCTGGGGAGCCAGAGATCCAGATTCTAGGACCCCCTCATCCAGAGGAGATTGTAACTCAGATTTCTGACTTCCATGCATTGTTCATGCACAGTCCATCACACCCTAAGTCAGGCATTAGCCAGTCTCTTCTCTTTGTGAAGCTGTCCCATGGGCAGCCAAGAAAAAGGGAATTTGTAGGCTAGAAAGAATAGAAGAAATAGAGTACATGAGACCCGGTAGATGCTGCCCTGGATGGGAGCAGGTCTTGGGTTCCAGCATGGACTGCCAGTTGGGCTTTAGCCTCCCATTGCTCTCAATCCATTTTAATCAGTGCAAGGGGAAGTGGCTGAGCTGCAAAATGAATTCTGAAGTGGAGAATAGGTAGCGCCTGACTTGTGGTATATATTCTTGGCCAGTGAATAGCTCTGCTGCTCATTCTTACACATCCAGTGTGTAAAACCAGAGTCAAATATCTACATTCATTTCCTCCCCTCCCCTCCCCTTCCCTCTCCCCAACACCTGTCTCTCACCAACTGACAACCTCGATTTACATTTTAACTGACTGGCTTTCTTGCATATGTACTGACCTCTGTCTGCTTTACCACTCCATCCAGGAAGAGCACAGACCATCTGTCAATGCTTATTCAGCCTGACGAAAGGTGTTTATGCCGAAAGGCTTGCTATGAAGAATTTTTCCAACTATTTGAATTTGTTGAATAAAAGATATGAGATTTACCAAAGAAACTTGTCAGCCAGATATTATTGTACTTAAGTGGAACACTTATGCATTAACAACTATAATTTTGAATACTTTGTTGTACTTCACTAGAGCATTGTCTAGGAAGATGATGTCTCTGCGTCAGAACTATAAAATAAGAATTCTGATTACACAGCGAATATGCTACAAAACAATGTGTTCTGGCAAACCAAGTGTTTGAGCCATAATGGAGCTGAATCTTTTCTGGTTGCGCAGGCTGATTGGCAGCACATCCTGTATTCAGTTCACTAGATTAGACTGTATCTATGTGACCTTCCAATCACTAGTCATACAGCCAGGTCCTTAGCTCCTAAATCAGTAGTCTGATCATCACCCTCCAAAATCCATGGACTGGCCAACATTGCCTTATGGATTTTCCATGTACATCTTTCATCTGAATCAGGGGGTTTGCTCCTGCAGGACAGATCACAGGAACCATCCTGAAACTCAGCAGGTTCCCTAGCCTGTGTAAACCTTGATGGATGCCAGTGCAATCACCTGTCTCAAATTTCCTTTCAGTCTTCTGAACCTAAGTACTGCTTGATGCCATGGTATTAGAACGTCTCCATTTACTGACCCTTCCTTAAAGTGGATCACTAGTGGTTGGAGGCTATTTTATATTTTGAGGGGATCTCTGTGCCTCTTTCTACCTGAGGGATTGCTTTTCATCAGATCACGCCCCTCTCCCACCCAGAGCCGTTGTGTGACTTCAAGGAAAAGGAAGTTGTTACCACAGACAGCTGGCCCCTTTTCTCTGTTAGCAGATAGGATTCACACATGGAGGGGGACTCTTTATGACATTCTAAGTTTTATACAGTTTGTTTGATTTTCACTGAAGTCAGTGGGAGATTTCTCTTTAGAAAAGTCCTTTCAAGTTGGCCCATTGCTTACTGTGAGCACACAAGAATAGTGCAGACAGATTGTAGCTACTTCCCGCTGACATTTTTCTAACACAAATCTTCTCATCTTTTCTCGTCAGCGCCATGTTAGATTTTTGTGAACAAAGACAGAGATGACCACCCCATTAAGGAGGGGAAAGAAATTGCTAGCAGTCTTGGTTCTAAACATTTTCCAAAGTTTCAAACTTTCTCCAAAGCATGTGCTTAAGGTATAGCTCTTAAATCCTATCTACAAACCATAAGGTAAATTAATGTTGATGCCTTTTTTTGGCTAGGAAATAGATTCTGCATGTACAAGAGGAGGTCATTGTCTCATATCATGATTGTGAAATTAATCTCTATGTCTTTTACTAGACACATTTGTCTAAATGCTTATTCCTTTAAGAAAAAAATACAGTCTCTAATGCATGAATTTGGTTTTGATATTCTGGCCATGACAATATATCTAAGAAAGCCCTTTCCATAACATAATTAAGTTTGAAAGAAAATAGGAACAAACATAATTTTCCAAGAAATAATATCCAATTATCTGCGGTTGCCATAGAGACCTTATGATGCCTTTCACTGTATTGCCATTGTACACACCATAGAATTAGAGAACAATTGAGTTGGAACAGATCTCAAGAAATCATCTAGTGCTACTTCTACTCAAGGTAGGATCATCCCTGTTTGATGTTTGTCTAACTTTGCACTTAAAATTTTACATATATGGAAAAGTAATCTGTCCCAGTGTTTAAGTACCCTCATAGTTCAAAGTTCTTCCTACTATCTAATTTTATCCACTTTGTTCAAATTCAAGATGGTTACTTCTTACCTTGTCTTCTGTGGATCCAGAGAACAATTGATTGCCATCCTCTTTCTAAGAGCTTTTTTGGTGTTTGAAGCCTGTAACTAAATCCCTTCTCAGTCTTCTCTCCTTGAGAATAATTAATCCCAGTTTCTTCCAGGCATTTCTGATATGTCATATTTTGTAGACCTCTAATCATTTGATTGTTTTCCTCTGGACTATTTGTAATTTGTTCACATCTTTTTTAAAGTGTGGTGTTCCAAGCTGTACAAAGTATGCCCTTGCCAGTGAAGGATACAAGTCTTTTGATAGTGCTTAATATGCTCAGATCATGATTCTTATCATCCTCACATGCTTTCCTGTAGTACTGCATCTCAGCCATTCATGCCTCATTTTTTCTGATGTATCAAGCTCATTTGGAATCCTAATCCTGTCCTTTAAAGAACCTAATTCCTATGCCCCCTCATTTCCCTCTCCAAAGTGCTGTCAACTCAAACTTAGTAAGCATATACTCAGTTCCATCATCTAAATATTTTGTAAGGATTTTCTTTAGTTTGCTTATATAAGAGCAGAATTAAAAAATTTCAATAACATGAAAGGATCCTCCAGTACTAAGCAAAGGATATGCATTAGCTGTATTGATATACAAGAATGCACAGGATTTAGGAATAAGCTCAAAGTTAAACTCTATGTTATAATAAGGTTTTGTCGGGTTTTTTAAATAAAGTTGATTATTCTTTTTGTTATCATTAGGGGAGACAGCTGCCTGATATTATAGCTGATACTAGAATTCTTGACCATTATAAAAGTTTTATTACTCTTAAAATGGGATTACTAGCTGCCTTTTGCTGTTTCTAGGGAAGTTTATCACGTTTTTAGAATAATGGTTTTAATGACAATTTCAGATGTTAATAGATTGTGAAGAAAAGGGAAGCAGTTAATAAAAATACATAATAGTCTTATATCTATCCATGGATCACATGCAATTTTCTGACTTAGTTGGCAACAGGATTGTCGTATGTGGTTCAGGTCTGGGAGGCAGTTACCTATTAACAACCATTTTATAATATATTTCATTGCATCGGTAAAGAAAAACAAGTAGTTTAAGTTTGGAGGCAGTTCTCTTAAATGTGCTTATTGTTTTGAGGCAAAGAAAGTCTTTATTCCACTTTAACACACTAAGCTCAGTTCAGAGGTTAATTCAAGGGCTAAATCATATTTCAACGCGTTTTAGGCTAGGTACAGACAGTCAAAAAGCCTGAGGTGGATTCAATCTAAATTATGTGGGTTTTTGTAAGCAGCTTAGTTTAGAATTGAACATGCATTTGTGCCCCACCCCCACCTTGGCGGGCGTGCAAATCTTAGACTAAATTACATTTTTAAATCAGTCTCTGTGTACTGAACTCTGTTTTGTTATGGGTATATACTGGTTTCTGGTCACCTATAACTGGTAAAAATGTAATGTAGCCACATGACTACAATTTTTAGCATCTATAGACTCCTATGAGACTATAATCTGAATTAGTGTGCGCACACACACAGAGAATCCATAAAGGACTCTGTACCCATCTTCCTGGATGAGAGATATTGTAGGAGGTCATTGAAGAGGCTGGTGCAAAAAGAACCCAGGAGTCCTGTGGACTGGATTTGTGTGCTCTCAGAACTTCTAAAACCATGTTTGCAGCTGAGCTATTCTATCAATCAGCTGATTGTCAGCCACAGTCCCAGGCCTTGAACACATCTAGGAGTATCAAACCCAGCCTTGGCAATCATACCTGGTCCTGTCAGCCCTAGGTCCAGAACCTGCAAAGGACTGGGGGAATTCTAATGTTCAGGACAAAGTTACCCTCAACCCAATCTATCTGTGGGGTGCTTGGAAACAGAGAAATTTTATGCCTCATTCCAAACATTGTGCCTCCTGCCATGCATGTCTGGCATAGCAGGGGCACAATTTTTGGGATATGGCATAAAATTTCTTCATTCCCAATCAGGCAACTGTTTAAACATCTGCCAGGAGCCTTAAAATTATTCATTTACTTATATAGAATATTTCACACAAGTTTTTATAATTCCACTTACACTTAGATGGGCCAAACAATACCAAATGTTTAACTTAAGCATATACATAATTTCTGACTAGATACACCAGCTCTCACTGCAATTGTGAGAACAAGTGCTGTATAATCTTTAGTGCCTGTAGATGATAATTAATTAAGTCTTACACAAGACAGGGTAACTTTTCACCTTAGACTAACTAAATCATAGAAGGCGGAGATCTGATGAAGTAAGCCTGCTGCTTATAGAAAGGATATGCTATGCATCTATGATTTAGTTAGCCTATGATGCAAACTTCAGACAAACTCAGCTAACTATCTCTATCAGTTTTTATGTGTAATCAGAAAGATATTACTTCTCAAATCCCTAATGTGTAATATGATAGAGAATTGGTAATTGTTTCAGAGGGAAGAAGGCAATCTCCTGGGACATTTTAAACATTTCTTGTGATACAGGTGGTGCATCTACATGTGTGCTTAATTCTGAGTTGACTAATTAGGTCAGCAGTAATGCAGTACCATCTACACAAGTGCCCATATTAGGGCACAGTCAATTAATTAACTCCACAGTAGGATAGTACTGTCCAGGACAAGAAGTATGCTATGGCAGAGTAATTTATGACGCTGCAATGCAGGTGTAGACAGTAATTGTGGATGGCTGGAACACAAGCGTGCTATGGTGCAAGGGCTGCCTGCTGACTAGCCTCACACTGTAGCACCCTCATGCCCAGCCAGTCCCAACACAGCCTAATGGCACCACCCGGAGTCCAGGGTTGACCCTTGGCCCTGTGCCAGCCCAAGGCTGCTCTATCCTGGTTCAGACTGTTTCAGTCCTGGACGTACATGTAAACTGCATCAGATGACATTTACTGCATCAGATTAATTGCTCATGTAGGTGCATCCAGAATGTCTTGTAATTGTTTCAGTTGCTTTCTAGATCCAAGGCTGTTTGATTTATGAGAGCTGATGGAATCTGACCTTATTTTTGCATCTAATAAGACTTCAGGGACAATGCTCATACTAGTAAATTTTCATTTTCCATCAAGATACCTTTTTACCTAACATGTATAACTTCATATTATTTATTTTTATCAGCTAATTCTTAAGCTGAGGTTATGGAAATGTAATTTTCTACTATGAAAATTAATTAGATATTTTCAAATTCTTTTCATTATTTTTTTGTGTGTCTTATTTGGGATTCTTGCACTATTTTATAAAATGTGACTTTTGTTAATTGAGAAAACTTTAGGAAACTTTAATTTGTATGTTGTTACACCTCAATCTCTTTTCTAGGCCAAAGTTTTCCTTTGTGTATGGGACTCTATATCAAGCCAAAAATTCTTGTTATGTTTTCGGCAGAAAGATGATGTCATCTGTCTGGTTTTGGATGGATTTTCAGTGGGATAAAGTCATTTGTGGATACAGAAAACATATTTGGACAGATAATACATTTCTCCATAGACCTTATCTAGCATTTGTAATTTCTAATACTTAATTGAGCATATCTCTTCAAATCAATTATTATTATTTTTCTTTTTTTGCTTGTACAGATCAATGTTTTCTTCATTGCTGAGCAGCTCATCAGCTCTTCGTTAGTTATGGTATATTTTTGGCGGAGAGCTTCTTTTTCCAACATGTTTGTTGAAAGGGCCTCTTGGTTTCTCAACCTCATGGCTTTTCAATAAGTCTGACTTCAGTCCCTAAAAGACTGGAATGAATATTAAGAGAAAAAATCTATGCAGCCAAACTCTGCTTAAAGTCACCAGTCTGCAGCCTGAAGTCAAAAGAAATAATATACAGATAAGTACAACTTCATTCTTGCAATAACTTAGGCGCATGCTTAATAACTTCTTCTCCTTGCTCTAAAAAGGGAGAAAAGCCTGAACTGTCAACAACTGCTTGAGGGTTGACATTGACTTTTGAAGTTAAACATATAACCAGAACTTTGCCAAACCGAAGTTTGGGGAGGCCAAAAATGTGGAAAACCTGGGGTTGATCTGTAGCACTGTTATAAATGTGACCTAAATATTAAGATAGTTAATGTATAGCATATTGCATTATTGGAAAGTATACAGATATAGATCTAGTTTAAGAGTGTCCTGTTGAAAAACAAAAAAGAAAGCACACAACAGTCAAGATAAGTAAGATCTGAGTAAACTCTTAAAGGACAATAACTGAGCCATTAGCTGTGAACAGAAAACTTACAGGCTCCAACAAAAGTTATACAGCTATTTTGCCAAGGCCAAGACTCTAAAGATCAAAATGAGGTTAACAGTCAGCTCCAAAGAAGAGGTTAAACACCTAGGGAAGACTTAAATGGACGTTAGGCACTCAGCTGTGATCCCTGGTCTCAGGGATATTTCTTGTTTTTTATCCAATATCTATTTATGAATATAAATTACACAAACTGTCCAAATCCAGAACTCCCTTCTCTTCTTAGCTGATTATTATAAATAGCACAAACTGTCCAGACCCAGAATTCCCTTCCTTGATGATTATCCTAACAGCTAGACTGTAGCATCTGGCTCCTCCTTTCTTGCTTTCCTTCTGAAAGAAAGGAATCTTGCCTTTCTTTCTACATCATGACCCAGCATCGGCAGGAGGGCATTCTCCCCATCAGCTAAGCTAGCCCATCACATGGTGGTTAGGACACCTTCCTAGAGATAGGAAATGTAGATTTCTCAACACTAGGTCTCTTATTTCTGAACAAGTGCTCTAGCTATTAGACCATGACCTACAAGGTGGACAGTGCCATCATCATTCTTTTGTCTGCATTCAGGAGAAGACTCCAGGCTCTGAATCTCAACTTGACCAAAAGGCTTCCCTTGGAGTCATACACCTATAATCCAGAGAGGGGCAAGAGTTAAGACATGCTCCTGAGCTTAGAACATCATGTTGGCTACATCTTATTGGCTCTGAGCTTGAAATTACTCTTTGAGGTCCTGGCAGCTACAATGCAGGCCATTTAGATGTGCCTAAATCTTTTTGGCGTTGGCTCTAAATGCTTCCAAGGACTTACTTGAGATAGGTGGAGGTGGGACTTGTCATGAACTGTTAGAGGGAGCACAGTGATAGGGGCAGAGACTGAAGCAGGGCAATTTGTATCTACCAAACTGAACAGGGGTTTTTCAGGTTAAGTAGAACCCACTTAAACTTGCAAAAAGGGGATAAAAGGTTTTAGGTAGCATGAGCTATGTACACATATTTGTCTTTTTTGGGTGAATTAAAAATACATTTGTTTACAAGAAGTTGTTTGAATCCTTTTCTGGGTCTGCTAATTATAAGTTTCTGGAAGAAATTTTCTTGTAAGAACCAAATGAAGTTTGGTCTGTTGAGCTATTGCTGAAGTTGTAAAACAGAGGAGTTGGGATTCTGCTGAAGAGTGTTTTCACCCAGAGAGAGCTGGATGCAGAGAACCTGTAGTGAAAGGGGTACAGCCAGAAGAAACCATTGAGGAATGAAATCCACTGCAATTCATTTAACAATGCAAAATGGGACCATGAAAGTGTGCTTATAAAGAACAAATATTGCTGAACATACTTGAATATTTAAAAAGAGAATTGTAAAATTAGTGGGTAACTTACTTGAGAAATGCCTCATTATAGTTTGTTTTCAAAATTAATTTAGATTGGCTGAGACCTGATTGAAAACAGGCTGAGGTAATAATAGAACCACACTGAGTGTATAGTGGGGTTTCACAGAGCAAATGCTTTTCTTTATAAAATATATTATTCCTATGTAAAAATAATAATTTTAATTAACATGCGGATGATACTAACTTGGGAGATGCTATAGATAACAGTGAAAAAAAGCAATAATGCAAAAAGATGCACAAAAATAAGAACATGGATAAGAAATACCAAGATAGATTGCTAGAATAAGAGGATGACAGTCCTCTTACCAGACTGCACTTTAAATATTGCATTTCTTTCTAAACATGTTAGAGAATTTAACAAACCTGATTAAGATCAATCCCAAAATGATTTAAGTGAACAGGATTCAGTAAGTATCAGACATTCTTAGTAAAAACAAATTTTCCCTTGTAAAACAGGGATATATTTATGCCAAGTAAAATATAGGGGAAGTCTCAAAGGAATTACAGCAAGTAATAATATACTGGGTCATCCTTTGCCTGAAAGAGACAATGGAGTTAGTGCTAGAATAAAATGTGGTGCTTTCCCCTACAGTGCTTTTCCAGTTGCATAAAACAATCTTTGTGTAAGAAGCCCTACTATAAATAACTTTTTCCTTATAGTCTAAGATGCGGTGACCTTCCCGGTCATGTGGGATACAACAGTCAGCCAATCAAGGTCAAAATAAAAACATTGTGACCTCAACTGTCTTGACATTGTTTGGGCCTGGAGTCTTTTACATGCTCAACCCAGCTTATTACAAAAGAACATTTAAGAAGGGTTTCTTCCAGTGAGAGGCTGACTTGTAGGGCTGTGTGAAACACCATCACTTCATTTTGACATCTGTTTCACTATTTCAAAGGGACATTGTTTCATTTCATCATTTCATTTCATTTCAAAGTGCTGTCCCATTTTGTTTTGTCAAAACTGTTTCACTGTTTTGACACATTTCAATGTTTCAGCAATAGGCTATTATGAGGAATCATGATGATGCCTAAAACTTAGTCATTTCTTGCCTGATCTGGATGAAAATTTGCAGAGGTGGTGGCCCCTTCTGAGGGCATGAAGCTTGCCAAGTTTCAGGGAGATAGGTGCAGAGGTTTCTGGGAAACTGCACCTCAAACTCTTCAAGACACAACTGACACTTGAGGGCAACGGCTGCCTGTTCTCATCCAGGAGGGCTGCGGGGCTCTGGCAGACTCTTTCTAGGGATGCAGGCCCCTGGATTTTTGTGCTGGATGAGAGGAGGTTGCTGCTGCCTCCTTGTACTCGCACTGAGCACAGCCCGCACCCAGCACCGGAGAAGATTGATGCTGCTGCCTAGGGCTCCTCTCATTTGGTGTGCAGATCCAGGGGCTCACACCCCTGGGAGGAATCTGGCACAGCCTGGCAGCCCTCTCGGGGTGCAAGCCCCCGGATCTGTGCACCGGAGGAGAAGAGGCTCAGGCTGACGCTGCAACCTGGGACAGGCGGCAGCAGCAATGTTCTCTGCTGCTGGGTGCAGCCCGTGTCCAACACTGGTCCCATGTGGAAGAGGCAGCCTTCTTTCATCTGGGGCACAGATCTGCACACTGGATGGGGGCTTACACCCCTGGGAGGGCTGCCAAGCTGTGCTGGCCTCCTGCTGGGGGTGCAAGACCCCAGATCTGCACACTGGATGAGAGGAGACTGCCTCTGCCATCTGAGACCAGCACTGAAGCCAAATAAGCCAAGCTTTGAAACTCAAAATGTTTGAATCTTTCGAAACATTTCAAGTGCCTTTTTTTCAATTTGAAGCTGTTTTGAAGCCTTTTGTTTCATTTTGATTTCACTGTTTTGAGCTCAGAACACATCAAGACAAATTCAAAATGAACACCTGGTGAAACTTCACATAGCCGTACTGATTCACTCTGAATAACCATTGCCAAAGAACCAGGACTGAACTGAAGACAGTTGCCAATGGCAGCTGAAAGACTTTGAGGGCATGAGACATTAGGGATTTGTGCTTTAAATGTGAACCACTAGAAAAACTGAGCATGTGCTCGGCATGCCCTGAAGAGTCGCACAGGACCGCTATGTTTTTATTTATGTACTGGGGTAGGATGTAATAAATTACCTCATTACGTATATGTATTTTGTTGGCACATGTTGTACAGTTTAGGATGTGTACTTTTCTGCAGAAGAGATGGATGTTAATAAGAAATATTTAATGCTTCCCTGAGACACTTAATACATAAAAAAATATATTTGGAATAAATTATAACAGATTGCCATCAGTCTGTGGATTTCAGTAATAGTATAACCAATTGTGCCAGCTGAAGGTCTGTCCCTTTAATTCACTAACTGTTGCTTAAATTGCTAAAATCGTGTCTTTAGCCTTAAAATATCAAGAACAGTCTCCTATTTTTGCTCCTGTGCTATATATTTCCACTGGAGGAATTTGCAATAAACAGTTAATAAGAAGGAATTTCTTAAGCAATTTTACTTTTTTGGAATCCCAGCTGAAATCTTGTTAACATATTTTGTGTCATTTGGGTTTTTGGGGAGAGGGAGGGTTAATTGCTACGCTCTCTACAGAATATGTCAAATCACTATTAAGATTTCTTTTCTTCATCGTCTTCAAGTGGTTTATTAGACGCAGCCAAATATTTGGAGTGAATGGACAGAGGGCCCAATCCAGAGGGGGAATGAAGCGCCTTCATGTCAGGCACCACAATGCCTAAATTTTAGTCGGCAGAAAGGCTCACTAACTATCTCTCCAGAGGAACAATGAACAATACTAGCTATTTGATTTGCAGAAGACAAAGATTAGGCTAGAAGCAAAGCTAAGGGCCACTTGGAATTACTTTGATCACTGACATCAGTGACTAATATCTCTCCTCATGGCTACCTTCCCAACCCAGCACAATCTCCTCCCTCTGCTTTGTGTCTGCTAGTTCACCTGCTGTTTCTTGTCATAATCCTGGCTTTCAGGGATAGGAGTCATCTTTGTTTTATTTATTTACACTGAGCCTAACAGTGTTGGCCCTTATACCTGAGGATGATATTTATGCCATTATATGGTTTCTCTGGAAAACTCATATAATGTGGAACTTGTTTAATATACGAGTTTGCCACATAGTACACAGCGGTAACCAACAGAACCAACTCATTACGTTAGAAAATGTAAAACAAAGGATGAAATCTCTCTCCCAGAAAATAAAGTGAACGGAGTAAAATACAGAAAAGTCTTTTAGCTAATTTTTGAAGCTAAGAATTTCACATAACTGCAGTCTTAATCTTTTCTAGGGCTTCATTAACTACCCTTAACAGTGCATTTATTTTGGCAGTGGGCTGATGGACAGAGACAGTCTGAAGGCTTTTTAATGGATTTACATAGTTTTCATGCCTGATGCAGGAGTGGGCCATCCGAGCAATCAGAAAGAAGAGAAAAAAACCCTTAAAAATATATCTTTCTTTTCCCTCAATTTAAGATGAGAGGGGTATACTACTGATTGCGGGAAATAGTTTTTCTCTCCATTTGTTTTTTTGGCAGCTTATTGTCTCACTGTTTATGAAATTGCTAAGAATATGCTAACTTCTGGCCTTCATGATCAGAGTTGTGCTTGAGTGACAGACATGAGATGCACAGAGCTGCAAGCAGAGAACAGGACATCCCAGATATTTGAAGAAGATTGCATGTAGACAGATGCTTGGGTAGCCCTCCTTTTGAAGCATGCTATGTAGATTCCTGATTGTATTTAAAATGATAACTGCACATCATTTATACTCAGAAACATTTTAAGGATTAATAA
The DNA here is from genome assembly GCA_030014935.1 of Caiman crocodilus. NCBI lineage: Eukaryota > Metazoa > Chordata > Crocodylia > Alligatoridae > Caiman > Caiman crocodilus. The sequence continues at coordinate 56,253,710 of JAGPOW010003642.1, read as the reverse complement.
AAGAAAACAACCAAGATAAGCTGCCTTAGCTGTATAATTGAATAATATCTATGTAAAAGGGAATATTTTATGTTATAATTAATAGGCCTGATTCAAAGTTCTCTTAATTATAGGAATCTTTCTACTGACTAAACTGGATTCAGGGCTAAGTCCAATAGACCTTATATTTTAACTGCACATAGATCCTGGAGTAGAGTAACACAGTATGTAAACCTCTACTAGGTTGCTGGGATTGCCACTAAAAATACAGCAGGATTTTCCACTATCCCCCTTGCTTAGAAACTTTTGGTGACAACCGCAAAGCTTAGGCTGAGCTAAGAATAAATACAGCTGCCAGCAACACACGATAGAACAGACCAAAAGAATAACTGTGAGTGAGTATTACATGTGTGATTGAGTGAGCCAGAGAGAATTAACAAAGCTTTAGTACAATTGAATGCTTAATCTAAACTTTCACCAAATCAACATACTCATCTAGCATGACCCCTGAAGTCCAAGGTGAGGTCAGGAATTTTAATTGTATACAGAGCTTCATCAAAATTCAACAAGTCCTGCACTGATTCAATTAAAACATCATTTAAGCAGTCCGGGGGGTGGGGGGGTGTTGGCTTCCATTTGCAAAATAATGAAGGCTTTTCCCTTTTCCAGTCTGAGAGAGGAAAATAATCCCATCTTGTATCTATTGGTTTGAAAGGCATGTTAATTTATCTCCATTAACCACATTGGTTCAGATGAAAAACATCTAATCTGAGCACTAATAGTAAACTGAGGGGATGAAATCAATGGTCAGATATTTATCTCCATTGCATGTTTATTGAAATGCATGGTTTCAGTGACAGGAAACAAAAAGTTGTTTAGTCAAAGGCTAATATTGAAATAAACCTGAAAATTAAAGGGACTCGTCAAGTTGAACAGGTCAGGTCAGCATTGTTACTTTGGGAAAGGCTGCAAACTTCATTTGATTTTGTTGGCAACTTTCCTAGTTTTTCACTTTAGCTTTTTACAAGATCTGACATACATGACACACTGCTGGCTACAAATGACCCAGACCAAACCAGCTAGCATTAAGTATGGGAGAGACTATGGGTGTATTTTACTTGGTATAAGGTTAATACATTATTTACTACCAACAAGCTAGCCAGAACGTTCAGACTGTGCTACACAGGAACAACACAAAAGTTCCCTTTGCAAAGGTTCTTCATCCATTTATGTTAGTTACATAAAACTCAACATCTTTACAGAGGTGGAACCTTGATATGATATCTCCTTATAGACTTGGGAGCTTTGGAAGGACGTTTCCATTTGCTATGATTAAAATGCTGAGTAGATCTGGTTGGGAGTTTTTCAACAAAACCTTTTTTTCCCTTTTCTTTGTAAGGTTTTGTTCATTAAAACAACATTTTTCTGCAAAAAAAACCCCTTTCAATTATACCTTTCATTAGTAAAGCTATCCAAAATAGGTCCAGGTGGAATTTCTGGTAAGACAGAAAAAGCCCAGCCAATAACTAATTGTCCAGTGGCTGGGGTGCCTGCTTAGCATTTGGGAAAAACAGGTTCAAGTCCCTGCTCTGAATAAGGCAGATGCATACTGCTAAATCCTATTTGAACTCTTGTTACACAACCATCCATTGCAGTGCTTGTAGTCCACATGAAAATCTGTGGTTAAGAGGGTCATGATGACAGGTATGATCATTATATTTTCTCCATAGTTTCTTTGTACATATGTAGTCTTTGTCTGTTAGATAGATATGCTGTCAACAGGTTAACATCTTGTCCCTTATAAAATGCCAAAACTTACAAATACTTAATGACGAAGCAAATTCCAGTGACTTCAGACTCTTTCAGTTTATCAACCTGATTTCAATATTATACTTTGAATGAATAAATTTCCCATGCCTTAAAATAAATTAGGGTAGCAAGAAATTTATAAAATGATTGTGATTTATTCAAAGTACTTTTAAGAAGTGCAAGTGCAAAGGAATAAACTCCTAGAAGAAGGTTTCAGACTGGATATAATATGGTAGCTGGGATTGCCATAGTTCTTCAAAAGGAGAATTGTGAAAAACTTCTTCACAGTTTGAATGACCAGACTCTGGAATCGACTCCAGCAGGGGTAGTACAGGCACCTATCTTGGAGATCTTCAAAAGGAGACTGGACGCACACCTTGCTGGGATTATTTCACCTCAGCGGTCTTTTCTGCCCTGAGCAGGTGGGGGCTGGTCCTGACCATCTCACAGGGTCCCTTCCAGCCCTTCCAAACTTCTGTGAATCTGTGAGAATCACAGTTTGGCTACAATGTAAAGCAGTAGATTTGCAAACCTGCCTAAGGGACATGGATGCTAAATTTCCAATTAAATGAATTGAAATTTGCATATAAATTCTGTAGGTGGCTTTTGAAAATATCACCCCCTACTTTTTTTCTATGACTGTGAAATACATGGAACCATCAAATGTTGTAAAACTTTGTTCAAAAAGGCACATTTTTATGCAGAACAGAAGTTTGTACTTTTGACTCAATAGTTTTTTAATCTAAATATAGCTACTGTCTAGGGAATATAAGTCCCTGGAGGGTAATGTTCTGACTGGGTTGAAGTTTTAAAAAAGGTTACTTAAATTCAAGATAAACATGGAACAATCTGTTCAAGCTTTAAAACAGCTTTTGAAATGGTCACAAGCTAGTGTACGTGTGCAAGGAAGCAAGAATTCCTCACTAGAAAACCATTATACCAAGGAAAATAATTAGTCCCGAGGCTAGCATACCTTTTAAAATCATCTTATAATAATTTACAAAATTCACAATAAAATTATATTTTGTGATGCTTTAGTTGAATAAAACCAGAGAAATATCTGAACAATCTGTACACTTTATTGTATGTAGGAAAAACAGAACCATCCTCAACCTTGATATCCAAAATTAGGATTGGCATCTCTGTTCTGGTCCAGCCAAGCAAAATAGTTTGTTCCCTAAGACTTATCAAATAGCTTGGGGGAAATACTGAAAGCAGAGTTGACCCCAAACTCAACCCATTATTTGGAAAGTCACTTGATATTCCAGTGATCTGATTGCAAGCTTGGGTAGTATCAGTTAAACTTACACCAAGAATAGAGAAAGTAGTTAGTGATAGTAGTCTAAGGGTGTTACAAGTTACCTTTAAACCATTCTAGAGACACTTACAATGGGAGCATCTACATATTAAGGAGTGCTAAACTGTGCTATCTATGTATTGTCTAAACATCTTAAAATTACTTCATTTTAGGTGAGAGTTATCTTTGAGCATGGGCAACTGGTGCCTCTCGAGTCTGGGGGGCACAGATCACTGACAGAGGGAGGGGTCCCCCCGTGGCCAATTGATGACTGGGGAGGTGGGGGTCTCCCAGTGGCTGATCGCCGAGTCAGTGGTGAAACTGGAAGTGCACTTCTGCCGGAACTTCTGGTTTCACAGCTGGTGCTTCCAGGGGTGCATGGCCAATCTCAGAGGGTGCAGGTGCACCTGCGTGCATCTGCCACATGTTGCCAATGTCTTCGAGGCATTCTATTCAGCTTGAGCTAGGGTATTGTGAGTTGGCTCCTCATACGTAAGATGACCAATTTATAGTCATTTAGCCCAGGATGCATGGCTTCCAGCCCTTCTATCCCTGATAAACTTTCTACCCTCCCAAACTCTACTGCCCAGGGGCCCCCAAGCTAATACCCCATCCCACATGGTGACACACTGCCAGCTCCAAAGACCCAGGGAGACCTGATTCAGGCTCCTGGACTGGAGGCCAGGCATGTGGCTCTCCTCTCAGTGAACTAAGCCTTTACCCCACATCTGAGAAGCTCTTCCCTAGCCATAAGAATCTGGAGGGGGGCATGGCTTCCCTCCCCAGCCTTCAGCATTCCTGTGGAGGAGAGGGGAAAGCGCTGCCTAGAACTGAGGGTGGTGAAAGCAAGGAATGTGGGGAGGCATGCTCTGGTGAACTCCTGGTAGTTCTGCTCTGGAAACAAAGTCACCAGGCAGTGAAAGCATGGACCCCAGGGAAGCATGCTTCTCCAGCTCTATTCTCTCACCATTAGGGACCTAATAGAAGTGCGGTGTGCAGAGGCTCTTTTAATCTTGCAGTTTCCCCTTGCATGCTCCCCCACCTCTGATTGGCAGAGAGTCCCTGCTGCTTGCTCCTTATCGATGGGGAGGTCAAAACCATGGTTTTAATATAGCATAATCTTTGCTTCCCACCACTGATTGGCTGAGAGGCTCTGGTGACCCAGCTGCTTGCTGCTGACCAGCCTGGAGGCCCAAAACTGCACATATTTGAAACCACAGTTTTTGCCATCAGGAGTGAGTGGTAAGTTGCAGGGCCCTTCTGCCAATCAGCAGCAGGGGGGCATGTGAAGGAAACTGCAAGATTAAAGGAGCTACCACACAGGGCACTTCTGCCATGATTTTGGTAGGTCCCTACACATTGTGGTTAACCCCCAGCTGCTCTGTTCCCAGAGGAGTCCTAGCTGCTGGCCATTCCCCTGTTCACTGCTAGTTACTGGTAGTGGCAAGTCACAATTGTGTAGGTCTGAGATGCCTTAACTTGTGATTGTTCTGAAACTGCTCTAATAACACATCTACATTCCACTGATTTAAAATAATTTAAAAATAGCCTGTAACAGCCTCCTAAATTAAACAGAAGACAGAAAACTGTGGCACCTATAGACTAACTTGATAAGGGAGACTTGCTAGCATCTAAGAAATAGGCTGTAGTTTAGGAAAGCTCATGCCCCTCTAATGGGTTAATCTACAAGATTCCACACTCCCCTGACTTCTGTCTTATACCAAGAAGTTTTCAGGTAAAAAGATACCAGCTTTGAGTGACTTTGCAAGTAAGTAGTCTTCAATGTGACAAGATTGAATTACTGAATCAGAACTGTTTTGCCTAAAACAATAGTTTAAAAAACCTGCAATTTATTTTCTTTTTGGAGCTGAAACATCAATATTGGAAATACGACATGCTGTGAAGCATTTGTAACACATTATTATTAATACTGAAAAACAACTGCACATCAAATAAGAGAAAATAGAAATAAACGACCTTGGTCTTTTATGTAGGCATTTTCGGGTGGCAACGTGTAAAATGGTAACTTTTTGACATTTTGCAAAATCTTACTAAAACAAATAATATTTAAGATAATTTGATATAATGCCTTCCCTGTTGAAGCTGGATCACTGTACAGATCCAGAAGATAAATAGAACCAGAAAGAAAGAGACCAAGAGGGACCAATGTCTTTGTAGATCAGTCATTAGGAAACTCAGCTAAGTCGGGGAGACTTTGTGTCTGGTGCCTGCTTTCAGGACTATTTATGTTTTTTACATAATAGTAGCAGCAGGGGCCAGAATCCAAATCTCCCACTCCCAGCTGAGTTAGCAATAGGCTACAGAATCAGGCTCTTTTTTTATTTGGTGTCTTTTTGGCCTCAGCAACCTAACTTCAATAGGAGAGTGGAAAGGAACAATCTTGACTTGTTCTCTTCTGGCTGTTTTTTTTTAAATACAAGTACACACGGATGTGAAGTCCTGCCCTGAACTCAGTGGTGTTGGATAGAGATATGATTACACCATAATAACAATCTGCTCTGGCTGGAATATTTTGAAGCATGTCTCTTTTATTTTCTCCTACTACAAATGTGCAAGTGAAGCCACTCTGGGTGTTTCTTCAGAATTCACTGTTAAGCACACTGGAGAACAAGATATTAGGAGGAGCTTCACAGGTGTACTCCTGATTTTAGATTATGTGTGGGTGGGCAGAGTTACCTTAGGAATGTTCTGAGCCAAACACACTGTTGTCGTGATCTGGTTGTACCCTAGAAGGCATAGAATCCTAGAAAATTGGGTTGGAAGGGACCTCAAGAGGTCATTTAGTCCAACCCTGTGATCAAAGAGGATCGATCCCTAACCAGATCATCCCAACCAAGGTTTGTCCAGCCAGGTCCTAAAAACCTCCAAGGATGGAGATTCCACCACCTCTCTAGGTAACCTGTTCCAGTGTTTTATGATCCTCCTAGTGAGAAAGTTCTTCCTAATATCTAACCTAAATTTCCCTTGCTGCGACTTGAGATAATTTCTTCTTGTTCTGTCATTTACTACCACTGAGAACAGTTTAGCTCTCACTTCTTTTGAACCATTCTTCAAATAGTTAAAGGCTGCTATTAAATCCCCTCTCAGTCTTCTCTTCTCCAGACTAAATAAGCTCAGTTTCCTCAACCTATATTCAGAAGTTATGTGCCCCAGCCCCCTCACCATTTTTGTATCGCTCCACTGGACGCTCTCCTATTTGTCCACATCTTTTCTGTAGTGGTGGGCCCAAAACCGAATACAGTATTCCAGAGGTGGCCTCACCAATGCTGAATAGAGGGGAATAATCACTTGGCTTGATCTGCTAGCAATGTTTCTACCAATGCAGCCCAGTATGCTGTTACCTTTTTTACAAAGAGGGCAAACTGTTGGCTCATATTCATCTTATGACCCACAGGATCTTTTCTGCAGCATTCCTGCTCAGCTAGTCAGCCTCCAGCCTGTCCTAAGTGTAGGACCATGCACTTGTCCTTATTGAACCTCATAAGATTTATTTTGGTCAAATACACCAATTTGTCTAGGTCTCTGAATCCTAGCCCTACCCTCCAGCATATCTATCACTCCCCCAAGCTTGGTATCTTTTGCAGACTTGCTGAGGATGCACTCTATGCTATCTTTCAGGTTGTTGATGAAGATACTGAACAAAACCAGCTCCAGGACCAAGTCCTGGCACACTCCACTCCAATGGCTGCCAACTAAATACTCAGCCATTAATTACTACTCTCTGAACCTGATGATCCAGGCAGTTTTCTCCACACATTAAAGTCCATTCACCCATCTTTTACTTCCTTAGCTTGCCTACAAGAATATTGTGGGAGATCATATCAAAAGCCTTGTTAAAATCAAAGGTACACTACATCCATTGGTCTCCCTGCATCTACAGAGCCAATCATCGCATCATAGAAGCCAATTGGGTTGGTCAGGCATGACTTGCCCTTGCTGGATCCATGTTGACTATTCCTAATCACCTTTTTCTCCTCCAAGTGTTTAGAAATGGATTCCTTGAAGATCTGCTCCATGATTTTTTCCAGGGGGTGAGGTGAGGTTGACCAGTTTGTAGTTCCCTGGATCTTCCTTTTTCCCATTCTTAAGGATAGGCACTATATTTGCCCTTTCCCAATCATCTGGGACTTCTCCTGATTGTCATGAGTTTTCAAAGATGATGTCCAATGGCTCTTCAGTCACATTAGCCAACTCCCTCAGCACCCTTGGGTGCATCCCGTCCAGCCCCATGGACTTGTACATGTCCAGATTTTCTAAATAGGTGCTAATATATGCTTTTGCCACTTGTGGCTGCTCACCTCCTCCCCAAACTGTGCTGCCAGGTGCAGTAGTCCAGGAGCTGACATTGCCTTTGAAGACTGAAGTGAAACTTGTATTGAGCACTTCAGCCTTTTTTACATCCTCTGTCACTAGGTTACACTCCCCCATTCAGTAAGGGACCCACACTTTCCCTGATCTTTCTCTTGTAGAAACCCTTCTTGTTCCCCCCATATCCCTTGCTAGCTGAAAATTCAGTTGTGCTTTGGCCTTCCTGACTTCATCCTTGCATGCCCAAGCAATACTTTTATACTCCTCCCTATTTGTTTGCCCAAGTTTCCACTTATAATCTTTTTTTTTGGTGATTTAGTTTACTGAAAGAGTTCCATGCTAAGCTAAGCTGGGCTTCTGCCATACTTGCTAGACTTCTTGCACATCAGCATGGTTTCTTCCTGCACTCTCAATAAAGCTTCTCTAAAGTACAGCCAGCTTGCCTGGACTCCTCCCCACTTCAGACTGTCTTCCCAGGGGATCCAACCTATGAGTTCCCTGAGTGAGTCTAAGTCTGCTTTTCTGAAGTCCAGGGTCCTTACTCTGCTGCTGTCCATCCTTTCTTTCCTCAGGATCCCAAACTCAGTCATGTTATGGTCACTGCTGCATGCTGCATGCTTAGGTAACTCTGGAAATTTATGTGATGATATGGAGTGCAGTGAATCCTAACTGCTCAGACTGGAGAAGGTGCCAAAGGGGTTTTAGGCCATCCCCTTTTGAATTATGCTAAACTCTTAACCTCTATGATCTCTCCTCATCTAGAGTTTCCCAAGAGTTTTTTTTTAATTCAGTTTCAGTTTCTGAACCCCTTCATTATGCTGTATTCCTTTTAAAGAATGGTAACCAGGGCAGAACATGTATTCCAGAGTAGAAAATTCCACTGTTTTATATAATGGTATAATATTAATGGCATAATACATATAATGACATATTATATATCATTTGCCAAATAATTTCTTATTCCTCCTGCTTCATGCTTTCTAGGAGTTCTTCAATTTTATGATTACAACAATTCCTTTTCCTGTTTAAGTTAATTTTCAGCTCAGATATTTAAGATGTATCTCTTTTTCCTTCTTAAAATAAAATGGGTGACATTCAGGCCCCTTTGAAGTAAATGGATAAAGGTCTCTAAAATTGCTCTATATATTTATGGCCACTATGAACATCTTGTAGCTGGTCACCTCTAGCAGTCTCTATCACCAGTGAGCTTAGTGTCAGCAAGTCCATGGCTGAAGATGCCACCTGGGAGTTATGTCTGGTCACTCAGAATGTCCTGACCAACCACTTCATCCACCTTGTTAACTCACAGGAGGTGGTTGCTGGCTTCTGCCACATGGGCTTCTTCAAATGTGTGAGAGCTGTGGATGGCACCCATCCTCTGCCCACTCCAAGGTACCTGGGCATTCACCAACTGCAAGGGCTACTTGTTGCAAGGCATCATTGACCATCAAGACCACTTCACTCACATTCTTGGTGGCTGGGCAGGCAATGCCCACAATTCCCATAACTTCTGCAACACCTCCTCCCCCAGATGATGGAGAATGGGTGCTATGCTTCTGGGGCCCCAAGTTTCATCATTGGCACTGTCCTCATCCCTCCCCTTATCACTGGAGACCTGATTTACCCAGTCTTGCCCTAGCTCCTGAAGCCTTACGTGGACCACTGAAATGGGCACTCAACTACCACCTGATCAGTTTCCACATGACTGTGAAGTGCACCTTTGGCTACCTCAAGGTGTGCTGGTGGGCTCCCAGATTGCACTTCAAGGTGGAGGAGCAAAACCTGCCACACCTCATTCTTGACACATGTATCTTTCATAACACCTGTGAAACCAGGGGGAGGCCTTCTGTGAAACCTGGGCAGAGAAGACAGACACAGTACACACACAAGGGCTGTGTGAAGCTTCAGTTGCTGATTCATTTCAGTAGAGATTTGGCCCCTGGAGCCAGGGAAGGCCCCTTCCCCACCTCTCACCCCCACCCCTCCCCCTGCACATGCTTGGTGGTAGACCCAGAAGTGGACCAGAAGACCACTGGTCTTCTGGTCCATTTCCGGGCTGCTGCCAAGCGCACTGGGGACCTCCATGCACTCTTGTGGAACTTTTCATCTGCTCCAGAATTGCAGCATTCACGAGATGCACCTGGTACCTTGAGGTATGTAGAAAAAACATTTAAAACTGTGTGTATGGCTGAATTGCTGATTCTCCAAATCAGCACTGAATTTTCAGATTCCAATTCAGCCAATCAAATCGGGACAGTGATCTGAAGCAATGAATTGAATCACTCTCCCTGATTTGGGTTGAATCCAAATCCAAATTGAATACGGCCCATTTCGCACACCCCTAGCACACACCAGACGTGGTGGGCCGAACATGTGTGGCATAGGAATGCATTGGAAAGAGAGCCTCCTCACTGATGTTGAGAGCACCAGCTCTGCATGCTGGCAGAGAGTCCAGGTCTGTAAAGCCCTAGTCAACTACCTCCTGGCTCATAGGACTGGGAGTACTTCCCAGATTAGTAGGGTTAGAGGGCTTCAAGTTCCTGAGTGCCTGTTCCCTAGCACCAGGTCATGGTTCTCCCACCCTGGGCTTTTCTAGTTCTGAGTCCCAGGTGGTTGCGTGGACAACCCTAGCTGTCTGAAAACCATTTCCTTTCCACCCATGGTTCTCAGGAACCAGCAGCAGGAAGGAGAGGATCCAGGCACACGTGTCCCGCACACACGTGTGCCCGCTTACTAACTCTGACTGGAGGCGGAAGCAGCAGCAGCAGCAGAGGAATCAGCAGCGGGGGCAGCAAGAGCTGATCCCCTGAAAGTAAGTGGGGCAGAGGGACCCAGCGCAGCTGAGCCGGAGCCGAAGGGGAAGCCCCCCAGGTCCCTTAGAGCTGAGCTGGTAGGGAGCTGCACCCCTGAGCCACGCAGTGTGAACAGAGTGCGCAAACAGGGTGGGCTAGGGAGGGGACTGTCCCCCCAGGGCAGGGAGCACCCCTGGGGCTAACCCTTAGGAAGCAGGCTCCGGCAGCACTAGATCCCCCCAGTGGGGGAGTGTAGGGAGTGGAACTGCCAGCAGGCACTTCCAGGGGACCTGATTGGCTGTTGCGGCAGGGGCGGGAAATTCAAACTGCGGGCTTTAAAAGCCATGGTGTGACGTAGTTCCTAGTACTCAGGAACCAGCAGCGGGAAGGAGAGGATCCAGGCACACGTGTGCCCCCTTACTAACTCACTGACTGGAGGCGGCAGCAGCAGCAGCAGCAGCAGAGGAATCAGCAATGAGGGCAGCAACAGCTGATCCCCTGAAGGTAAGTGGGGTGGAGGGACCCAGCACAGCTGAGCCAGATCTGGACAGAAAGCACCATGGATCCCTTATAGCTGAGGCCACGCTCTCAAGCTGCATAGCATGAAGAGAACGCGCAAACAGGTGCACTTTCTAAGACAGCACCGGCGTTTGTGCAGGCGTTCACACCAGCGGGCAAGCAGGAAGAGCCAGGAGAGAGACCCCTGTATGGGTAGGGCGTAGATACCACATAGATCTAACAAACAGCAGCTTATAGAATGGTGTCGATGAGGAGTGCTGCTAGGGCCTCTTCCCAGGGGGTCATACCTACCCAGGGCTGGTCTGAGGCCTCCACCCAGACTAAGCCCATGGGGGAGCCAATGTCCACCTGTCTCCTGGCCCGTGGGGAATCCTCAGCAGGGCCAGGAGGGCAGAAATTGGGGGCCCCCACACCTTTCCAGCAGGTGCCTGTCTTAGAGCTCTGGAGGCACAGGTGAGGGAGCTCTGGGAGGAGCTTAGCAGGCTGAGGGGTATCAGGGAGGCGGAGGATGAAACTGACAGTTATTTCCTTTCCCTGCAGGACCAGGCACCTAAGGAAGAAGCATCCCGGGAAGTACCCTCCACAACAGAGTGGTAGACAGTCACATCCAGGACTGGAGCTGCTCGCAGCAAACTGGTACCAGTTCCTCCAGTCCGACTAGAGAATAGGTACAAGGCCCTGGTGACCCTGCAGGAGATGGAAGGAGAAGAGGAAACCTCTGGGCAGGAAGCAACACCACATTCTCCACACTCCGAACAGGTCAAGAGATCCAAGCGGACCCAGAGGAGGAGGCATTGAGTGATCACCACAGTGGGGTCCCGCAGGGCTCGGTCCTTGGACTGATACTCTTCAATGTCTTCATCAGCGACTTGGATGAGGGAGTGAAGTGTACTCTGTCCAAGTTTGCAGATGACACAAAAC
>JAGPOW010003642.1:56207760-56241964 GCA_030014935.1 Caiman crocodilus | reverse complement strand
CTTGGACTGATACTCTTCAATGTCTTCATCAGCGACTTGGATGAGGGAGTGAAGTGTACTCTGTCCAAGTTTGCAGATGACACAAAACTGTGGGGAGAAGTAGACATGACGAAGGGTAGGGAACAGCTACAAGCAGACCTGGACAGGTTGGACATATGGGCAGAAAACAACAGAATGCAATTCAACAAGGAGAAGTGCAAAGTGCTGCACTAGGGAGGAAAAATGTCCAGCGTACCTACTGCCTAGGAAATAACCTGCCTGGTGGCATGGAAGCGGAAAGGGATCTTGGAGTCCTCATGGAATCCAAGATGAACATGAGTCATCAGTGTGATGAAGCCATCAGAAAAGCTAATGGCACTTTATCGTGCATCAGCGGATGCATGACGAATAGATCCAAGGAGGTGATACTTCCCCTCTAATGAGGTGCTAGTCAGACCACAGTTGGAATAGTGCGTGCAATTCTGGTTGCCACACTTCAAGAGGGATGTGGATAACCAGGAGAGAGTCCAGAGAAGGGCCACTTGTTTGGTTAAGGGCTTGCAGGCCAAGCCCTACAAGGAGAGACTAGAGAACCTGGACCTTTTTAGCCTCTGCAAGAGAAGGTTGGGAGAAGACCTTGTGGCTGCCTATAAGTTCATCACGGGGGCACAGAAGGGAATTGGTGAGGTTTTATTCACCAAGGTGCCCCCAGGGGTTTCAAGAAATAATGTCCACAAGTTAGCCAAGAGCAGATTTAGACTGGACATTAGGAAGAACTTCTTCACAGTTAGAGTGGCCAAGGTCTGGAAAGGGCTCCCAAGGGAGGTGGTGCTCTCCCCTACTCTGGGGGTCTTCAAGAGGAAGTTAGATAGGCATCTAGCTGGGGTCATCTAGACCCAGCACTCTTTCCTGCCTATGCAGGGGGACGGATTCGATGATCTATTGACGTTCCTTCCGACCTTAACATCTTTGAATCTATGAATCACCCTCCCATCCTCTGCCTTTAGTGGCACACACCAGGCTTCAGAGGAACATGGCATGAGGAAGAGATGTGCCTTAGTTAACATTTCTATTGCTAACCTCTTCTTGTTTATATAAAAAAACCCTACTGAACATTGCCCATGTCAGAACTTGGTCCCTCTTCCCATTGATGCAAACTAGCAAACATTTGGAAGCAGGGGTGTTAAGGCGGGAGGTGAGGGAGGTTTGTAAAAGGGGTGAAATAACCTGGAAGGGCAGTTAGGACATGGAACAGGGAAAGGGTTGTTGTCAGGGAGAATGCTGTAAGGGCAGAACTGAACACAAAAACTTGGCGGGGCTGCACAGGGAAGAGGACTTTAGAAATGGAACACTAATTGCCAGTCATGAATGAAGACCAGGGACTTCTCTGTGTGAGAGTTGGATAGATGAGTGATCCTTAGGGTGACCATATTATAGTTAAGGAAATCTGCTATGGGGTAAGGGAATCTGGAATGCGGTGTCCTGCCACCATGTGTACAAGTGCACGCATGCACACGCGCGCGCGCGCGCACACACACACACACACACACACACAGAGCTCTCAGGAGCCCTGATGGTGAGGTGCGGTGGGACACCGCAGAGGCCTATGACTGGCTTCCATCTCCCCATACACAGAGCTTGGACCTAGCTGAGAGTGGCTTCTCCTCCTCACTGCCAGCACCCCCCAGGGCCACTGTATGCATCCCAGGCCAGGTAGGAGCTGCAGCAGCAGGGCATGAGGCTGATGGTGGTGGGCAGTCATCCCAGCTTGCCCCACCCAGGTGAATGAGCCCCAGTCCCTTCCCTCAGTCCACTCCACCCCCTGCACCCTGGCCAATCCCTGCCTCAGACAGGAGGAGCAATGCCCAACCCAGCCTACCCTTCTGTTTACAACTGCTGCTCAGCAGGAGCCACGCTGGGTACTGTGAGTGGCAGCAGCAAATGTCTCTGTCTGCAACAACTGAATCCAGGACTTTTGCTTCAATGTACATCAACCAGCTGGGACACTGGGATGACCTATGAAACCTAGGACCATCTCAGTCAATCCAGGATATACCGCCCCCCTAGTGATCCTGGACCCACTGTCCATCTGGGAGAGCTGTGAGGTGATGGGATGAGGCATCTGCAGAGTTGACTACATGACCACAGCAAGGCCAATGGACTCCTGGCACTCCCTTGTGGGACCCCCCCCCATCCTTCATCCCAATGCCCTCAGGTCCCAGTTTCCCTCTCTGGGGACTCCCTGCAACCTTTGGCTATGCCTGGGGCTCACCTCATGTGGCGTGGATGAGCGTGGGGGCTGCCTATCTTTGCCATGGCTGTGGCACTCCCCTGCAGTGGGAGCCAGGCCAGGAAAGGGGTCACAGGGGGTGTAAAACTCCTCCCCTAGGCTTCCTGCCAGGTGGGTAAATGATCTAGTTTACGTGGGCTGTGATGGTAATGGCTATCCCAGCAATAGCCGGGCTGTGCTGTCCCTCTGGTTCTGAGTGTTTCTGTGCCCTGCCAGGGCTGTCTGGGAAATGCTTGTGCAGAGGCAGGGGAACTGCATACATGAGTCACCTCCAGAGGTGGAGAGGGAAAATGTCAGCTAAGAGAGGAGGGATGGCCTTAGTCGAGGGCAGAAATGTATATTTATAGGTTTAAATAGATCTACATTCACCCAGAAGAGTCTAAGTGTGATATCTGTGCATGCATGCCCTAACTGTCTTTTACTGGTAATGTTCTGAGTTCTGCTAGAAAAGGTAGAAGTTACTATGATTAAGAACTGTTATCTAAACATTATAAGAATAATCAATGACTGTTATATTTTCCGCAGTATAGTAGCTTGTATCAGAACATCCCAACACAGTGCCTGAGGTACCAGGTAAAAGTCTTGAACTAAAGCCATTGCAGCTAGAAGGAGCCTTTCCATGAGCTTTAAAGGACATTGTCTTCAGATCTTAAATAAGATTACTAAAAATGTCCAAAGGGGTCAAATTCTGATGTGCTTTCAGAAATTAAAGGCTACATAACACCATGGAATTTTATGAGTAGCTAATTCAATATACCTATCATTCTGATCGTTTCAGGGCTAGAACACTGGTATGCTGAACTATCCAGTGGTCAAAAAAACCTGGACAGAAAAAAAGTGGGGTGGGGCATGGGGCATGAGGCAACTGGAGGCTGGGTCCTCCATAGCGATGCTCTGGCTGCTAGGATGCCTTGGAGCCCCCCCAGTTCCTGTTTGGTAAGTAGACACTTTTCTCCTTTTCTTTTTTTTTTTTCATGTTCCAGAGGCTGGCATTGGGGGGGCAGTCATGGGGGGGGGTTGGGGGTTCAAATGAGGGATGGAGCTGGGCAGGCAGCCACTGGGGTGTCTGGGGGAGTGAGGGGCTTGGGGGGCAGTCATTGGAGGAGCTGCAGGAGCTGGCTGGGAATGGGGCAAGGCAAGGCAGCAATCCAGGGCGCTGGGGGAGCAAGTGGGGCTGGGGTGGGGCATGTGGACACTTCAGGGGAGGTAGCTCCTGTGGGTGGTTCCATAGCCCATGTAGGGGAGGATATAGCCTCTGTGGGGGTCCATAGCCCCTGTGGGGGGGGATGTAGCCCCTGAGGGGTGCCCATAGCCCTTGTGTGGGGGGCGTAGCCCCTGTGGGGTGCAGCAAAATATATATTCATGTACTCATTAATTCATGAAACATTTATTTAGAGTTCACTTTATTATTATGATAGAGACACTGGTAGTCTTCCAACTGGCTTTAACACTAGATATATCAATAAAACATTGCCCAACTGATCTCTCTCTCTCTCTCTCTCTCTCTAGTGATCTTTTGTTTTAATTGTGAAGGAACATAGATTTGGGGGTAGTTTTAAAGAGTGACTTTGGGATTTTTTTATTAGGGATTTTTCAGTTTTCCAATAGGGAACACCAGAATTCCTGATAGGGAGGCCAGTAGCAAGAGTCTGCCTGCTCAAAGCTGGCACCTTGGACCCTCCTGGCTGTAGCTGACGTCCTGGCCAATTGGAGCCAGGAGGTCATGCTTTGACAGTTCAAAGCAGGCTATCACATCCAGAAAATCTTCTGGGTGATACAGATGCCTGGGTAGGGGGCACACATGGCAGTAGTGCCCCACAAAGGCCAACTCTGCTGCCACAGCCCGCTGGCAACTGACCCAGCAGGACAGATGCCTCATCCAGGTCTGGCAGGTGTGCAGCAGGTCACAGTCAGGCAGCAGCCTCCACTGCCAGATTGCAGCAGTGGGTAAAGGGTGCAGGGAACTCTCAGGGCTGCTTCATCAGTCCAGTTGGCATAAGGGATAGTGTCCCCAGGTACTAATTGGCTGGGCCCAAGAAGCTCCTGAGAGCAAGTAGCCCTGATGCTACTTGCCAGGGCAGCTTTTTGTACTGATGGAGCAAGGACAGGACAGCTTTTTATACTGCTGGGGACAGCAGAGGTGCTGGCCCCAGGCTCTAGCTCCTCCTGGCTGCAGATCTGGGAGGAGCCAGGCAGGGTTATTTTGCCCCAAGTGGCACAATTTACTCTACAACAAAGTGCATGTCCAAGCATGTACGCTGAGGCAAAAAGCCCCGGCACAAATTTGCACTGGCTTCTATTTGAGCTGCTGCAAGCACACATGAGTGTTCCCCTATTGAGTGCAGGGGAATTGAGTATTCCCCTTATCCTAACTTGAGTGTTGTGTTGCCTTTCTCCCAACTTATGCTGCAAGGTGCAGTAGTCTGGTAGCTGACTTTGCCTGTGAAGACAGAGGTGAAAAGGACATTGAATACTTCAGCCTTTTTCACATCATCTGTCACTAGGTTCTCTCTCCCGTTCAGTAAGGGACCCACACTTTCCCTGTTCTTCCTCTTCTTCCTGAAATACTTGTAGAAAACCTTCCTGTCATCCTTCACATCCCTTATTAGTTGCAATTCCAATTGTGCTTTGGCCTTCCTGATTTTATCCCTGCATGCCTAAGGAATACCCTTATGCTCCTTTTTAATTGTTTCTCCAAGTTTCCACTTCTTGTAAGTTTCTTTTTTGTGTGTGTGTTTTAGCTCACTGAAGAGTTCCCTGCTATGCCAAGCTGGTTTTCTGCCTTACTTGCCAGTCATCCTGTGCATCAGGATGGTTCACTCTAGCACAGTCAGTAAAGTTTCTGTAAAATGCAACCAGGTCCAGTCTCCTGGACTCCTTTCCCCCTCACACTGGCCTCAGTTCCTGCCCACCTGTTCCCTGAGTGAGTCAAAGCCTGCTTTTCAGAAGTCCAGGGTTCTTATCCTGCTGCTCTCCTTCCTTCCTTTTCTCAGGATCCTGACTCAATCATTTTGTGGTCACTGATGCCCAAGTTGCCATACACTACTACATTTCCCACCAGTTCTTCCCGGTTTGTGAGCAGCAGGTCAAGAAGAGCATGGCCCCTAGTTGCCCTCTCCAATGCTAGCACCAGGAATTTGTCCCCAGTACTCTCCAAAACTTCCTGCATTGTCTGTACACTGCTGTATTGCCCCTCCAGCACATGTCAGGATGATTGAATTCCTTCATGAGAAGCAGGGCCTGTGATAAGTACATTTGTGCTAGCTGTTCAGAGAAAGCCTCATCCAACTCATCCTCCTGGTCTGGTGGTCTATAGAAGATGTAGCAGAAAGCCTCTTTTTCTTCTTGCCTGATTTGCTCTCCCCTCTTTGGATAGGTTTCTCTTTTTCTACCTTTTCTTCCTTCCTCTCTCTTTCATTTTAAGATAAGGAATTGTGTTTTAAAATTTGTATGTGTGCATTTTGTATCTCCCCTTATAAGGTAGCAGACAGAAATTAACACTTGGGAAACTTCAGATCAACCAACGGAAGAATTCAATAGAAGACAATGTAACAACCAGGAAATCTCTAACAGTCACTGATCAAAGGCTAGAAGCCCTGGCCTGAGTTAATCAATGCCTGGGAGCAAATTTTGGGATGAATATCTCCAGATCGACCACTCCCAGAGCCCTATTCAAAATTCATCAACGGACTCCCAAACCTGCACGTACATGCAGATGACCCCTGGGGATGACAGATGCCATCCAGTAGCCACCGAGGGGGGGGGGAAGTCCCACGAGGGTCAATGACCCCTGGATTGGGCAAACCTAAAAACTGGGGAGTCACCAAAGTCTGCCAAGGACAGATAACAGGCAGTAGAAAGTGGACCTCAGTGGTGCCGTCTTGATTTCCAACTTGACCAGCACCCGACCTGTCCAGCCAGAAGGACCAATCGGCATCCCCCTTCTGGATTATAACACCACGCTGAAAGAAGCCACGACTGGCCATCGATGGCAGACTCCAGCGCTTGCAGGTATACCTGACTCTGTAGCTTGCTCCTGTGTGTGTGCATGTGTGTGCATGTGTGTGGGGACCAGCAGCAAGGTTTATGATTTAACGCATTACAGTGTTTTAATCCGCCTAATAAACCAGAATTTTGAGGATCCCGAGTTGGACATTTGTAGCCAACATAGGCATCCACCATGACATCACCCTTATTGCTTTCTCCTCTTTCCTTAACCCAGAGATCTTCAACAGGCTGATCTCCAGTTTCATACTGGAGCTCTGAGCAATCATACAGCTCTTTTACAAAAAATGTAAGTCCTCCTCCTCTTCTCTTTTGCTTGTTCTACCAATCATATTATAGTTCCTTGGCTAGATGAAGACTTCCAATTCTTCCTGCTTGTTTTCCCAGCTCCATATATTTGTGTACAGATATCTGACATAGCTAGCCAATTGCCCTACTTTCTCAGGAAGAATGAGGAGGCCCTGTTGCCTCCTTCCCTCCTCCCCTCCCCCCATTTCTTGTGCTTTCTGCAGGTCATCCACTTCCCCACTTACCTCAGGGCTTGGGTCGCCATCCCCCGGAGAACCAAGTTTAGCCCTCCTCTCTAGGTTAGATTCCATCTCTTCCCAGAAATCCTTCTTCTTGGAACAATATCCCATGGTCATGGAAGCCAAATCCCTGTTGGTGACACCATCTTCAAAGACTTGCTTTGATCTGCAGGATGCATCTGCTCCTGCTCAGGCCCTTCCCCTTAACCAGAAGGATCAAGAAGATCACCTAAGCCCCCTTTCCCTTGCATCCAGAGCCCTGTAGTTCCTTTTGATCTGATCAGAGTCTCCCCTGGCAGTATCACTGGTGCCCACACAGATAAGCAACATGGATAATGCATCCATGACATCTCTGATCCAAGCTCCAAGCATAGCAGACCTCCCAAGAAAACATGTCAGACAAGAAGATGGATGCCTCCATCCACTGCAGAAAGGCATCTCCAAGCACTATCACTTGTCGCTTCCTCCTAGTGGCAGGGCTCTTCGTCCTCCCAACCTTG
Organism: Caiman crocodilus; assembly: GCA_030014935.1. Classification (NCBI taxonomy): domain Eukaryota; kingdom Metazoa; phylum Chordata; order Crocodylia; family Alligatoridae; genus Caiman; species Caiman crocodilus. The sequence goes on along the minus strand of JAGPOW010003642.1, from coordinate 56,234,663 downwards.
GGGATGTCTGGCCTCATATCTTCTACCAATGGAATGTGCTCCTTCTCCTGTGTTGCTACAACTCCATATCTGTTTTCCAGGAAAACTGCTGTAGGTAGAGATGAAAACTTTTGTTTGCTGCCAGAGGTCACAGGCTTCTAGCTTCTACCTTTCTATTAGTCCATGTCCTCTTTGTACTCTGGCATTGCCTGTAGTAGTCCTTCCTCCACAGTCTTAGATGTCTTTTCCAGCATCAAACTGATGACCTCCTCATGGCAGAGGATGCTTCAAAGCTTTGTAACATACTACGGTAGCAATCATGCCTGCTTCCTGAGGGACACCACCAAGAGATACTGCTCACATTGCAGGCACTTCCCTACCTGGCAGTTACTGAAAGGAACCTATAAGCTGCAGTCTCCACAGCACCAAACCAGGACATGGGTGGAAGCCTCAACAGTGAGCAATCCTGCCTGGACAGACACCTCACAGGTGCAAGTAGAAGAAGACTGGTAGTGGCTCTAAATTCTGGTATTGTGGTGTCCTCCAGACATTTCTCTGGGTTTTTTTAATTTGCTGCGTCTCTCTTCCTGCCCTTTTTTTCAAGCAGACCTTCCGTAGCAAGCTCCCATGTAAGCTGGCCTGTTTGCTGCTTTCCCTTTCCCTGCTAACTTGCTTCCTCTCACCAAGCCTACGATGAAGGAAGGTGAGAGAGAGTTTTGGGCAAACTCCTTAATGAACTCCTTCTCACTCAGGACTTTAGTTAAGCAAGAGGCTTAAGTATTGCTCTAACTGCTGAGTTTTAGCTACTTACACTAAATATATGTAGGTTAGCTACACTTAGGGTGCATCTACACATCACCATATAGTGACAGTGCTATGGCGCCATGCTTTAATACTTTGTTTTGGAAGTTCAAGTATGAACTATGTGCATGGTACAGTACAGTAACTGCCTGTACTGCACCATGCACATAGTGTATGGTTAGATTTCGCCACTACTTTGCCATAGCAGTTTACTAAAATGGAGGAGTGTGCTGCTGTGGTGAAGTACCTGCTGATTATGTGGAGATTCCCATGATCACTACATCACCATAGCATGCAGTGTGGTGGTGTAGTACATTGCTACAGAGATGTAGGGTGATATGTATACATAACCTTAATTAAAGAAAGAGTTTATCTTAAAGGTTCCCCTTCAAAGAAGAGGGCAGTGAATTGCCCTGTGTACTGACTTGCTAACTGCTTGCAGACTGTCCTGTTTGCTGCCCCTGTTCCTGTGGGCCTTGGTTATTTGGGGAATTTACTTTTATTACATGCTGGAGCTGGACCAGCTCCCCTTATTTGGGCTTTTGTCAGACATAGGCGGCAATCACCCAGCAATCACTCAGCTAGCAGTACTCCCAGCTGCTCAGAGCACAAACCCAAAAACACAGCCCACCAAGCAAGGACTCAGCAGGCCAAATACATAGGCAGCCCTGGCTTGTTTACTTACCCAGAACAGGACCTAGTGCCTGGTTCCTCTTCCTTTCCCCCTTCCTCCTTTTGCTCTCAATTAACTGCTTACAAACTGCTCTGTTTGATGCCAGTAATATATGTCACAATTTAACAGGAAAAACAATATTATTTTCCAGATGTACATAGGAAACTTAGAAAAGAATAAAAATGAATACACTTAATCCTCTCACCAACTGGAAATACCACAATAAACAGTTTGTTTGTAAAACCAAAACTTTATTGTGTTGAGTAACACAACAAAAAGAAAGTAAAGTGGTTGTTGGGGAGGGTTATTTTTTTCATTTTAAGGATTTATTGTTAAATTTCCTAAAGCACGAGTCTCCATAAAATTTAACTACTATCAAAAATACATTGTCTAGATTCTCACAAAGGGAAGAGTTCAGTTCTTTGTTAAAAAAAATGCTAGTCTGATTACTTTCATTACTCTATAAAATTTAATTCACTACAGACAGTAAGATATGTGGACAGCTGTTGTGAAACCAACAAATGTTACTAATATCTTTTGCTCTGTGCAGCATGAGCTTCATGAAGTAGTCACATATTTTCAGTGGACAAGATAACTCTACTTGGCTGAATTCACCAGGAGTCTTTTGCAAGAGAAGGCCGAACCCCTTTCCCCAACCTTAAAAAAAAAAGAGACCCGAGGGCAATGCAGAGAAGTGAATCCTAATAGTGTCAGCAATTTTTATGAATTTTAAGAAAATGTGGTTATTGAATGAGAAGGGTACTCCAAAATAAGAGTGTTTATGCCTTTCCAATAGAAAAGCAGAAAATGTCAACTACAGTAAACATTTTCTATGCAAACTGTCATTACAACATTGGTCCAGTGAGGGAGACCCACTGAGCTGTACCTTAGGATTATTAGGAATGGATGAATAGTATAAATCCAGCTCAGTTTCCATTTGAAGATACAGACACTATATTGTGTACAGAGGCAAAAGAAATGAAACTTCATAAAAACTGTGAGAGAGTCATGAACATCACCCATAATCATAACAAGGATGGAAGTCTCTAACCAAAGTACAGCAGGAAAATGTTGATACTAGTTGCTTTAACTAGCTCATAAATATAGAGCTTATGTCTATGTTGTATAGTATTAGTATAACTGTCAAACTTACTTAGTTTTTATTCCATTTCCTATTCCTAATTAAGGGTTTAGCTTCTTTTAGGCAGTAGAATCGGTGACACAGTAACACAACTGGCTGGAATTGACAGCGAGGCTTGTATTTTTACAAAAGATTTTTAATGTGCTTGAGGAGGAGTTTAGATACGCAGAGAATCTGCTTTCTGGCTGGTAACCTGAGGACAGAATTGTCTTGCGGGAGTTCTTCAGGGAATGTTGCAGATGTATATATATTCATGCTGCTTGTCCTGTTTTTCTCCATTCTTCTTCAAAGTTAGAATTGAACCATTTTCTTTTTTATTCCCATAAAAAATAAAAATAATCAAGGAATATCCTGAGACTCTGCCTCCTCTCTTTCCAAACTGAAGAGAATCTACTCTAAATGTTTTCTGACATTTCTGAAACTGGGACAATATCATAATCCCGATCAGGTTTTCATTATTTAACTGAAGATGAACTCAGTTAAACACTTGCCTGTAATGTAATGTTAAATATATTAACAGCATACAAAACATTTTCATTCTAAATGGACTATTTCTGAAGATTTACTGGAAATCATGCAAAGCCAATAGTAGTTTGGCGTTGAAGAAAATATCTACATTATAAAACATCAAAGGCTGCATTATAATACCCTAAAGCACGGTAAAACACTGTTTTTGTTGTCAACAAAAAAATACCTGAATTGCACATGCAGAGATTTAAATGCAACGTGTTTAGTGGGACTTGCACACACTGCAATGTTACTGTGTACTGCAATCTAGCTATCTCATGCATCTATGGAAAAGATGTCAAATCAGAGAACATATGCAAAGCATGATAATAAATGTTAAACTTTTCCCCCTAAGGCATCCACAATGAATTTTCAAAGCAAAAACTCATAAAAGATAGATTCTTTATTAACTAAATTGCATAGGCTGCTCTGGAAAATTTGTTAAAGTATTTAAATATTAAATATTCTATTCTCTGTGTACATGCATGTACTGAAAGATGCCAGTACAATAAATAATAACAAATGATTTACACTTACAGCCTACTGAAGTCTAATAAAAGATTTAGAAGACCTTGGGACCAAAATACTAAAGTTGTGATTCAGTCAGCCCCTTTAAATAAACACATGGGAAAAATATTAGAAACAGGGAGAACTCAGTTTGATAATACATGATATTCCACTTATGGAAAAAAATGTTGTACTTTATTGCCTAACACAGGAAGCTTTCTGCTACTACTTAATACCAAAGCACATTCAAAGAACAAAATGTCAAAACATTACTGCTTTCCCTATTTGAACTATTTAAATACACAGATCCAAGAGACCATATGAGTGACAGCAGCGACTTAGAGAAGAAATATGTTATATTCAGTTACCATACTTGGAATAAAAGATGAACACATTACTGTGGTGGTAAAAATCCTGTGATATATTTATACAGCATAATGCCTTTCACTTGACAGTTTCAAAGCACCTTTAGAAATACTATTTAAATAGTATATTTCTCATGGAAAAATTGGGCAACTGTGGCCTCGACTACGCCACAGTCTGATGGCTGGGGAACTGGCTCTGAGGTCAGACCCAGAGAGTGGTAGTTGACAGAACCGAACCAACATGGCACTTGGTGACCAGTGGTGTCCCCTAAGGCTCCATTTTCAGACCTGTGCTCTTTAATGTCTTTATAAATGATCCAGCCTCTGGTGTCAGAAGCAAACTAGTTAAGATCCTTGATGACACTAAACTTTGAGGAAGAATGTCCACACTTCAGAATAGGTTCGTAATCCAGGCCAACTTCAATAGGCTTGCAAGGTGGGTGAATGAAAACATGATAACATTCAATACAGAGCAATGCAAGGTGCTCCACCTCGGGGGGAAAAAAAACCCCACATCACACTTTTAGGCTTGGCAATGCTACACTTGCTAGCACCACAACCAAAAGAGACTTGGGGGTCATGATTGACAACAAGATGAAAATAAGCCACCAATGCAATACCGCAGCCAGCAAAGTGAACTAAACCCTGGCTGCAATCTACCAATGCATCTCAAGTAAGACCCAAAATGTCATTTTCCCACTGTACTCGGCCTTGGTGAAGCTGCACCTGGAGTACTGCATCCAATTCTGGGCTACACAATTCAGGAAGGACATGGGGAAGCTAGAGAGAGTCCAGAGGAGAGCCACAAGCAACATCAAGGGCAAGAGAACAGGCCTTATGAAGAGAGGCTGCAAGCAATGGGACTTTTCAGCCTGGAGAAGTACAGGCTCAGGAGTGACTTGGTGGAAGCCTATAAGTACATAAGGGGTGTGCATCAAGATCTGGGGGAAAGCCTGCTCACCACATAACTCCAAGGGATGACAAGGCCCCATGATCTCAAACTCCTCCAAGACTGTTTTAGGCTGGACATAACGAAAAACTTCTTTACTGTTCAAGCCCCCAAGGCCTGGAATATGCTCCCCCGAGGTGGTGCAAGCACCTACTTTAGGCACTTTTAAGAAACATTTGGGTACTTATCTTGCTGGGATCCTTTGACCTAAGCTGACTTCCTGCCTTTTGGGTAGGGGGCTGGACCCAATGATCTTATGAGATCCCTTCCACCCCTAATGTCTATGAAATCTATGAAATATGTCATAACCAAATCAGTTGAGTGTCCAAGTCAATAGACTGCACGGAGCCATTACCCCAAATTTGGTCACATTCTGCTTCATTAGTTATTCCTACCTAGCAGTCTGTTATTGGCCAGTCCGGATATATAAAAGTTCATGCAGCTTCTGCCCAAGTCGGAGACCTCCGAGCATGTGACAGAGTAATTATGGAGAACTCTGTAGCACGACTGAGGAAACTTGGCGGACTGATCACCCACCAATATCTCCCCGTCACCAAGTCCTTTTAACGTACCCTTGTTATCCTGAGGTTCCTTTTTGTTCAAAAACTCGTTAACTCGCAACTCGTTTAATTATTCGTGACAATGCAAGCAAGCTACCTCGAGGCCTGCGCTGCCATTCCACACGGCATAAGTAAAGTAATCTTTTAAAACCAATAAGCCTCTCCATCACCGGCCTGCCTGATGTCCAATTAACTTAGCCATCCTCTGGATGGCTCCGGCCCCCCGACACAAAATAAATAGCTAATTCATTAGTTATGGCTCACAAAGACACTGGGAGGGAAGTATGTGTTACTATACCCCTTTTGCATTTGTAAAGGTGAGGCCCATAGAAACATTCATGGTCCCACCAGAATATGTGTGTGAGAATTCTGAATCTGAGAACATTTCCCAGGATGGATATGGCATGTTCATTTCCATTATTTACTCTATTTTATGATTTTTAGAATATTGGCAAGCTAGTCCAATAAAGGCATGTGGGGGTTATAAGAGCTGGAGGAAAAATATGATTATCATAAAGTGAGTTTATAGGATCATAAGAAACTAGAGCTGGAAAGGACCTTACAAGGTCATCTAGTCTAGCCTCCTGCTCAGAGCAGGATCATCTCAGACTAAACCATCACAGGCAAGGATCTATCCAACCCAACCTGCTTTTGGAAATTTTCAAGAATGGAGATTCCACAAATTATCTAGTTAGCCTGTTCTAATTCTTAGTCAACCTCATAGTTAGACAGTTCCTCCTAAAACACCAAGTTAAATTTCCTCTAGTACAGTGTGAGTTTATTCTGTTATTCCTGCCCCCTCTGGCCACTGAGAAAAGCTTATCTTCTATACTCTCTGTAATCACCCTTCAGGTATTTGAAGACTATTATAAAATTCTATCCCCTAACTCCAGTCTTGTCTTCTTCTGACTAATTCATCCAACCTTTCCTCATATGTCATGCCTACTAGGCCTCTAATAATTTTTTTTGCTGTTCACTGGACTCTTTCCAACTGTCCACATCCTTCTTGAAGCGTGGGGCCAAAAACTGACACACTACTCCAGGTGAGGCTCTTGATTTGCAAGTGATGTTCCTGTTAATAGAGCCTTATGCTGTTGGCTTTTTTTGGGAGCACTCTGTTGGCTCATATTCAACTTATGAATTACAGGTCTTTCTCTGACGTACTTCAGTCTACCCAAACATTCCCCAGTCTACGTTTCTGAATGAAATTATTTCATCCCAAGAGCAGTACTTGGCATTTATCCATATTGCATTTTATCTGATAGATTTATGTGCTGTTTTTCCAATCACAGAATCATATACAAGTAGGCCTGGAATGGACCTCCAGAGGTTATCTTTCCAATCCCTGCCTGAGGCAGGATCATCCTTATCCAGACCATCCCATCCAAACTATCTGGGTCATTCTGGGTCCTAGTCCTGCCCTCCAGTGTCAGCAACTCAACCCACTTGGTGCTGTCCACAAAGTTGCTATGCATGCACTCAATACCACCATACAAATCATTAATGAAGATGTTGAACAAAACTGGACATCAGCCAGAACCCTCAACAGAACATTTGATACCTCCTTCCAACTATATGATTACCTAGGAATCATAGGATTCACCCAATCTCCATGAGTTCTCATACAGGATAGCTAATATCTCTGAAATTACCTCAATCAGTTCCTCCAGAACTCTGTAGGGGATCCTAGTTGGCTCTGCCAACCTGAAAGTATCCATCTTCTCTAAGTAATTCTTTAACCTGTCCTCCTACTAGTCTAGGCTCTTTGACTCCCTCCCTATCTTTGCTGCCAACTGAGCTTGTCCTCTGGTAGCTACCCCTATTTGTGAAAAATGAAGTAAAAAGGTATTAAATACTTTGGCTTTCTCTGCATTATCTATAACTAGATTGCCTTCTGTTGTAAGGAACCTATGGTTTCTTTGGTCTTCCTTTTCCTCTCGAAATATTTGTAGAATCCTTTTTTATTGCCTTTTATGTCCCTTGACATTTGCATCTCAGCTTGTGCCTTGACCTTTTTAATTTTCCCTCTACAGGCCTGTGTAATACTCTTATAACTCATTGAAGAGATTGCTGCCTAGCCAAGCTGGTTTCCTGTTGCATTTCCCATTCTTCTGTCACTTTAGGATAGCTTGCTCCTACATCCTTAAAAGGTCCTATTTCAAATACAGTCAGCTCTCCAGGACTCCTTCACCCTTTAGACTTGCCAGGAGATCCTTCCCACCAGCTCCCCGAGCTTGTTAAAGTCTGTTTTTAAATCCAGTGCCTTCATTTTGCGTTTTTCTTTCCTTTCTCCCCTTAGAACTTGAACCAGGTCCTGCAAACCAGAAGCTTCTATTGATTCAATTGGTTGAAAAGTACTGATGAAGCAACTTCACAGTCATAGGAATGTGGCTCTTTTGAACTATTTTTAACAGGAAAAGAAAAGATTTTAAATGTGAATACACTGTATTACAATAAACTTTGGCATATTTGCCTATGGGATAATTTACCAGTGTCAGTTAATTTGCTGTTGCTTTGACTCACTATCAGTCACCCTCCCTCACCTCCTATTCTCAATTTATGATAATTGGTCACAATTATGTAATTCACCATTATTTGCATTCCCCTCAGAGTGGCAAATTAACAAATTTAATGCATTTTTTTCTCTTTCTGTTTAGCTCTAATGATCCTGTTTTGGTTCACTTTGACTATATTATTTTACTATAACCTTCCAACATTATCAGCAATACATTTGGATGGTGTCAAAACAAAATGTTTCTTTGATGTTTTAAAATCAAAATATTATGGAACAAAAATCAAGTTTTAAAATGTTGGAATTTCCCACTGTATGGAAAGTCTGTTTTCTAGACAGCTGTGATCAGAAGCACTAGACATGAAAAAAATGAAAACCCAGACAACTCTTCCCCAGAAAACCCATGTCTTGCAGTCCTGTCCCCTTTGATCTTCCCTGCCATGCATTTGCATTTTTACAGTTCTACATTTTGCATATTGACTTAAGCTTCTGTTCCACCCAAGAGACCAGTCAGACACTAACAGACGGAGTCTCCCTATGCCTGAAGAAAGGTGCTTGGGCCTGAAGCTTGTAAAGAACAATTTTTTTGGTCTTATAAAAGATATTGCATTTACCCAAGGAACCTTGTCTGTCACGTTAAACAGAGATCCATGTTTATTCTTATTATCAGAGCTATAGAATCTTCTGGAATTCACCATTTGTCTCAGTTACTTCAGAAATGCTTCTGGTGAAGAAAATATTCTTTGAAATTGTGCCAACTTCAGCTTGTGCTCATGGGCACAATCCAGCTTTTAGTAAACTGGTGAAAATGATATTGTTATATAGACGTACCCCACTTGAACTAGAGATTAAATTGGTCAAATGCCTCTCCTCATAGTCAAGCTGACCTTTAAACATTACAGGAAGGTTAAGAGTGAAGAGGTTAGCACACACTAATTTTTAAGTGCTTTTCCCAGCCATCTGAATCCTGCATAATACTGCAGAAAAACAAACAAGAGTGTGCTGTTCTAGAAATGCTATCTCCCTCTTGAGGATAGAACTGAGATCAGAGGGCTCATTGCCTCTGAATTTTTTGGACTTCTTAGACACCATCCTTAAGGAGGTTAAAGACCACTTAAGCACTGTCACACTCAGGCAGGCGGGCAAAACAAAAAATTATGGCAGACGTCTATCAATGGGGAGCATTCTATCTGCAATAGACATATTGCAGATGAAACTTATAACACTATGATGGAGCAGAGGATAGGTAATATGCACTTATAAGAATCATAACATACCTGATATTAATTATTTTTGAAGTTTCTTTTCTTTCCATAATTTTTCTTTCCAGAAAGTTGAGATACAAACCTACTAATATTATTATAATTGTTGTTGTTGTGACAAGGAGCTGTAGTAATGGGCCAGGTCCCCATTGTGCTGGGACACGTAAAAAGACAGAAAAGACAGTCCTTGTCACAACCATATTAGAGAGATGGAAACTAGACCCAGAAAGTATACCAACAAGTACTGTTCAGAATTTTGGGTATATTTAGGAGTTGTCCCTGCAGTATAAAATGCTTAGCCAAATTAAAGTCTCATTAGTAGTCAATGACAATAACAGTCCTAAGTCTGTTAGGCATATCAGTGTTGAGTGGAGCAATGTTTACATGTTTTTAAAAATGTGGGCTTCGTTCTTTGACTCACCCCACAGTGTTTAATTTTAGTACTGTGGTATACAATTCATACAATTCTCCAGCTAGGGGCATCACACAGAAGCTTTCATCCCAAATTCCCTTGACTGTGTCCTTTTCAAGTCTGAGTCAGATGCTGACATTTTAATTAAGCTTTTCTTGTCAATACCAAATTCTGTCAGTGGTTTTTCATTTAGAGACAGCTCAAAGCAAAGCATTCATTTTTACATTGAATTTGGGTATACTAAGCACATTTTTGTAATATCCCAAACCAGCCAATTCTAAATAAGACCTTGAGATTTACGAGCCAAAGCTTCTAGACTTATACAATAAAAAGTGTTCTACAAGTAGCATGTATTGGCAATATAATCACAATATATCAATTGAGTCCAAAGAGAAAAAATGTTTATACTATACCCAAATAATGTCTTTGACTGTAATTGTACCTTTACATTATTTTTTAAGGAAGACCATCTGTAATAGTAGGATTTGTGTATGGTTATAGTTACATTATCCCATAAAAACTACCCATTTATATATTTTTTCTTTGTACAGTAGAACAATTGCTGCACCAAGAAAAAGAATAAAATGAAAAGGAAGTGAGATTCAGTGAATAAAACATACAAGTGATAATACAAGAAATAAAGAGAACTATCAAGGGATGTTAACCTGGTAATTGTTCAGCAATCAGGATAGGGTCATGGACTTGAAAATGTTCTAGAAATGTCCTTGTATATCTAAGGGGTGTACTTGGTAGCCGTGTTGGTCTGAGACAAAAAGACATAGAAAAAACTAGAACTCTTGGTTCCAAAATACCTTTATTAGACCAACTGGAAAATGGCAAGAAAATTGTCCTTTTCTGCAAGCTTTCAGGAGCAAAGTCCCTTCATCAGGCTCTGGGAAAAGTGTAGATGGTACAAGATAGTAAAAAGTCCCCATAGGTAGGAAATAAACTTCATTTTTACACAGAGGGAGCTGAAGATGGAAGTCTGTCCCTGTGGGTGGATGAGTGTCTTTGTGAGCTGTGTTGAGTAGCATTTTGATATGTTGATCAGGTAGAATTCCTTCCCTGGAGGTGTCAGATGGCTGGCAGGGAGGCAAAAAAGCCTTCCTTGTTGTTCTGCAATTAAGTTTAAAATCTATCCTCTGTGCAAAAATGAAGTTTATTTCCTACCTAAGGGGACTTTTTACCATCTTGTACCATCTACACTTTTCTCAGAGCCTGACGAAGAGACTTTGCTCCTGAAAGCTTGCATAAAAGGACAATCCTCTTGCCACTTTCCAGTTGGTCTAATAAAAGGTATCATTTTGGAACCAAGAATTCTAGTTTTTTGTATGTCTTGTATATCTAAGACATTTACGCCATTGGCACTAAAACAGTACTGGTCAAAAAATCTGGCATTTACTTGAGAAGAAAAATAGGTCGAATCATGTAACTGTATGTAATTTATAAAAAAAAATGTAAGTGTGTCAGTTTGGTATGCAAGATGTGAATCTGTGCAAATGCCTGAAAAAGGATACTAGTCATGAGGCTGTTTTTACTAAAAAATGGGCTATTATTAGTAAGTGATGCTGAGCTAAGAGATAACTACAATAACATACTTTCTACTGTCTTTTGATCATTAGCAAAATTGATAATATGACTAAAGTTTATGTATATTATTACTTTTGTTGCTGTTGTAGTTGTGGCTGTTATCCATATTACTAAGATTTAATATCCCTTCGATCTGGATTCAGCTTTCAGTTTTGACATGCAGAAAATTGTTTTGACGAATAAATCTGATAAAGTAAAACTATGGAAAGGCAAGAGAGTTAAAGGTATCAATTTTAGATTATATTTTCTCTGATCATAATGACATTATAATGACCTTGCTTCTGCATTATTTTCAGCTGCTACAATTAAGTGATGTCAATACACTGAAAGAGCTGTGGTAAATTCTGAATTGAAAATGATAGTCTTCATTTACTTTAATGTAAATTAAAATGGCTATTCCTATCAGAGAAGAAACAAGAGGAAGTTTATAATTTCTCCAACAAGATGAGTGAGACTGTGATAGAAAAATAGGGAAATACTCATTAGGTTTTCAAATGGGAAACAGAGGTTAATTAAAAAATATTCCAACATTCACAGTATTAGATAAGAATGAGAGAAAAGTTGCTGAGCTTTTTGAAAGCCTCTGAATGTTCAGAGATACAAGCACGTTGTGGTAATGTAACAAAATAAACTAGAATATAAATTCTGCCATACAGCCAGTAAAGCCAGTGAATGTCTCTTTTTCCTCTTTCAGTCAAGGAGCATCCCAAATATTTTCCAGTGTGGGTTATATATTTGTAACTAAACATAATGTTCTTTCCTGTGGAAATGAGAACAGGGAAAGAATTTTAAATGTCCTATTTTTTTTTTTAAGTTTGCTTCCGTATGCTCCATTCCTATAATATTGTCCATCAGACCATTTTCTTTCTAAGAGAATAAAAACACAGGTGGGGTTTTTGGGGGGGGGGTGCATTCATGTTTACTTATTCTATGAATAAAGATAAAATAAAGCATGTGCCCCCTAGCAATACCACTCACACAGTAAATAAAAAACAAAGACCTAAAGGTACTTGGATATTATAAAGTGATGCCTGTATTATTAGAATATATGGAAGAAAAAAAATGTAGATTGTTGTTATAAAAACACACTAAAAACAAAAGAGGTAATGCTTTCGTCAACCAAACCAGCATCATAATGACAGATTGAAACTCTCTCCCTTCTACTCACATACTTACACTTTTAGGACTAGCCAGCTGTTTTCCACTGCAGAGGGTGCCACCTCCATAGGTCCACGTAAACAAATCGATCTGTTCTGTTAAGGGTGAAGTGGTCAGATTCAAAGGAGAGATACCTCAGAACCAGGAACCAAAAGCCCCTGTAAGCTGGTTCCTGCAGCTCTTCAGGGTTACCATCATTGCCTGGCCCAGCAGGAGATCATGCTTGGCCAGGCAGATCATGCTCCCCTTGGCCATTTGGCAAGGAAAAGAGAAAATGTATACTGTCTTGGAAAAGTTCAGTCCAGGGTGCCAAAGAGGGCACTGAGCATGGAAAAGAGCAGTGACAGCCAGGAGTAGATGAGAAAGGCATGCAAGAGTGTCTTCTCTGAAACCTCACAAAAAGAGCATGTCATTAGTGAACTAAGCAGTGAACAATGGTGCTAGTGGCCAGGGTCTCATGCAGCAGTTTCCCCTAAAGGTAATGCATACTCTTCGCAATAGGCAATTTGTGCAGTGGTTTTGGAGGGAGGGGGTTTGTTTGTTTTTTGTTTCCATTGCTACTTCTGGATGCCATCACCACGTTAGGTCAGGGTGGGCAATGAAGACATGGGTATGATGCACATTGACTTTCCATGGGTACAATGCCTTCCTAGTGTGGATCTCAAAGCGGATTCTGGTGATGATTTCATTGGATGCAGTGAATCATATAATGATAGAAGTAGGGTCAGAAGGGACCTTGTAGGTCTTCAAGTCCAACCCCCTGCCTGGGCAGGAGGGAAACTGGGCTTAAGTGACCCCAGTCAGGTAGGCATCGAGCCTCTTTTTAAAGACCCCCAGGTCTCCCCCAAATCCTTCTGGTCCCCCCTAGTGAGTTTTTAGACAGTCACAAGTTCCCCCCTTAGCCTTTTCTTGTGAAGGCTGAACAGGCTCAGGTCCTGTAGCCTCTCATTGTAGGGTCTGCCCTGCTGTCCCCGAATCATGCGGGTGGCCCTTCTCTGGACCCTCTCAATGTTATCCACATCCCTCTTGAAGTGGAGTGTCCAGAACCAGACACAGTACTCCAGCTGTGGCCTGACCAGTGCCGCTTAGAGGGGGAGGATGACCTCCTTAGCCCTACTTGAGATGCACCTGTGGATGCACAATAAGGTCTGGTTAGCCCTGCTGACCGTGACCTCGCATTGTTGGTCCATGTTCATCTTGGAGTCATTGATGACTCCAAGATCCCTTTCTGCCTTTGTGCTCTCAAGAAGGGAGTTTCCCATCTTATAAGTGTGTTGCCAGTTACTACTGCCCAAATGCACCACCCTGCACTTGTCTGTATTGAAACGCATCCTGTTTTTGTTAGCCCATCCCTGCAACCTATCCAAGTCTTTCTGCAGTCTTTCCCTCCCTACTAGCATGCCTACCTCACCCCAAATTTTGGTATCATCAGCAAATTTGAACAGGTTGCTTTTCACCCCGTCGTGCAAATAGCTGATAAAGAAATTGAAGGATAGTAGGTTATTAGGCCCAACCCTTTTGTCATAGGATAGGCAAAAAAAATAGTGCAATTCAACAAAGATAAATGTAAGGTACTCCACCTAGGGAGGAGGAATCCCCAGTACACCTATAGGTTGGGGGATGATGTCCTCAGCAGCTCAGTGGCTGGGCTGAGAGGGATCTTGGAGTCATAGTTGACTCCAAGAGGAACATGAGCTGGCAGTGCAACGAGGCGATCAACAAGGCCAGGTGCACCTTGTCATGCATTAGCAGATGCATGACGAACGGATCGAGGGAGGTGATGCTCCCTTTCTATGCGGCACTGGTCAGGCCACAGTTGGAGTACTATGTCCAGTTTTGGGCATCGCACGTCAGGAGGGACATGGAGAATCTGGAGAGGGTTCGGAGGAGGACCACTCACATGATTAGTGGCCTCTGTAAAAGACCCTATGACAGGAGGTTGAGGGATCTGGATCTCTTCAGCCTTCACAAGAGCTATCTGAGGGGAGAACTTGTAGCTGCCTATAAGTTTATAAAGGGAGGACAACAGGCAATTGAAGATGTGCTATTTACCAGAGTGCCCGTAGGAGTAACTAGGAATAATGGGTGCAAACTAGTGGTGAGTAGATTCAGGTTAGACACTAGGAAGGCATTTTTTACAGTAAGGGTGGCCAGAATCTAGAATAGGCTTCCAAGAGAGCTGGTACTATCACCTAACTTGGAGGTCTTCAAGAGGAGGCTAGACAGTCACCTGGCTGGGGTCATCTGGCCTTGGTCCTCTTTCCTGCCAGTGGCAGGGGGTCAGACACAATGACCTTTGTGATCCCTTCCAATGCTACAGTCTATAAATCTATGAATCTATGAAACAGATGCCATGTCCAGAGAACCCCCTTTGCGGAGGGTTAATCACATGTGGAAGTGGTCCTTGAGGGCAGCAACAGTCTTCACTTCAACCAAGAGGTATGAAGCAAAGCTGGAGCCAGACAGGCTGGGCTGGATTGAAAAGGTGGGCCTGCTTGATAGTATGCATCTGGAATAAGGAAGCAATGAGGTTTCTGAAGGTGAGGCTCAATGTCCACTACTTCAAGGCCAGGTTGTGGACCAGGGTCTCAAGCACCTGGCATAGAGTTTTAAATAGTAGGAGGGCAACCAGGAAGAGATTAAGAGCAGGAAAGCATTCCAACTGAAGCAGTTATGATCCAAGGGCTCCTGATATAGGTCAAAGCCCCCCACTCAGGGCAAAAATTCAAAAAGCACCTGCTGAATGGCTTGCAGATGGAAAGACTCTGCTCACAAGGTCATTCAGGCCCAGACCCGTCTTGGTGGTGGGCAGCTCTTTCTCTGGAGCTTGAGATTCTCAGAGTCCTGCATCATAATTGGTATCCCTCAGCCTTGCCTCAAGATCCACATTGTCCCTCTTGAGCTCCTGAACCCTTCAGAGGAGCTTTTGTGTCACCTGCTATGTGCATCTTTTGCAGAAAATCGTGATTTGTGCTTTTTCCCATATTACAACCCTGCTGCCTTGAGAGTCCCTCAAGTTTGCCAGAAATAGGTGAAGCAGGCCCAGAAGTGAAGTTCTTGCAGGATATGATGCTGATACTCCAGTAGGGTGCTCGGATGCAAGTCAGATAAGAAAAGTTCACAATGCAACAAATTGTGCACTAGGGTCCCATCTACACATTACATTTAAGACATGATTCATCAGTTAATCATGCCTTAAGTACTCACCTGCCCACATGTTCAATTAATTAATGGTGTGATAAAAAGAGGAATAAGCTACAACTTTATTCCAAAAATAGGTGTAATAACTGTAGTTGGTTCCTATCATGCCCTTAATTCCTAGATTGGTCACTGACTTATCTGCTCAGTAATGTCAGGCAAACTGGGTCCCAAACAATGGCTGCAGCAGAAGGAATACCAATGGAAGGTCAATGTCAAAGAACTCAAGGACCCAATCAAGTAAGACCTCTTCCACCAGTGCCTCTACGAAAAACTAGAAAATTCTAATCAATACAATGGAAGAATGTTGGTAGCATTTGGGGTGCCTTCAAGTCCATGATCATCAGTGCCTGTGAAGAGACACTTGGATTAATTACCAGGAAACATCAAGACTGGTTTGATGAGAATGGGGAGATCTAAGAGTTGATCAACCATAAATCTAAGCCTTTCGTGCTTGGCAAAATTACACCAACTCAAAGCAATAGTACATGAATTACTGACAAGCCGAAGCAGAGGTGCAAAGGAAGATGTGCAATATGAAGAACAGAGTGGGGAGACAAGGTGAAGGAGACTGAATAACTCACTGACATCTATGATATGAATTTTTTTTTAGTGCCACCAAAGCCATCTATGGCCAGAATACTCAAGGACCAACCACTTTGAGACCTAAGGAGGGAGAAGACCTGATGGAAGGAGCATTTGGAAGACCTTCTCAGTTGAGACTCTACTGTTGACAAGTGTTCTTAATTCCATCCCACAACACCCAGTCAGAGATGATCTTGGAATCTCTCCAAACCTTGACAAAGTGAGGAAAGCCATCCAGCAGATGAAGCCTGACAAGGCATCTGGAAAAGATGAAATTCCTGTTGAAATCCTTCAAGCAAGGGGGAGAGGAACTTGCATCACAGCTCTATACCCTTATCTTAAGGATCTGGAGTAATGAGGAAATCCCAGATGACCTCAGGGATACCATTATCATAACAATCTTCAAGAATGGAGACACATCTAACTGTAGAAATTACAGAGGGATTGTCCACCACAGGAAAGATCATTGCAGAAACCATCCTGAATCACCTCCTTCACTTGCTGAAGAGCTCTTCCTGGAATCTGACTGTGGGTTTAGGTCATCAATAGATACCACCAACCTGAACTTCACAGCTGCAGGAAAAATGCTGGGAACAACATAAACCCCTCCACATGTACTCCCTTGACTTCATGAAAGCCTTTGACTGTCAGCCAAGAAGTGCTGTGGAGGATCCTTTTGAGGTATGGATGCCCACTGAAATTTATCACCATTCTTCACTTGGTGAGGGTATGCAAGCTGTGGTTCTCTGTAATAGCTCAATCACAGATGAGTTTGAGCTTAAGATGGAAGTAAGCAAGGATGGGTCACTGCTAGAACACTCTTCTTGATATTCCTTAATATGATGCTACATCTGATCACCAACAAGCTTCCAGTTGGAGTGGTGTTAAACTACCAAATGAATGGTAAACTATTTAATCTCAGCCAACTCTGAGTCAAAACCAAGACCACCCCAACCCAACCATTGAATTCCAGTAAGCTGATGATGCTGTGGTTTGTGCTCACTCAAAAGTGGACCTTCAGGCAATCATCAACATTTTTACTGAGGTATACAAGACAATGGGACTGACATTTAACATTCAGAAGACTAAGGTTCTCTATCAATAAGCTTATAATGATCAGTCCCCAGCTCTGGCAATTCAGATTTATGGTAAGACTGGAGAATGTTGATTACTTCCTGTACCTTGGAAGCCATCTCTCACAGAAAACTGACATAGATGAAAAGAACCAACATCACCTCAATTGTGCTAGTGCAGCCTTTGGACACATCAGGAATTGAGTGTTCAAAGACTGCAACCAGATTCTCAACCGAGCCTATGATTTATCAAGCAGTTGTGATCCCAACCTTACTGTATGGAGCTGAGAGGTCACAAAATACAGGAGACAACTCAAGTTCCTGGAGAGTTAACATCAATGCTGCCTATGGAAGATCCTTCAAATCCAGTGGGAAAACAAATACACCATTATTAGCATCCTGTCACAAGCAAACACCATGATCGAGGTAATGATCATTTAACATCAACTTTGTTGACCATCTCATCCGGATTTCTGTCTCCAGACACTGGGAGCAAGTTTTCTTTTCCCAACATAGACTCAGAAGAGGACAGAAAAAGTGCTTCAAGAACATCCTTAAGGCCCACTTGAAAATAATGCAATATTGGAATCAGCTTGCGGGAAGCTATTGACCAGGTCCACCACAAATGGAAGAAGAGTTTGCTTCAAGAATCTCAGTACTTTGAAACCTCATGACAACAACAGGAGATGGAAAAGCAGAAGCAGCAGAAACAGCATGTCATGGATCAAATCAGGAACCCAGAGTCATCCACCCCACACAGAACACATGCTCAGGCATGTGTAGCATGACAGGAGGCATGATTGTATGGATCACGTGTTAGATACCCTCACGCTTTTATCTGAATGTGTAGAGGGACTCCGAGAGCACTGATAAATGCTATTGCTATGATCATGTAGGGACTAATGGTGTTCAGTGATGTAGAGCTGATCCAGATGAGCTGTGGAGAGACACTTGGTGCTGGTGCATTTGAGTCCAGCACTCCTAAAGAGTGCACTTAAAGTTATCTCCTAGGATGAGAAGGCCATTTTAATTGGTTACAGTTTGTAAGAATTTGGCCACTATTTTGAAAAACTCACCTTCTCAAAACGGATTGGATACTATGGATTCCTGTTTGAAATCTCTGAGTTCATCTTGTGACTCATCTGTAGGTGTTTTCACATTTAACAGTGTTAATAGTGTACATCACTCATAAAAGCATCTCATGGCACCCTGGCTGAGAATCACTGCTTGAAGCACCTGGGCCTGGAACTTGTCAACTTTTTCTGATGTGGGCTGTGCAAGAGAGTTTCTTAGCTTGTTGGCTTTTGCAGAAAACTCACTCCCTTATGAAGAACTCACTCTCTCAGCCAGTTGTTCAAAGCAACGTTCAGTCTTTTAAGCTAGGGACAGAAGTTACATATAAACTAGTTTAAGTGATGAGAAACTGGTTTAAATCTGTAACAGGACAGAACCTCAGCACACATAAACCAGTTTGAAAATGGTTGAAACTGATTTAAGATAAACATGGTTGAATGGATTATCAGTCTTAACTGTTTTTGGTCAACTGGTTTATGAAGATTCTGTCCCAGATCCCTTCCTCATTCAACTTAAATCACAGTCTACGCGCATGTTTTGCAGCCCTGGGCTGGGTTTGGCTGTGCTTCTGATCCAGAGATCAAAGCTGGCCCCACCTCTTTGCTCCATATTTGTAGCAGTGAGGGCTGGCTGACAAGAGGTGGGGGATGCAAGCCTTCCAGGGGATGCAATGCAGTCTGCAGGGTGGGAGGGTCCCTTTCTTTTCTGTCCCCAGCATAGCAGCCTGGCCTCTTCCTGCAGTGAAATGTTCCCTTCCCAACTCATTTGATTCCTCCTTTCTTTCACTTACTTTTCTGGGAGGACTGCCCCCCACCTACAGCAAACCTGGATGAAAGTTTAGGGCCAGGGGTCAGGGTTAAACACCCCTTTCCCCAGTCAAACTTACTGCTGGTTGTAACTGTGGACTAGAAATCACAGAGGCACCTAGAGGCAGGAAGAAGTGATGAGCAAGCCTGCAGGGTCCTGTTGGGATTTTGGATTGCAGATCCCAGAGACCTTGGGGGCAGCAGGAAGAGGAACTGAATACACAGTCCATGCTGACTATGTGCCAGAGGGCTGTGCTCTAGTGCCCCCCAGCTTTTGGCTTGAGGTACTGCAGGCATGTGGCTGCATTACCTCAAACATAAGTGAATGTCTGTTCATTTCTATTTCAATTTACTCTTTGCCGCTTAGACTAACCTTCATAGACTGAATCAATTCAGCTTTGAGCTTTTTGACTGTCTGTATTTAACCTAAGTAAACAAGCAAAACAAAATCCTTCTGTCGTAACCCAGGAACTAAAAGGGGATACCCTTTCTGTTCGGTCCCCAGCACAGCAGCCTGGCCTCTGCCTGCAGTGAAATGTTCCCTTCCCAACTCGTTTGATTCCTCCTTTCTTTCACTTACTTTTCTGGAAGATTTTAAAGCTCCCAGTAGGACACTCCCTGCTTATCTAAATAATCAACAGCTAGGCTTTTTTAACAGGGTTGACTTATCGGCTTGTCTATCGAAATGGATAGATGGCTCTTTTACAGGTTGCTACTGGACAATTGATACTTGCTATATTAAACTTCATTCTCAGTCTGATAGGGACACAAGCAATAAAACAATATAATCCTTATCTGTGTCAGCTTCAATAAAGTTGTCTATGAAGAGAAGTTCTCTTCATCTGACTCCCAAAAGTGGAATGTCAAATCATAATGTTGTGAACTGGACAGTCCGTGACACTGATCTGAAATCACTATTATTGGCACAATCTAATTAGTTGTGGAATCATCCCCTTGTTGCCTTTCTAACTACTTTGTTCAGGAATGGGACATGCAGGCCAAAGTCCAATTTTACTTCATGTGCACAAAGGTCATTTACTTTACCAAGTAACAGCCATTTTTAGCCTTCATGCACAGCTTGTGATCTTATTCTGCGTGCCAAGTGGCTACATAAGCCTCTACACAAGTCTCACATTCAATAGGCTGCACCCTGTGTGGCAAATATGTGGCACCAGATGTACCTGAATATAATTCCCAAAATGAAGGAAAAGCAGGGGAATGAGGAGGGTGCAGAGAGCAGCCTTGGGGCACTGCACCTTTCATTCAATATTGACTAGATGGAATGGATGGAAAGTAGTAGGAACAGGAGTCCAGGCTAGAAATCAGGGCTTGCTTCCTCTCAGAAGTGACCTAACAACTTAAGTATTAGAGTGTCCTCCTACTCCTCTGCCTCCTCTATCTAACAGTCACTAGGTTTCTGCCTGGCTAGAATTCTGGGACCTTTGATCACTGAAGTACAAACATCTGGAGCCACATCCTACCTGGGCAGAATGCCGCTTCCTACATATGTACAGTGGCTGTACGGATGCTGGTTTGTCCACATTCCATCTGAGAAAGGATCTCAAATTGTGTGTACTTGTCAAAACCAGCTCTTATTTTGTGTTGTTAAGTGCCGTTTGAGTGTACAAAGTAAAATAGGATTTTCCCAGTGATTGATATTAGATGAGGTTGTTTGTATCCAAGAATAGTTTCAGAAGAAAATAAGTGTATGGTAAACTTTCCCGGAAGGAAGTATTTATGTTTTCTGGTTTTGAGGGCCAGAAGTTTTGATTGGGTAGCCATGGGCCAGCTGCATGTGATTGTTTTACTGCCTCATATAACAGTTAATGCTGCGTCTTGCCTGAATGTCACAGGAGGAAAAGATGTTACAGATCAAGAATATAGTCATCAATTACTCTTATCTTGAGGACTTGTGTAAGATTAGGCACAGTCTTTCCTGAGAAGAAGAATGATTATTCTTCATCAACCATTACTTGGATATTCATTTATGGTCATTATAGCAGAGTAATACTATCCTAGTGATGTGATGGTATAAGTTGTTAGGAATTTGTAGTGACTTAATTTATCTTTGGCTCTTCATTTATCTTTGGCTGTTTGACTTCCAAATACTTGCATTTAAATTTCTTTTCCTTTCACTTCAGTTACACCAGGGTATTTGGGAAGCACTGTGATCCATGAAAGCAACTGGGAAAGAGAGAACACTTTACTATTGATGTGTTAGTAACAGTGAGAGTATGGAAGGCATTCTATTCTTTCCTGGTCATCTAAGTGGATATTTATTTGGCTATCTACAATCATTTTTGGCACTCGCTTATTTCCTAATCCATCTTAATTTTAAGCTTCTGCACATACATATTTTTTAAGTTAATTATATTTAAATAGAAGTATATTAACCATGATGTTGTAAAGGAGGAGGGTGTATTAATTTTTCACTCTTTTCTGCATTTTCAGTAGGTTTTGACACCAGTCATCAGTAGTTACAGTAGTAGATACAACATTCAAAGGAGCAACAGAATACTGACTTTAAATGATTATAGGAAGAATTCATATCAGTGTTATATGATCATTATATTTTCTCATTTTCCTTTTGAGTCATTGGCATTTATCATGAGTATGTACTAAATTGACCCTGAACAGCTAATGCCAAACAATTTCACTAAAGAGAGTTCATGCATAAGGCATACATCAAGTGCACCCGATTTGGTTTTGTTCCTTTGCTTATGATGCCATTTCAGATGGCTTCAGAAGCACTCTTAATCTTTGTGTTATAAATGTCTGAGTAACAAGGCTGACAATAAGCCTTATATGACTGGCTATATGCATGGGAACTACTTTTTAAAAAAAGAATGAAGAGTGGGAAACAATGTAGTAGGCTGAATTAGAACTTATGGGGTTTGGGACATGAGAGAGAAAAACTAAATTATGTTTTACCATGTAGATAAACTACTTTGAATGAAGAATTCCAGTTTCACAGTTATTGAAAGCTCTCAAAGGAGATCAAAGTTAAAAACAAGGAAAAGCAAATAATTTATCAAAGGAACTGGAAAATAAATTTAATGTTTTTACCTAGATGCAAACAGAGCAAAAAGCACAATGGTGGAATTGGACACATGCATGACAAATTAAAATGATGACATAATAACTATTACAGAAGCCTTGGTTATCCCAAAGGAAGAAGTTAAGCTATAGAGTTACAGGATGTTCCAAAAGAAAATGTTCTATAGAGAAAAACAGAGAAACAGAGAGGGGTAACTTTAAGTGAAAAGAAAATTAAAATTGATATTGAATATAAGATAAAATACATTCTAAAAAATATTTTAGGGAAAGTAACTGTCATGGAAGAAAAAATGGGAGCTAGTAAATATGGTTTATTGTCAAATAAGCATGAAGCAGAAAGAGAAACTGGGGCAAATTGATGTAGTACTATGGATTCAATGAAGCTATGATAATTTATACCAGGTAAGAATTTGACCTTGACTAACATGTGATACATGAATGAACAGTATAGATAAAGACAGCCCACTGAGCAACTTTCATGAAGAATATAATACATGATTTCTCTAAAGGATGGATTTATTATGCCTGATATGAGAATTATTTAGATGCAATGTCTTAAAAAGTATTCTTTTTAAAATTAAATGATATTGGATTTGTGTTTCTCAGAAGCTGTGGAAACAGAAGTGGGAAGGGGACCAAGAGAAGAAAATCCAGTGAAAAATGGGGTGACATCTGGAAAACAGAGCTCACTACTTTGCTTAAAATGCTAGAAAATGTACTGGCAAGATTAATTCTGTAGTGGATTATATCATAGATCATTCCATGTCTAGTGTCTCTGAGATTCTGGTTTAAAGCCATCTTTAAACAGAACTATAGGGGTTTTATGAACGAGAATGAGAACAACAATAATTTGAAGCTCATAAATGTCCACAAAAATCATCTTTACCTTTTATATATACAACCACAACAAAAATCAGCAAAGCATGTATTTTTGCTTATTTGTAAGTGGTGTATGTTTCTGTAATAAATAATACAAAGGGATAGTATGCCTTAGTTCATTTGAAGTCTGTATAATTTGAATTAGCTTAATAAAAAAAGAAAAATTTCAAAATAGAAATGCTGGCATTAATCTACAGCAAGGGAAAAAAATCATCATTATTTTATAAATGGTAACGTAAGTGTATGTTTGTGTATGTATGTATATATATGCATATATTTGTTTCCCAGATGTATTGAAATTTCACATTTGGAAGCATAACGAAATTCAGATGCTGGTTAAAGTTACATCTTTATTCTACTCATAGATTAAATCTCTGCTGGCAAGATAGTTTTCATTGACCTCTTATGTCTTCACAAATTTTTTGGCCATTATGTAACTCTTTTTAGATCCAGAAAAGATCATCTAGCAGTATTTCAGCTGTTTTTTCTTCATCCCAGACAGTCAAATACAATAGAAATACTATATTCAGATGTTAAAGTTTTCAATACAACAAGCTATATGCAATAAGTTGAGTTTATAAGAGGTGCGCCTATCTTTCATCAACTTGTAGAAAACAATTAAATCAAAATATCTGACATAACATTTACTCTCAACGATAAAAGTCAAGAATTATGTTATATTATATATATTATTTATTTATTTATTTTTTGCCCTGGATAATTTCAACAAGATAGCACTGAGCAAGAGGTTCTACAACTTCAAACATATGCCCCAAACATAAAGAAACATTTTCCTACCCTCATTCACGAGTAGTGCCTTTGCTCATGGCTTGAAGCCAGCCAAACAAATATACTAGAACAGGAGTGGGCAAAATAGGGCTCGTTGCCTGGATCTGGCCTGCCAGACAATTCTGTCCACCCCACAGGGTCCCTAAAAGTTTTTGAAAAATAATATTCATTTGCCCCTGGCGGCCTGTCAAAGATGACGAGCCAGGGGCAGTAGGATTCAGGAGGAGCCAGTGGCAGAACTAAATAACCACTGCAGCAAGTCTGGTCTGGCCTCACCCTCCTTCCAACCTCCTCCCTCACCCCAATAGGGGCTTCTGGAAGCTTCTGGCCTTGGGCTGCTCCTGCTTCAATACACCAAGGGAAATATAGATAAGAAGGAGGCAGGGGAGACTGTGGGCAATTGCCCCAATCCTCAGGGCCAGCCAGGCCAGCTCCAGTGGTCCCAGTACTACAGCCAGGAACCATGTGGTGCTGACGGGTAGGTGGGCAGCTGGGGAAATGGCTGTGGCAGGTAGAGGGAAGGGGCAGCAAGTGGGCATGCAGAACGCAGGAACAGACAGGCAGTAGTGCAGAACCCTAGCCACCCTCTACAAATCTCCCCCCACACACCCTCCCTCACACCCCACATACCCACAAACCTATATCCTCCCTCCCACCCACACCCTCCCACAATATACAAGAGTAAGATTTCATTTTAAGCTATCACCTCTAGGCACACTACACAGACACTTGTAAATCAGGACAAACATATTTTTTTAAATCAAATCAATGAATGTTGTAGTACATGCTTGATTTTTAGAATATAATTTGGTATTTTTTCTGGTTAGGAGATGGCAGGAACCCCTTGCTGAAAGGAGTAATTCTAGTGGCAAGGGGAGGAACTTCTACTGGCAAAAGTCAGGGGTTAAGGAGCGGCACTTCTGGTCCCAAGATGGTGGTCAGGGGGTGGGGCACCTGTCAAGGGGCAGGGCTACCCATGTGGCTTTCAATGGCTTGCCAGAACACAGCAAGTGGCCCTGCACCTGAAATAATTGCCCACCCCTGCACTATAAAATGCAACAGAATTCAAGTCAAAACAAGGAAGTAGTAATGAAAGGGGGACATATGGTGCCCAGCTCAAATACAATTTGTTTTATTTTTTTACTTTGGTTGAAAAAGGAGAAACATTTTCTAAAGCATTCAAGTGACTATGGGACAGCAAGTCCAATTTAAAAATGAATTAAGACACTTAAGAACCATGTATACAATGTCAAACTTCTTTGTAATTCACTCACCAATAACATTTCTAAGATAGAGATTTGCTTGGGGTAAGATACAGTAACTTCTCTTTCCCATACTCTTTGAGACATGGCATCACACAATCAGGGGAAGAGCTAGAGGGCCTGCAGTGATGTGAGTCCTTTTAGACTACAGTGAAGGAACAGCAGCCAGGAACTTAAAAACATCCCCAAAGCAGGTGTCACAAAACCTGTTGTGTTTTAGGGGTGGGGATCATTGCATGTCATGACATTTTTCTTGTGTTTTACTATACTGATGTGGCATATATGGCTGGAAAGCCATGTATCACTGGGAAGCCAATGTTATCTAGTATCCATTGATATTATTACTATATCTCTATATAGATTATGTCATGTTGTCTGCATATCTGTCTATGGTTTTGAATATGGTTAGGAATAGCCCATCTAGCCAAAGAAATGTCACATATGTCAGGCAGATTAGAATTTCTTGATCTTTGGGGACTATAGAAAATGAGGAAGGGGGAAGAGCAGGAGAGAATGGGGAGGGTGGGAATTATTGGAAAGATTTAGGCAATTAACAGTGGGCTATGAAGGGTCAGAGAGATCACATTGGTTTGGGCTGGCAGCAATTAGCAGGAAGGTTGATTCCTGGTCATGCTAGCAAGGTTCTCAGAAAGGTTAAGGTGTGTCTGGATTATAGGATAAGAAAATTTTCTTGGGTCTTTTTTTTACATCCAAATTTATAATCAGCTTTGTATAAACCTTTTTACATGCAGGTTTAGACTGTTTCTCCTATGTAATAAACATTTTTGGTTTTTAGTTCCTTACTGGTTGCCTATGGAAAAATGATTTCTAAGTGAATTATGTTCCAAGCTAGTCCTCTCTGTGGAGAGGTGGACCTAAAAAAATCTTCCATAACTCAATGGGGTGGCTACTTTGGGTTAGCAGAGATTCTCTCATTGCAGTGGTGGGGGTCCAGTATTAAGTGAGTGGAGCTGAGGCTTGCTGGGGTAGAAAGCTATTCCAGGGCAACCTTGGTCTGTTCCTTGAGGCAAGTAGCAGCACAGTGGGGAGGGACTCAGTGCTCACTCCCCTACCTCCAGGTCAGGTTTCTGACAGCAGGGATAAATGCACCTTGGCACCCCTTTCCTTCTGCTCTACGCTCAGTGGTGCTTCCTCTGGTCCCTTTCATTCTCCCAAATGCTGCCTACTGCTGCTCTCAGCTGACCCAGATGGGAGGGCTTGGAGCCACTTCTGCCCTGTTCCAGCCAGGCTGTGTGAGGATTAGCAGCAGCAAGGGAGTTCCCCTTCCCTGTATGATCCACCTGGGTGTTCCCTCCAGCCCAGTCCAGGAGCAGACACTGGGAAGGAGGACCTTCTCACCAGTATCATCACTACCATTGCCTCTAGGTCAGCCCAACCCCCCACACAGCTTTTCCCCACAACTCTAACTGGAATGGGGTAGGAGTAGCTGAGACAGTGACAGCAGCATGATCCCAGAGATCAAGTAGAGAAGGCAAGTGGGGAATGGGAGGAAGTAGTATAAAGGCTCTCTGCCCTTCAATGCAAATGTGACAGGTGGGCGGGACTTCCGGTCCCACCCCCTTCACACTGCCCCCTTTCCCCTTTTATGGTGTGTGACGTCAGCAACTCCCCCCCTGACCCCAGTCATGTGGTGTCAGCCACACATGACACCACCATCACATGGTTCATGACATCAGAAGGACAACCCAGGCAGACCCTCAAAGCCCAACCCCTCATGCTGCAGGGTGGTGGTGTGACCCCTCT
>JAGPOW010003642.1:56193447-56207660 GCA_030014935.1 Caiman crocodilus | reverse complement strand
CACATGTAAAAAGACTAGGATTCACACCCCCAAAAGAGGTGATCTGAACCCTGTGAATAAGAAACCCAGAACTGATTGCTTGCACAATTTACAAAAAGAAGAGAGTCTCTCTCCTTTTTTGAAAGATCATAATTATTGTGAAAAAAACAGGGTGGTTTTTCAGGATGGGTATAAACACCCTGTCTTGAAAGATGAATCATGATTATTGTGAAAAAAAGAGCGGGGTTTGGAGTGGTACACACAGGCATATACATCTCAGAAAGAGTGTGCAGAGCGCTTTGAAAGATCATGAATATTGTGAAAAAAAGAGGGGGGTTTGGAGTGGTACTCGTAGGCATATACATCTCAGAAAGAGTGTGCAAAGCGCAACCTCACAACCCAAAGACCCCCACAATCATGCTCCAAGTCTCTTACCGATCTGTCCTATGTAGATTCAATGCCGAGCTGACTTCTTAACTCTTCAGCCTCATCCAGTCTTTGTTCTCTGCAAAACCAGACACTTTTTTCTGGCGTGTGCCATGAAGTGAACCCCAACCACTAACCTCACAGCCCAAAGGCCCCACACAATCATGCTCCAAGTCTCTTACTGATCTGTCTTCTGTAGTGACCGGTCTGCCTGGGTTGTCCTTCTGATGTCATGAACCATGTGGTGGTGGTGTCACACACCACATGACTGGGGTCAGGAGTGGAGTTGCTGATGTCACGCACCACATGACCGGGGTCAGGGGCAGAGTTGCTGATGTCACGCACCACATGACCGGGGTCAGGGGCAGAGTTGCTGATGTCACGCACCACGTGACTGGGGTCAGGGGAGGAGTTGCTGATGTCACGCACCACGTGACCGGGTTCAGGGCCGGAGTTGCTGATGTCACGCAGCATGTGACTGGGGTCAGGGCGTGGAGTTGGTGACATCACAACTTTTATGTTGGTGACATAAAAGGGGAAAGGGGGTGGTGTGAAGGGGGTGGGATCGGAAGTCCCACCCACCTGTCACATTTGCATTGAAGGGCAGAGATCCTTTATACTACTGGAGGGGAGGAAACATGCCACTGAACACAGAGGGGAAGGGAGGGAGTAATGAAGGATGGGGAGATTCTTACTGATCCAGGGACTTAAAAATATCCCTACTGCATGGTCTGCATACTCTGCTGTGGGGTGGATGGAAGGGACGAGGGAAGTGCAGCCATTCCTGCAGTACTGAACACTGCTTTTGCATTTACCTTTTTTAAATCCTGGGTCCTACACAAAACTATAAACTCATTGTGTTGGAAGACTAAGAGATATAAACTTGGGTATTGTCTTTGTACAACCCAACCTGACAACCATAATTCCCCAAGAACTCACAAAGCCAAATGATTTTTTCACTCCACAACAAACATCATGACATCTCTGATGAATGCTTCACAATAGAATCCTCCAAATCCCTTGTAGTAACCAGATCTGCTTGCTGAGTACTTCCTACTACTTCTTCATCATTACTCTGAATACATTGAACTCTGACTCTTACTTGCTTCTCCTAACCAAATCATAATCCATGAGGTTAATATGGAAGGGGGGTTTCTAATATTTGTTTTCCTGTAGTTGGTAAAAGAACTGGTATCAAATTTCAAAAGGAGGATATAATAGTAAACATTAACAGGTGGCCAAGAACTTTGTCTATCACAAATTATGTCAAATGTCACAGTCCACAATATCACAATGTGTAGGTAAAGCATGGATTATGTATGTGGTACTTGGCTGCTTTCTCTATTAGTCTTTTCTGTGACACCGAGATTAATATCTTAGAGGATAAGAAACAAACTTAAACAAATTTAAGATTTTCTGGGTGTGCTGCCTTGATAACATTATTAACTAGACATACCGGCTAGTTTACACAATGAATATCCTACTATCATCACCTACCTATTACAAGAAATGATCCAACATCTATAAAAATGTGGCTATTCTTTCATCAGTTATTAATGTGGTGAATGAAATTTGCCAATGGGTAAGATGACTGGTAGTTGTGCTGTGATTATCAACATTCAGGTGAAACTGTCTGGCCACGTGTTAAGGATACAGACATAGGATGACAGCTTACCAAAGAAGCTTCTCTAAAATGAACTGTCATCAGGCAAATGGAACTGTATTAGGCTCTGCATACTCATTTTGGATTGCTTGAGGTCTCAATTCAGGCCATGAGATGTTGACTTCTATAACTGGAAACAACTCACAAAAGGCAAGATAATATGGTGCTATGTCAACCCACGTAGAGAGCTGCCACATTTGAGCTGAGCTACTGCATTCTGATCAAGCATCCAAATACCACATCAACAATGAACAGTATTTGACTGATGCCATTATTGTTCCTCGGTTTTGGGTATGAGCTCTCTATCAGAGAGCTATCTCCACTTCTATTGAGGCTGCAAGCAGTGTGTTTAATGCTTGAAGACCTTAGTAGCACAGGGAGAATGACCATCAGCTCAGTTTATTTCCACCACAGCACTTATTAACACAAACATACATGGCCAAATGGTTACAAGGTCTTAGCCCTGGAAGCTTGTGGCAAGGTATCTGAACAAGTTACATATTGCATCCCCTAGACAAACGCAAAGTTGAAAGGGTTTCCAGTTTTCTTTTTATACATCTAGCAAAACAACTTTGTTTACCTCAGTATACAACATACATTTACTGTACCTGTAGCAGGGCACTGTGGTGTGTCTGCAACTTGAAAGGGAGACACTGTCTGAGAGGCAGCTTCCAGGTGGTATGGGGGGCTGATTGGAAGTTCACCTGACCTGAAGAATGCCAGGCTGGGGCTAGATAAGCCCAGTGCTAAGCTAGTAAGGAGCCTAGCTCTGAGAGTCTGAGAAGAGGAGTTCTCTGCAGCAGAGGCAGAAGGACTCCTCAAGGGCCCAGGAAGATAGGGGAAGCAGAATAATTCTGCATGCCTAGGAGCCAGAGAATATTATACAGGGCAGAGAAGAAAGGATTTATGCAGACAAGGGTCCTTTTTTTATATTGGTTTTATTGTTTGAGTTACAAGTGTTGGGGACATCTACACGTGTGCTTTAATGACCATTAGCCTCTTTTAATACACATTAAAGTGTCACTCAAAACCCCATGTTTTTTAGTTAATGCATATTAAAATAGGTTAATGCACATTAAAGCATCACTAAAAACCTGTGCTCTTTAGTTAATATGAGAGAAGCTAATGGGCATTTTCCTGGTACCTCAGAATGGAGGTACTAGATTTAATGTGCATTAACCAAAACATATTAATGCGTGTGTAGATGCACTCCCTGAACCCTGCTGGGGACAGGATGAAGGCCTACAGAGAATTCCCCAGTCCAGAGAAGGGGCTGAACGGGGATAAAGGGCAAGGGATAGAGCCTACCAGCCCTGAGAAGGGAGCTGAGTGGGGCACAGAGATTTCCACAGCCCAGAGAAGGGACTGAGTCAGGGAACTGAGCAGAAGATCCATGGCCAGGAAGAGTTGGAGTGAAGGATTAGAGGACATACAGTCTCTGAGAGGGACTGCGTGAGGGGCTAAGGGTCTGAGGACCCAGGGATAGAGGGCAGAAAGACCCAGAAGGTCTAAGAGTCCTGAAAAGGACTAAGAGGAGCTAACATCTGAAGTGATAACACCCATGAGGCTTGAGGTGGATGGAAAGGAGCAGGGAAGGAAGGGGAGGAATGTAGGGGAGGAAAGGAGCCACAGAATTTGTCCTTAAGGTTATAGGTGCCCTACAAGAGCACTGCCAGGCCAAGAGGGCCCATTTAGCACAAACGCTGTTTTGAGCCTAGTGGGGATCGGGAGGGACACGTTGAGGAGTTGATTGCACTCAGGACTCAAAGGCTTGTGGGCAGTCTCCCTTACTTTATCTCAATAACAGCAAGGAATGGTGGAGAAGCGATTAAGGGAGGGCAACCATAGGGACAAAGCCAGACAGAAGTTATACAGCCACTATGGGGTATTATGGCTGCCCCTGTGGCTTGAACCTGCTATAGTACCATATATTTTAACAAATATCAGGATCTTTACTGGGTCACCCTAATCCTTGTCATTATTTTGTTTTTTTTCTGAGCCATCTACTACCAGCCTTTTAAATCAGTCCTAACAATCAGCCATGTCAAGGGACTTTACAACATAATTTTACAAACACACCTTTTAAGTTTTCCTGTAAACTGTGGGCGCATCCTGATTTTGTCAATGTTTTAGCAGAACTTTTAGGTGAACTGCATATGCACTGGACAATGGTTACCTTGATCAATACTCTAGTGAGACCTAGAGATCCATCCTTTTTGGTGTCATGAAGGACAGTCTTCTTTGATAACAAAGGCTGGATAAGAAAAAGGATTAAATGCTTTGAAAGACAAACTTTTCTGGCCATCTTGCCCTTTTTTATTTTAATCTGGCAATTAAAAATCTATAATTGTTTCCAGAGCACAGATTTTCAGTACCTCCTCCAAAAGTTTTTCTGGCATTGTTTAAAACTTTCCAAGCTTTAAATATGTACAAGAATAGAGTAAATTGGCCATACAGAAAGAGAAATCCTCAAAAGAATGTATAATGATTGGAAAGCCCTGCACTAATATCCTCTGTGCAACTTGAAGTGGAAACAAAGCACACACACTATTTACAGAATTTAATTACACTACTGGTCATTTAAATAAGTTCCCAGGGAGCATTTTATTCAATTTTTAAATATCTTTTAATTTTTAAATATCTTTTATTCAATTTTTAAATATCTTTAGGCTGTAACACAGCTTTTATTCTGTATGTTTTACCATTGCTGTAAATTTACTGACTCCTTCATTTGAACCAATATACAAGCAGAATTTTTCCATGTGACAGGACTAAGCTAGTGCATTGAAAAGTGATATCAAACTCTAGCTGAATGAGGGGGAAACACCCTCACATACATTGTCCACCTGTTAAGATGGAAAGTATCCATTAACAAAATATCTAATAACAAGTTTAAAAGAAGATAAACCATCTAAAACATGATATTGGCTCCTCACTGGACTCATATATAATTGTAGGTCTCTCTTTTATAAATTATCACTTTAGAAGCTGCTGAACATGACCAATTTAACAGCAAGAGCATGTGTTGAACAGCTCTTCAGGAATGAAGACATCCCCAGAATTTCGACCCAAGCTGTACATGTGTATTCAGCTCTTCATTGCTTAGTGATAAATAGTTTACCACATGGGAAAATAATGATGATAAAAAAATCTGGAGATTTTCTCCTGACAGGGTGCATCTACACATGTGCTTTATTGTGAAGTAGACCAATTAGCTTCACAGTAAAGCATTACAGTCTACAGTGCTCTTGTAACAGGGCACAGTAGATTAATTAACTCTGCTGTAGGATAGTACTGTTGGGATAATACTGTCTTATGGTAGAATACTTGCATGCATTCAAATACATACTATTTGAGACTGTGACAGGGATGGCTGGGGTATGAGGCTGCTAAAGTGTGGGGGCTACCTACTGGCTAGCCCCACACTGTAGCATCCTTGTGCCCCATCCAGCCCTGCTGTCACCTGATGAGGTCACCCAGAGACTGGGTCTGATCCCCTCGGACACATGTAAGCCTGGACTGCTCCACTCTGGCTCAACTTGCTGCAGTCCCAGGCGCATGTGTAAATCAACTGGTCCAGAGTTTATTGCATTGCCCTAATAGCTCATGGAGATGCACCCACTGTTACATTTAAGGCAGTCAAATATATTTAGTTCGCAAATCAGGACTTACTTATCTCACACATTTGTCTTCTTTCAGTAAAAACACATTTTGAATCATGAAGTAGATCTATGTGGGTTTCTGGGAAAAGTAAAAGGGTGCTTTTTGGAAAGAAGATCTTTACTCCTCCCATTTACTATTTTGTAAAACAGCCAACTTCCCACAGTCAAACAAAAACCCTCTACTGATTTCATTCTGTTCAGGGTACATGAGCCACCAGGTTCTGCAAGAAAGACTGGATTTGAACTTCATCATGAATTTCAATGTAGCAAGAGCAAGGACTCAGAAATGCTGCTGCCTCTTTGTTCATTTCCTGATGAATTTCACATAAACATGCTGCACACAGACTAGCTATTGTTGGACTCTACTTATGGCCATATGTTTTTCTAATTCTTTTTGCTGGTCATAGTCAAAATCCGGAAACAGGATTCTCTTATTAAACTGATTTATTTTTCTTTGTTAAATTATGTATGAGAATCTTAAACATGTACTTAACAATAAGGGAAAATATCAAGGCTAGAAGAACATAAGGCAAGGTTCTCCAGTGTTTTGGGAAATTTTACAACTTTTTAAACAAACCTCTGAAATGATTTTTTACTTAGAGTAGAATAAATACATCTGATTTCTATCTATACATTTATATTCTGTGTCATGAAAACCTAAATAAAAATAGAACGAAGAGATCTATCTTCTGGAGGGATTAAGCTGTGAAGGGATACAAAGCCTTTCAACTCTAGGTTTTGGGTTCAGTTTTAGTCTACATTATTTTTGACCTGAGATTATTACCATCTGGTGTAGTTTGGTCACTTTTATGAGATGAATTTGGAGTGTCAGTCTAGGTTCTACTAGACAAGTGTTTACATCATGGGCCATTCCCTTCATTGCCACCCAAGTTGATCAAGCAGTCAATGCACTGACTTTTCAGTGGAAGTCAATGGATATGGGATATGAACTAATTACTCATACCTACTATTAATGGACCCAAAGGGAGTCTTAACTAAAGATGGATGACAAGACTGACTCATTATCAATTAATATGTATATAATGTTCTAATTATGTATGATGCTTTATACAACGTAATAGTCCATGGTTCCAAAGATTTTAAATCATAATATAAGTCCTTCTGAGTAAAGTATGTTGGTAATAAATGGTGGAGTACTAGTTCTGTCTGTACTGAAATTTTCAGCAAATAAGGATTTTTTACATGTGCTCAGGGGAAGGGGGATTGATTAGAATGGCTCTAAGAGCCACTCTAATTAAAGCACACACAGCACCTTGTGTATCAGCATCCCTGCACTTCAAAATGGTAGGGGGGCACTAAAGCTTGTTGAACAAGGTTTAGTTAAAGTGCTCCAACACCATTCTGAAGTGCAGAGACACTGATACATGAGACATGTAGCCTGCTGGAGAATAGATGAATTGAGTCTGCTTCAATGTGTTGTAATTACAGTGCATTGGAGCAGCCTCCCTTCACATCTACAGGAACCCTTAGTGTTTATTACCAAAGCTATTGTAGTGTAGAGATAGAATTATAATTTAGAGATGCTCCCTAATTTGCAGAAATTGGGAATTGAGAAATTTGGGAATTGAGACTTGGTCCCTCAGCTAGTGAGAGAGAAAAAGAGTCTGCCAAAGTTTGCCTACTGCTTTAGTCATTTTTAGTCCTTGTTCATCTTTTCATTGAACCATATGATCACTACATTGTG
This sequence comes from Caiman crocodilus, assembly GCA_030014935.1. Classification (NCBI taxonomy): domain Eukaryota; kingdom Metazoa; phylum Chordata; order Crocodylia; family Alligatoridae; genus Caiman; species Caiman crocodilus. Next base: position 56,200,225 of record JAGPOW010003642.1, on the reverse strand, counting down.
TAAAAGTGGTGAATGAGAAAGAACTTGAAAGAATGTGAGATCCAAATAGAAAAAAGTTGGAAACTAAGAGAAAGTGAAGCAATGTAGCCACATGGAAGGACAAAGGCTTCTGTAACTGATCTGCATACCCATAGTCATGGAAGTGTTGCAACCTCCGGATGCTCTTCTGTGGTGAAGTAATATAGAAGAGAATTGAAGGGTATTCAGACAATGGTGTGAGTGGTGCCTAGCAGCCATAGGGGCAGAAGACAAAAATGATTTTTGTTCTTGCATATCATAGCAGAGGGAGCCCTGGATATTTATAACAGGTGGTGGCACCAATTTAGAGCTGACAACCTGTGAGGACCTGAAGCTAGTTAAGTATGTGCTTTCAGTACAAGATTGAAAATTAATGCCTCTTAAAGATCCATTTGACTGCCAAAAACCAAATCAGGATAGTCTTAGGAAGAAATCTGCTTCTCCAAAATACAAGAAGCAACCACCTCCATATTGTCAGGGTGCAGCCTCAAACCAAGTGCATTGGCCAGACCAGTTTAGCTACTTGTTCCAGCCAAATTGATCACAGCTGTCTTGAAGCCTTTATCAGGAACTAGCCCTCTGCCCACTCATTGGCACTGTAGTGATCAGCTGGGATCAATGGACTCTCCAGGTCCTGTCCAAATAACCACCTGATCCAGAACAGGAAGCATTTTGTAACAGGGCCTAACCTGAGTGGTCACTCCTTAAGGACATGATCCTTAAAGAAGAACGGAAGCTCATTCCAGGCCATAGGAAGTTATTGAAAGGGTTGGGAGACCCCCCCCTTGGCGCAATAGGGAACTTGTGGACTTCCTTCATCTTAAAAGAGAAGTGTATAAGTGTTGGAAGATGGGAAATGCAACTAAGGAGGATTATGTATCACTGGACTGCACTTGTAGGGAATGTACTACAATATCGAAGCCTAAAATTGAGCTCATACTGGTATGACAATAACAATTTCTTCTTCAGATATGTGGAAAACCAAAAGAAAAATAAGGGCAACATTGGACCCTTACTGAATGAAACGGGGGAGCTGACAACCAACACTCAAGAAAAACTAATCTCCTTGATTACTTTGCATCAGTTTTCCACCAGTCCAAGGGGATCACTCTGTCTGACAGGACACAAGATTACCAGGATAAGGGTGACCATACACCTACAAGTGGTGAAGACCCTGTGCAGGAAAACCTTGAGAAGCTAGGCATCCAAAAGTCAGTGGACCCAGATAGAATGCACCCGAGAGTGCTAAAAGAACTGACTGACATCATAGAATAGCCAATCATGAGGATATTTGAGACCTCATGGCACTCAGGAAATGTTCCTGAAGATTGGAAGAGAGCCACCATGGTGCCTATCTTCAAGAAGGAAAGGAAGGAAGACCCAGGGAACTATAGGCCAAACGGTTTGACCTCAATCCCTAGAAAGATCTTGGAAAAAATTGTTAAAGAATCCCTCAGCAAAAGGCTAACAGAAGACATCATTCTGAGAGATAGCCAACATGGCGTTGTTACAGGTAGGTCATGCCCAACCAACTTAATTTCCTTCTATGACTAGGTGTCACCTGGACAGGGGAGGAGAAGCTGATGTCATTTACTTGGATTTCAAAAAAGCCTTTATTTGGTCTCCCATGATGTCCTCATGGTAAAATTGGGGAGCTGAGGTCTCAACAACCTTATGATCTGATGGCCTGGGAACTGGCTCTGTGGTCAGACCCAGAGAGTGATTGTTGGTGGAACTGAGTCAACATGGTACATGGTGACCAGTGGCATACCCCAGGGTTCAGTTCTCAGACCAGTACCATTTAATATATTCATAAACTATCTGAATTTGGATGTCATAAGTGGACTGGGTAAGTTCACAGAAGACACCAAATTATAGGGAAATGCAGTCACTGTAGATGATAAGCTGGGGATTCAGGCTGACCTGGACAGGCTTGCAAGGTGGGCAGATCAAAACCTGAAAACGTTCAACATGGAGAAATGCAAGGTGCTCTACTTCAGGAGAAGGAACCCACATCATACCTATAGGCTCAGCAGTGCCACACTCGCTAGAACCATAACTGAAAGAGATTTGGGAGTCATGAGTGATCACAAGATGAATATGAGCCACCAACATGATGCCATAGCCAACAAAGCAAATAAAATCCTAGCTTGCAAATACCGATGCATCTCAAGCAAGACCCAAGATGTCATCCTTCTGCTTTATTTGGCCTTGGTGAGGCCACAGCTAGAGTGCTTCATCTAATTAAGGGCTTTACAATTTTAAAAGGATGTACAGAAGTTTGAGAGAGTCCAGAGGAGAGGCACTTGCAAGATCAGAGGTTAAGAGAGCAGGCCTTATGAAGAGAAGCTGAGAGGCATGGGACCCTTCAACCCAGAGAAGCTGCTGCAGGCTGGGGCCAGGGCTGCTCCAGGCTCTTCCCAGTGGGAGGAGTTTGAGCTGGGTTGGAAGGTTGCAGCGCTGGGAGGTGGGGTTATGGGGGGCTGCAGCCACTACAAAATTTACTGTAGCCCCACCAACCTCCCCTCAGTGCTACCACTGCCTGCCCTGAGTGCAGCGTGGCCCAACCCCCGCACTGGAAAGAGCCCAACTCGCAGCCTGCCTGCCCTCACATGCAGATCCCAGGCACATGGCCCCCATGCCCTCCCAGGGTGCATGCAACAGCAGGAGCCACCACCCTCTGCCCACAACAGGCACCCCGCTGGACAAGCCGCTCATGGCTCCATGCCGCATCCCACCCTGGCTGTGTATGGCCTGTCACTGCCCCAGCCCTACTCCTTCCCACACCATTATGGTGGGGAGGGCAGATCGAGGCCCCAGTGGTGAGGGGAGAGTAGGTCAAAGGCAGGACCCACTTACCCCAGCCCCTGCTCCTCCTGCCTGTGTCCTGCTCCCTCCCTTACCACCGGGGTCTCAATCTGCCTTACCACCACACGACCCTTTCCCCTTCCCCCATAGACTTACCTGCTGGGGGGGAGGCTAGGTGTGCACACTCATGTAATATTTTTTCTCCCTCTGCCTATGCTCAAACTACTTTCAATGTACCAACCTACATGTCGTCGGTCAAAGGAAGTACGCTGATAAATAAGAAGATCTAGTGTTAAAAAATATAATTTAGAGAGATTCTTTAATTTAGAAAAAATGGGAATTGAGAAATGATCCTTCAGTTAGGCAGTTTGAGAGAGAGGAACACACACACACAAAAGGTCTGCAGAAGCTTGCCTACTTCTCTACACTAACAGTTATTGTTTACTTTTCATGCCTGTGTTTATTTAACGCTATGATCAATACAATCACCTTATTAATTTTCCTAAAAAGCCCACATACACCAGAAAAATTAAGACCAGATTCTCTTCTCCATTTACTCTGATCGAAGGAGTTGGTCTTTCACTATTGATGTTATTGGGGATTATTACATTGTTTTTTCATTGAAAGCAAAACCTACACCCCATTGGCCATTAGTGAGTACAATAGTCACACTTTGCATTGAGCATGGAGCTACAGTGGATTTTCTTTCTTTTAAGTTAGAGCAACATATAACAGGAAATATTAACTTCAAAACATGCTTGCATATACCATTCGCCAAAATACACCTATTGAATCTTCTGCAAAAAAAAGCTTGTACATGTATAATTTGCAATACTAACAACAAGGTAAATTTTCAGGATCACATGGGTGAACAGACATTAAATACATTAACCAAGCTCAAACCAATCAATCACCATACCCAAAAATAAAGATATTGTGAAAACCATTAAAAGTCAACTGAGAGATATCCAGAACTTAAAAACAAATGAACATATTGCTCACAATTTGAAAATATTTGTTTTAAAAAAACTCCTTCTAAATAATATACAGTTTTAAGTGAAACATTACCTTTTGTCCTTGAAATTACTGAAATTTGTTCAGTAGCCAATTTTGGCTACCAACCATAGTAAGGAACGTTCCCTTAAATTACAACACCAGAAATGCGCTATTTTCTCTCTTCACCAGGTATTATCTTCTGATTATAAATGCTGACTAATCCTCAATTATACTATACATTTATTTATTTATTTATTCATCTAGTTATATATTTATTGGATGGAACTTTAATGTATGAATCTCTGGGCACCAGAAGAGTAGAAAGCATATATTTGAACAAGAAGTTTCCACATTAGATCCCGTAGCCTCATGAAACTGGAAAAACTTTTACTTAAGGTAAATGAAACTTTTGAGAAGTTAAATAATAATAATAATAAATGGTTAGGATAAATAAACATGGTTTCCACTGTAGTTTATTAAAAAAAAATGTATTTCCTTATGCAGCCAAAGAGTATATATACTTAGAGGCTTTTAAATCAAAATAAGACATATTTAAAATGTTTTGTTGTAATTCATGAACTGGAAACACACATTACTTTTTATATTCTTCTATATACAGTGTAATATGAAAAAAAAATTCAGGGGAAAATTTAGTGATGATTTTTTTATGGAGCTTTTTGGTAACGTCATAGAGTTTCATGAGATATGATGAAAAAGCATATTTATTTTATTCACATAAGTACCGGTATTCATGAAAAATAATTATTTAGGTCTTTGTTTTTAGAAAAGTACATTGTAAAATACCATTGTAATGCTTTGTAATTTAGTCTCATTACATTTTTCCCTTCCTGATATTTCTCTTGTCTCCTTCCAAATGCAAAGGTATCAGAGCAATTCTGCTTTTGAAGCTAGTAGGATTTAATACATGGGAGCTAGGCTCACTATATGCTACAGAGTTTTGTTCTGTTTGGGCTCATTGGGTGCATCTACATGTGCAATTAATTCAAATTAATAAACTCTGGAGCAGTTTGAGCCAGGGTAAGCTACTCCTGAGTATAGCGTCTACAAGTGCACCCAGGACAACAACAATTTGAGCTAGGGCTGAGAAGTTTATGCCAGGGCCAGGAGCATGGAGGGGTCAGCCCCAAGCTCTTGATCAAGTGACGGAGGGGCTGGCTGAGGCACATGTTGATGGTGAAAGTACAGAGTAGGCCTGTGTGAATAGGGAAGTATTCCATTTGGATTTATTTGGATTCAGCCAATTCAGAGGCCAGCAATTTGATTTGGAGATTCAGATTACTGCTCTGAATGGATTTGACTGAATCAGCATTGGAAGATTTGTCACTAATTTGGAGATATTAGGAGATTTAGCTATAGAGTATAATGTGGAATCACTGGAATACATATAACTTTGTCATTTTTTGGCTGATTTAGATGAAACGTGCAGGTATGGTAACCCCTTCTGAGGGCATGATGTCTGCCATGTTTCAAGGGATAGGTGCAGAGGTTTCTTCTAAACTGCACCTCAAAGTCTTGAAAGCAAAACACGTCACATGTGTGAGTTAAGGCACGGGGCGGGGGTGTGTGAAAACTGCAGGGATGGTAGCCACAAATCCTGCCAAGTTTCAGGAGCTAGGTACAGGGGGTTCTGGGAAACTGCACCTCAGGCTGCTGACAGGCAAAACTTGTGACATGGGTGATAGTGCCACTGTGTCTGTATTAGGGCACACAGGAGTGAAAACTGCATGGATGGCAGCCCATGATGAATCCACAAAGCCTGCCAACATTCAAACAGATAGGTGCAAGGGTTTCTGGGAAAGTGCACCTCAAGCTGCTGACAAGAAAAACTCATGACATGGGTAACTTTGTGTGTGTGTTAAGGTGCAGCAGGGTGAAAACTGCAGGCATGCTTGCCCCTTCTGAGATCAAGAAGCATGCCAGGTTTCAAGGAGATAGGTCTAGTGGTTTCTGAGAAACTGCATCTCAGGCTGCTGACAGGCAAAACTCCTTACATGGGTGATTGTGTGAATGGGTCTGTGTTATGGAACAGGGGGGTGAAAACTGCAGGCCTGCTAGGCCTGCTGTGGCCATAAATCCTGCCAGCTTTTAGGGAGATAGGTGCAGGTGTTTCTGGTTTCTGGGACCCTGCATCTCAGGCAGCTGACAGGCAAAACTTGTGACATGGATGGGTGACACTGTGTGTGTGTTAAGGTGCACCCTCACTGACGCTGGGGCATCTATACAACATGGTGGTGTTCCCCAAGGAGGCCTCTTTCTCTCCTACAGCCTCAGCCTGGTCCGCCACTTTCAATGGCAACATGTAAAATAACTTAGTGACTGAGCACTAACACAGTAGCACCAGCAGATTCTCAGATAGCCAAACTGGGACAGAGCCCTTCTTTCCTATCCTGCATGAGCTTCTTCTCCAGTGTGTGTTAAGGCATGTGCTCGCTGTATGGTTCTGTGTGTGTGTGTTAAGGTGTGCCTTCACTGTGTGCCTGTATGTACGTGTTAAGGTGCACCCTTCCTGGTGCTGGGGCCTCTACATGACACAGTAGTGTGCCACAATGAGGCCTCCTCCTCCCCTACAGCCTCAGCTTGGTCTACCACTTTAAATAGCAACAGGTAAGCACTGCAGTGCACTGCAGCACAGTAGCACCAGCAGCATCTCAGGCAGCCAAGCTATCATAAACTGGAGCTGTTTTTTGCTCTCCTGCAGGAGCTATTTCTCCCTGCCAGCCCCAGCCCTGGGACTTAGATGTGCCCAGGGCCCTGCGTTCTTATGGTCAGCTTACTGGGTACAGGTGCTATGGGTGTTGGTCTAAGGACATAGCACTAGCAACCAAGAACCTTTGGGTAGTTTCATAGTTTCATAGTGCCTAGGGTCAGAAGGGGCCTAGAGCAGGCCATCTAGTCTGACCCCCCGCCAATGGCAGGAATGAGTGCCAGGGTCACA
>JAGPOW010003642.1:56157890-56193347 GCA_030014935.1 Caiman crocodilus | reverse complement strand
TGTCCCCACCTCAGCCCACAGTTTGGTGTCGTCAGCAAACTTGGACAGCTTGCTTTCCACCCCCTCGTCCAAGTCAGCGATGAAGATGTTGAACAGCGTCTACAGCATCAACAAGGTAAATCTGGTGTGTTTTAGTAGACCAACTGAATAGTTAGAGAAATATATCTTAGCAAGCTTTTGGGTTGAAAAACCTTTGTCAGGCTGAGGAAGCATATGTATTTGGTCTGTATGTATGCTGATCCAGGATGGAAGGAATAGTAAAAAAGCCAGAGGCTGGCCTGGCATGCAAGGCAGACAAGAAAGACATTCAGTGAAAATGGAAGTGAAGCGCCATGGGACTTGGTCCTCGGGTCTGCACTGTTCAACATCTTCATCAGCGACTTGGATGAGGGGATAAAAAGCACCCTGTTCAAATTTGCAAATGACACTAAGTTGTGGGGGGAAGTGGGCATGCTAGAAGGGAGAAATAGGCTGCAATCAGACCTAGACAGGTTACAGGGGTGCCATCTTCACATCCAGCCACCTTTGATCTTTGAATGATCATTTACGTTGGAGTGAACTGTAGAGAGTCTTTGGTTTATGTCTGAAGAAGGCTTGAATTCCCTTCTATAGAGCAAAAGCTTAGCTACACTTCCATTGCAGCCACATTTCAAGCAACAGGTATGCTCAAATCAAACTGTCAACTAGATCCTACAACCATCTAAAATCACTTCACTTTTAATTGGATGGAGTCAGAATGAAATTAGTCTCATCCATGCCCTAGTTCCTCCCACACTGGGTGAAAGCAGGGTGTTTTTTCTTTTTTTAGACTCTTCCCTCCCTGAGCACCCCTTTTGTCATCCCTGAAATCAGTTTCATAAAACACAATTATCTTTTACTGGAAACAGCATGCATATTCATTTATGTAGCCTCACTTCATTCTGATCATCACTTTTCTCGTCCAACATTTAGGATACTAGTTTAAATGTTTTGACCGTATACATACAGATTAGGAAAGATAAGATTAAAAAAGAAAAGGTGATTACTAATGAATGTCAAGAAAGGTGATTCACTAATTACAGAAAGATAGAAGAGTATTATATAAACTTGTCTTGTGTGCTGGTTAGGGTTTTTTGGAAAGAACCCATTAAAAAATAAATACCAAAATCAAGATATAAGCCCAAAGCAAACACTTGGTTGAAACATCTGAAAGTTTGATCAGTTTTGTACATTCAAATTCTTGGAATAAAATGAAAAAGAAGAAAATTGTTCTTGGTCAAAGTCTGTCTTAAATTTACTACAGCAGCAACTTTAGTTTTAAGACTGATTGTTTAGCTTATAACACTGACAACAGATTTAATAGATTTCATAGACATTAGGGCTGGAAGGGACCTCACAAGATCATTGGGTCCAGCCCAAATCTAGCATCTTCATTTGGTGGGGTTTTGTAATTGTGACAGCTGTCATACAACACTCATGCATTTTACTGACCTTTTCTAAGCTGCCATTGATGAATTTTCAATGACACAATACCTGTTCAAAAATGCTGGCAATGTTGTATATGCTTGAATCCAAGATATACCGTTCCTTTTAAGTGTTCACAAAAGAGCACACACATTATTTAGTAAGTAGGCATTCAATCTCTCTGTGTTCAGTGAAGGCAAATCCAAACAGTAAAGCTTTAGCGTTGCTGCATATTCATTACTATTTTCCAAGATTTGATTCTTCAGAAAGGATGTCAATTTCTTGTTATTTTCTTACTTGAAAGAGGCTTTATTATCTTAAAATAGGCCAACAGTGATGTCCATGAACACTGTTGCAAATGAGGTTGGGGAGAGGTCATGGGAAGGACCTGGTTGCCTAGTTCCAGCTGTGCAGTGTAAAAGGACAAGCATACAAGAAAAAGAGAAGTCAAAATGACAGAAGAAAGATCAAAATGTTTCAGGGACAGACTGAAGCTGAAGGAGGTAGGGATTCATTCATCATTGTATTGTACTGGGCTAAATGAAGCTGCCCTTAGCATTTTCTTTGACTTGGATCTACTTTGGACAGTAGCTAGCAAAACAAATGTAATCACAAGCCTAGTAGGATCTCCTAAGTCTTCTGTTTATATCCAGGCATCTATCTATTGCTTGTTCAACTCCCATGAGCATGACCTGTTTCAGAATCCTATAAATAATGTTGATGTTTAGGTGACTCAAATAAAGAGCCTATAAAAATCGTTACAATATGTGATTGTGCTTAATAAGTATATATATCAATTTGATGAAGAAATATAATTTAACATAGGAACTGGTCATAACCTCTGAAAACTCATAGCAATTGGGGGAAGTCCTGGACAATTGGAAAAAAGGAGCTATAGTGCCCATCTTTAAGAAAGGGAAGAAGGAGGATCCAGGGAACTACAGACCAGTCAGTCTCACCTCAGTCCCTGGAAAAGTCATGGAGCACATCTTCAAGCAATCCATTTCTAAGCACTTGGAGGAAATTAAAGTGGTTAGGAATAGTGAGCATGAATTCACCAAGGGCAAGTCAGGCCTGACCAATCTAATTGTCTTTTATGATAAGATGACTGCCTCTGTGGATGTGGGAAAAGCAGTGGATGTGATTGACTTAAGCAAGGTTTTTGATATCGTCTTCAAGGGTGATGCACAGGAGGAGCACGTGGGTGCATGTGCACTCCCTGAGTGTGGCAGTGCACCCCCTGCAAAAGGGTGGTGCCTGCAGGTGTTTGCTCACCACCCCCATCCACCACCAGCACTACCACTGGTAAATGCAAGTGGTCGCTGAGCCCTGGTTGGCACTCACCACCCTACCTGGACGTCTGGGTTTCTTGAAGGGTTGCTTGAAGGGACTGTAAGCTGGATAAAAAACTAGGTAATACTCAATGGCTCACTGTCTAGTTGGCAGCTGGTATCAGGTGGAGTGCCCTAGGGGGTTGGTCCAGGGGCTGGTTTTGTTCAATACCTTCATCAATGAACTGGAAGACCAGGTAGAGTGCACCCAGCAAGTTCGTAAATGACCTTAACTTGGGGAAATAGTAGATATGCTGGAGGGTAGAGCTAGGGCTAGGATTCAAAGTGACCTAGGCAAATTGGAAGACGGCACTAAAAAAATTTAATGGACTTGAATAAGGACAAGTGCAAAGTCCTGCACTCAGGATGGAACAATCTCATGCACTGATACAGAATGGGACTAATTGACTAAGCACAGCTCTGCAGAAAAGGACCTGGGGGTAACTGTGGGCAAGAAGCTGAATATGAGCCAACAGTGTGCCCTTGTTGTGAAGAAGGCTAATGGTGTACTGGGCTGCATTAGTAGGAGGACTGCCAGCAGATCAAGGTAAGTGGTTATTCCAATCTATTCAGCACTGGTGAGGTCACATTTGGAGCACTCTGTCCAGTTTTTGGTCCCCTACAGAAAGGATGTTTACAAATTGGAGAGAGCCCAGCAAAAGGCAACAAAAATGGTTGGGGTGCTGGGGCACATGATTTCTGGGGAGAAGTTTATTTAGCCCAGAGAAGAGAAAACTGAATGGGGATTTAATTACAATCTTCAATTATCTGAAGCAGGGTTCCAAAGAGGTTGAAGCTAGACTGTTGTCAGTGGTGGCACATGACAGAACAAGGAACAATGGTCTCAAGTTGCAGCAAGGGAAGTTTAGGTTAGATGTTAGGAAAAGCTTTCTCATGGTGATTGTAGTAAAACACTGAAACAGGTCACCTATAGACGTTTTTATGACCCAGCTAGACAAAGTTTTGGTTAGGATTTTATAGCTGGGGATGCAGAGGTTTGGACTAGATGAACTCCTAAGGTCCATTCCAACCCTAATTTTCTGATTCTATGACATCCATTAGCTTCCATTGTTCCTTAGGCATCTCTGGATATTTCCAGCAATCCTATTTATTTTTACACAAAAGAAATGCTTATCCTATTTGTAGGGGGGGCAGGGAGGTGGAGAGGCAAATTCATTTGTTTTGCTCTACTGGCTGTCAGATCACTCTCCTCAGTTCTAAAGTAAAGATTATCCCACTTCTAGTCTTTTTAAATTGAGATACATTGTAACATTTATAATTCATTGAGATCTTCATGCATTCCTTGCATTCTAGTCATACTGTTATGCATACAATTGTTTTATTTCTTTACCTGAAACTATACCATGATTTGAAAGAAACTATCTATGATAATTCCAAATTGATTAACTATCTCACAGCTCCAAGAATTTCTGGTAGCTAGGCTTATAGTGTCTTACCTAAATCAACTTTACTGTCTTTTTTTGTCTTACCAAGGAAGGAGGACAATGTGAAATTTTGCCCAGCATTTCATTTCAAAGTTGTTTCAATGTGTTTTCAGCTTGAAATAGTGAAAACAAATTAAACAAAAGCCCTCAAAACAGTTTCAAAATGAAACAAGGGAACTCAAAACATTTCAAAAGTTTTGAAATGTTTTGCGTTTCAAAGCCAGGCTGACTTCAGCACTGGTCCCAGCTGGCAGCACCCACCTCCTGTCATCTGGCAAGCAGGTTGGCAGCTTGCCTGCAGCCCCAGGAGGGCTGCAGAGGCTGTCCCAGAGTCCTCCCAGGGGTGCAGGCGCCTGATCTGCCTGCCAGTTGACAGCCTGATATTGGGCATAGGCTGCACCCAGCACTGAGAAGACCAGTGCTGCCACTGGCCCCAGGCAACAGCACCCAGCTCCTATCATCTGGCAGGAAAACAGGGGGCATGCACTCCAAGGAGAACTCTGGCACAGCCCCTGCAGCCCTCCCAGGGGTGCCGGCGGGCCCCACTTCCCTGCCGGCTGACAAGGAGCTGGGTGCTGCCACTTGGGGCCAGCAGCAGCCAGGGACATCCTTGTGGGGGGCAAATCAGGGCAACTGCCCTGAGTCCCATGCTTTGGAAGGTCCTACAGAACCAGGTAGAGAGGCCATGGTGACTCTGCGCTGCCAGCACTGCCGACTTCATGTCTGGCCGCTCGCTACCCCTCACCACTGCTGCCATTGGGTCAAGTGTGTGGGGCCTGGGGTGGATCAGTTCCTGCCCCCACCCTGATCCTGTATGCCTTGAATGTGTCTTCTTCACATCCCGGTCACGTGCAGCCTTGGTTTGAGTAATTGGTGGTATACGCCTTGCAGACTCCAGTAAATTGCTGAGTAAATGTTTACTCCTCAAGTGGTCTTCCCCAATCTCACCTGCCATGACTTTGAATGTTTCTCAGTGGTGGGGTGACTACCTGGGATCCTCCTGCAGCATGAGGTCTGCCCGACGGTCACTTGTGGGGCTCTGCCAGCCCTACAACCCAAACTTACGCCACCTTGATGGATCAGCGAGCCTTCCTGGCCATGCTCCCACTCTTGTACAGCTGTGGGGCCTTTCGAGTCAATTCCCATCCTGGGTACCGGCTCTTGAGGCTGGTTTGCTTACTCCACCCAGGGTTGTTTGTGGTTGGAGATCCCGGTTGTGAAGCCTGTTTTCTCTCTAGAGTGAACTACCTCACTATGGTCTGAACCCAAATGTGATGCCCCTATGGGCCCTGTACTGATTACCTTACCCATATTGGCCACTTCTGTCTCTAGCCCCCTTCACACAGGGAAACACAAAACAAAAACACAAAATAACACTACAGTTTCGCCAGGAATCTGGGTATCCCCTCTTCTGCTCCCTTACATCAGGATACTGGGTGCCTCATTTCCTAAGACCTATCTAGGGGATGAACACTACCTGGGGCCGAGTACCCGTGGCCTCCAGCTCAGGTTCTCTCTCCCCCTTTATCCGATTCTTCCCGGAGCCCAGTGCTGCCTCACTTCTCTCCCTTCTGGGTCGTCCTGATCCGGGTGCCTCGTAGCCCCTCTGTGTATGCCTGGTTACTCTCTGTAATCAGGGTAGGTACCCTGATTCTTCACAGCCCTTCACACTGCTCCTGCTGGGACTCTCCTGAAGGGGAAGATTCCTCCTCCTCCCAACTGGCCCCGATGCTCCCACCTGTTATGGTGCGGGTCTTCACATCCCCCTCTCTGTTTCCTCTGTTGTTGCTGCTTTTGCTGACTGCAGGGGATACTTCTGGCTCGCCTCTTGTACTGTCGAGCCATTCCCTACCGTTGCTGCCAGGGTCAGCATCTGGAGCCTCCTCTGGCTCTTCGTGTGGTGTTTCCTCCTCCCTGAAGGACTCCCAGGAGGTGTCCGGTAGCTGTGCCCTCCTTGGGTCCACTATCCCCTCTCCTTTATCTCCACCAGCACTCATTTTTATCCCTGCCGGCTGGTGATTACTGGTGACATCATTGGCCGGCCTCAGCTGGACAAAGACATGGCTAACGAGTCGCGCAGGCTTCTCTCTCTGTTCCAGCTGTGCCACAACTCCTGCTCTGGGTAAGTGGTTTTTTCTTGCTTTAACTTTTATGTTTACTTCCTCTCCTTCCTGTTTTTTCTGTTCCCAGTGACTTTCCCTTTTAGTTCTGGGTCCTTCCCCACATTCTTTCCCAGGACAGGGAGAAACATCGAAACAGCATCAAAACAGCAAAAAGGGTTTGAGAAAATGAAATGGAAGGGTAGTTTCAAAATGAAATTTGAAATGAAACACTGTTCCATTGAATCATTGAAATGGAGGTTGAATTGGAATGGTGCTGTTTTGCACAGCCCAAAAGGAAGTACATTTTTAGTGTAGTCTTAGCAACATGCCAATAATACTTTTACGTTTACTGATGTTTGCAGCTCTTAATGAATATTTAAATTAAATTCTCCCACAATTATAAAAACATAGATTATTCTAGGATTAATCCTTTTATTATTGTTATTTCCCTTTTCACTAGAATGAGTGAAATGTTTAAATAATGTTTAAATAATAATAAATAAATAAAAATAATAATAAAAATATAATAATAATAAATATTTCAATAAATCTAACAACTATGTTATGTTCTAACCCAGGGGGGTTTCAAACTTTTTGGGTCACTGGCCGGTTGAGAAGGCAGGAGTCCTCTTGTGGCTGAGATGAGGGGGGTGAGGGAGAGCCCCCCACCAGTCAGTTGGTGAGGGGGGGTGTCCCCCAGTGGCTGATAGGTGGTGGAAATGCCAGCAGTGCAGCAGAAGTGGCAGTGGCAGTGCCTACTGCCAAGTATCCACAAAGCCATCCCAACTACCCCCAGGGTTATGTGTACCTCCCATTGAAAACTTATGCACGTATCAACATTCCTTCCTCAATGTAAAAGGGCTTGCTTTGATCTAGAAATAGCTATTTCAAAATAACCGTTTCTATCAAAATGCTTAAAAGATTTCCATTTTCTTTAAATATGGAACCAAAAATAAGCACTTTTGAAACTGAAAAAGTTACCGTGAAACTGAATTGTCACCTTCAGTCAGCTCTAATCACAGTGAAATATTTTTACATCGAAGTCTGCAGGGTTACTGGGCATACAATATCCAGACATTACAATGCATAAAAATATGCAAACAGAGTTTTTATCCTTATGTGAAAAGCCCCATTAATCCATGAGATACAGGTTCCTGGAAACTGGCTCACATGAATATGTCTTAGTTAAATTACCACAATCTGCTTTAAGACTGCAGTGCATTTTCATCTTTAAGGGGCAGGGGGATTCCTAGCTCAGTGCAAGGCCCCAGTCTTGCAGATGTTTTTACAAATGTTTAACAATAAGCATCTGGAGTCTGAAATCAGTTGCAGCTTGCCATTGATGTTGCTAGGTTTTCTCTCTTAGAATGTTTCTAGATGTTTTCTCATCTGAATTGAACTGAACCAATATGAATTTTTTCAATTTCTTCTGTGATAGGGAGCTGGGTAACTGTCAACAGGCATAGAAATTATTTCTAGTAAAAAGAGCTTTGATATTGCACCAGTACTGAAGCCTAGTGAGATTGTTTGCATGATTGGAATGTTGCATTCACTAGTTATAACCTGTGCGTGTAGTAGAGAGTTACCTAAAGAGGCAGGCGGAGGAGGGGGGAGGCAGTGGCACTCATTTGTGAAACAGGTAATGCTGACCTTCAGGTAATCTATAACTCAGAATTACAGGATTTTAAGGATCTATAGGGTGCCTATACACCTGCAGGGAGGCTGCTCCAATGCGCTCTAATTACAATGCATTGGAGCAGACTCCCTTCATGTGTGTAAGCACCCTATATTCATCAAGAATAGTTGTTGAAAAAGTTTAAGCAAGTCTACTGGAGCATGGTAATTACTGAGCTCCAGTAGATTCCAGCATTGTGTGTATCAGCGTCCCTGCACTGAAAAATGGGGTAGGGAGGGAGGGTGTGTTAACTAAAGCTCATTCCACAAGATTTAGTTAAAGTGTCCTTGTTGCCATTTTTCAGCACAGGGACACTGGTACATGTGAAACTCCAGGCACTTTAATTACAGCGGCTTTTAGAACCACTCTAATTAAAATACACCCTCACCTCACTCCTGGAGCACATGTATAAATGCCCATAGATTGATCTAGTAAATAATAAAGGGCAAAGTACTGGGGATCTGTAACAAATCACCAAATCAAGGCAGAAAACAAGATAAGTCACTCCTTAAACATCTGCCTTTAAATAGTGAAAAGGAACATTATAATGGTATAAGAGGGTTCATTTTGGGATACTGATGCTGGAGATCTCATGTAGCAAATAGTAAACCATCATCAGTAGTGTTTCTAAAAAAAGAGTATAATAGAAACATTACCAACGTGAGGTTGAAAAGCCTCTTCTTCACTTACCGGAATTTTGTCTTTTTAGTCATCTAATAAATGCTTCTTTAAAAAAATCCCATCTGAGAATTTATTCCTTTGGAATTGCTAATGATATTATACTACTGATTGCAATTCTCCTCTCTTTGTCCATGTTGAATGCAATCATGTCCTGATCACTTATACCTAGATATTCAACAACTTCTAGTCTGGTGCCAAATTAATCTTTATCTCTTACACTAAGATCCAAATAGAACCACCCTGCTTTCTAATATTTCATTTACTTTTTGAATGTGTTAATGTCAGGTATTTCATTATTGTTTTAATTTAAAATTTTATTTTTAGCAAAATACTGATTTGAGGAATGTCAGTATCTACTTTTAGTCTCATGAACAATGTTGGTATGGTATTGATATACTTCTTGTCCTGCATTTGTCATTGGAAAATCTGAGAGAACTTACAATGGAGCCAGCAGCTTGTTGGGAAATTGCAACAGAGCATAACTTGTTAGTAACAGAAAGAAACACCTTTTAGCTTGTGGACTGTTTAATGCATTTTGGGAAAACTGTAGCTGAGGTGGCAATGGAGGTGTCTACTATAATTTGTGAAGTTGCTAGAGTGATAAATGATGTGGACACGTATTTCACCAGATAACAAAGTCATCCATTTTCCTGTTTTCAGGTTTAAAATATTTCATGTGTCTTATGACAATGATGTGTTTGAATCATCTGGTTATTTTTAACATGCATAAGAAAAGATTGGACCTGATTGATAATCTAAACGGCAAAGGATTTTGTAAATATGAATTGCAGCGTGCTACTTTTGGAAATATCAAGTTTAAATTTCTAAGCATTTATGAACTACAATTTATGATTCATGGAAGTGTTTTGCACAGTTTTTGCTTTGAATTAGTAGTATATCAATTAAGAGGGAGAAATATCAGTCTGAATGACCACCTACACTGATCTGAATATTTTGATTTGCAGTCTTTGTATGCATTTGTTGTTTAAGGTTAGTCACCACTATGCCAGAAAATCAGATATTCAGACAAATCCTCAGCCATTAGTCAAACTTAGATTCATTTTCTAGCAGGCCTAGCACTCGGCAGAGTAGGTCACACAGAGACCAACAAAGAACATAGGCACAGAATCCAATTTTTAAAAATAAAATATGCATTTAATTCTCTTTGTGCCTTTAATTATCTCAAATCCAACCTAAAAAAAACTGATTATTAGTTTGCTGCTTCTCTCACCTTCTGTATCTTTTATGTTTCAGTTCCCTCTCTGAACACAGACAATTGATATTAAGGCCATTATTTATTTAGCTTAACACAGTTTTAGATGGGGATTTTAGAAAGCATATTTTCAATGCTTTCAATATTTTCAATGCCAAAATACCTTCCAGGACAGCTACAGCCCTCAGAAGCTCAACTCAGCATTTGTTGCAACTTCCCTCTTAAAATGAAGTCCTGGCAAGCCACTACTGTGACAGAGCTGGAAGATGCCAGGAACAATAATGGTGGATAAAATCACAAATGTTGCAAATATTGCAGCATTGCAAGTATTTGACAGTTGAGGGTTATGTGTGTATTTCTGTATACATCTGTATCAAGAATCTAGGCATGAGTGCCTTATTCATGGGGAAATTGAGAATTTTGAGAAAAGAGGTTGTGTAAGGATGTTTATGTGTGTGCACATACACATATAGATACACATCTACACAGGTATCTATGTATCTATATCTAGCTATCTGCACACACATCATCACACAACCTCTATTATAACTCCAAACAGCAAATACCCCAAATACCCAACACTTCACAGATAACAATCCCCAAATGTCCAATCTACAAATTATTGCCCCTTAGATATGAATTACCCCAAATATTAAATACATTAATTAACCTAAAATATCAGCTATTTAAAATATTAGCCGCTTAAAAACTATTCATGCATAAACCTAATAACATTTAAACTATACAGTGTCTGGCCTGGGAGGACATAGTTTTTAATAGCCACTCCCCACTCTATCCAGCCCGGACCAAAAGGGGTTCCTTTCTAAGTCCCTCCTTTTGTTTTTGCACTGTCTGTTGCCACTGCTTTATGAAGCACCATCCAGGGCTCCAGATGTCACTGGGAAGTGGTCTAGGGATCACTGTTGTCAACTCTTGCTCTTGCTGCTGGCGCTGCCTGCCACTGTTGCCACTCACCATTCTGGATTGCCACTGTGCCCCAGAGAGACCCCCTCAGAGTTGCTGCTGCTGGGGAAGCCTCACGTCTTGGGGTCAGTCCTATGTGAGTACTTGTGGGATTCACTAGGCTTCAGTAGTTTTTCACTAGTGAGGGTTTACCAGCCTCAGTGGGAATGCCCTCAAAGGATGATTATGGCTTAAAGTCTCCCTAGACTCATCTGTACTAAGATGTAAGGTGCCAAGAGTACTAAGACATTCTCTTAGTCTATCAGCTAAATCTAATGGAGTGCAGAAGCTTTACAGTCAAAGATGAAGCAGGCTGCCCCAGTAATAGCCAATTCATCAGGATAATCCTGACAAGCACTGTTCAGCCTATGCCAAAGCTTCTGTTTGCCAGCAGCTCCTTCTTTCTACTCCTGCCCAAATAGACAAGTGAGAGCAGTCCCTTTAGTAACTAATATATGATAGTAATACATGTGACTGTCTAATACAGGAGTAACATACCTTCTTTCTATCAAATCAGAGCCAGATCCACTTGTCATCTGAACGGAGGTCAAGCAAGGATACATCATCACCCTAATTCTGTTGTTTTTACTATCACCCTGGCTCTCATTCAAGACCACTTTCCTTCTAAAATTGACATTGAATGCTGGAGGGCTTTTCGATCTGGGATGTTTTTGCTCAACGACTAAAGTATTGAAAACAACCATCCTTGATCTTCAATAAATTGATGATGGCTCACACTAAGGAAAATTTCCAGACTGTGCTGGATCTTCTCACAGCAGCCTATTGAACTTTGGGCCTCTCTCTCAACATCAGTATTAGAATGCTCTATCAGCCTGCTGTAGGCCATGAAAGTGGCCCCTCCTTAAATTTCCATCCACGGAAAGATAATGGAGATAGTTGAGCACTTTACCTTGGTAGCCATTTATCTCAGAGAGTGAACATTGATGAGAAGATTCAGAACAAACTCCAATGCACAAGCACCTTCTTTGTGAAATTGCTTTAGCCTGACCTGGAGGTCATAATTGACCACAAGATGAACATGAGCCTTTAATGTGATACTGGGGCTAGTAAAGTGACCAAAACACTGGCTTGCATCCATAGATGCTTCTCAAGCAAATCCTGGGACATCATTCTCCTCTTGTATTCAGCATTGGTGAGGCCGCAGCTGAAGTACTGCTTCCAGTTTTGGGCCCCACAATTCAAAAAGGATGTGGAGAAGCTTGAGAGAATCCAGAGAAGAGCCATGTGCATGATCAGAGGTCAGGAAAACAGACCTTATGATGACAAGCTGAGAGCTATGGGGCTCTTTAGCCTGGAAAAGCACAGGCTTAGGGGTGATCTGATGGCCACCTATAAGTTTATCAGGGGTAAACTTCAGTACCTGGAGGAATGTTTGTTCACCAGAGCACCCTAAGGGATGATGAGGTCAAATGGTTATTTCAGGCTATTTCAGGCAGCACATAAGGAAGAATTTCTTTACTGTCTGAGCTGCCAAGGTCTGAAATAGCCTGCCATCAGAGGTGGTTCAAGCACCTACACTGAACACCCTCAAGAGAAAATTGGATGCTTATCTTGCTGGGATCCTATGACCCCAGCTGACTTCCTGCCCTTCGAGCAAGGGGCTGGACTCGATGATCTTCCGAGGTCCCTTCCAGCCCTAACGTCTATGAAATCTATGAAACCTATGAAATGTTTTAATTAATCACAATGTCTGGAAAGACATCAAGATTCAGATATACAACATGATCCCAGATTTTAGGTGCCTGTTATTTAGATGCTGAACTCTCTTCCTTTAATCTTTTCTGCTTTTCTGCTCTCATCTATGGATGTGAAATGTGGGTAGACCTACCGTTGTTATCTCAAGAGTGTAGAAAGGTATCACAAACAATGCCTTCCAAAAAGCCTCTGCATCAAGTGGGAACGTTTCCACAAATGCCTGCATCCTTGCTGAAATCAATATTCCCAGCCTTGAGTTGGTTATCCTCAAGCACCAGCTTTGCTGGACTGGACATTGTGGCAGATGCCTGACCCTCAATTTGAAAAATAAGTGCTCTATTTCATGCTTTGTGGCGACTTGATATCTAGTGGCAGCCACAGGAAATGCTACATGAGCGCATTGCAGTCATACCTCAAGAAAGTGGATGATGACATCAAGAGCTGGGAGGAACAGGCTTCTAACTACTAAAGGCACCACAGCCTCAATTAAGTGGCAGTCCACTTTGCAGTAAAACACCTTGCCCTCAAAGCAGAGGAGAGGGAGGAAGGAAGAGAAAAATCACAGTTTACAGCCTACTTCCACATGCAGAAAGTCCTGATGACAGATCTGTGGCTTAAGGATTGGACTCTTAAGTCACCTCAAGACTCATCAAGAAGCCATGGTAGAGATCATGCTAGAATCAATGGACTGAGGATGACAGCATGCAGTAGATTGGGAAGTGGAAAAGCAGCTCAGTGGCAGTGGCACAGCAAGGAAAAGAAAACAGCTGTGATGAAGCAGGGAGTACAGGGACAGGAGCAGGAAGCAGAACAGCAGATTGGGCAGGAGAAGGGGATCAGAGTGGCAAATAGGGATGGCACAGGGTTAATATGTGGAATACCTGCTAAAAAGGTTGGCTCCCACTGCCCTAATATATGTGCTATATACTACTCTCCAAGCCTGGATTAGCAAGAAGCATAATAGTCAAGCTGTTCCTGCCTAATAAAAGCAGAAAAGATTAAAGGAAGACAGTTCAGCATCTAAATAACAGGCACCTAAAATCTCCCTCAACACATTCTCTTTTTACCTCTGTGCATTGATTTTTGATTATTCCCAGATCATAAATGAAAGCAATTCCTAAGGTTATATCTTTGCTCATATGCAGTCTCCACTCAGTTGTACTTAGATGCAATAACTTTGTGCATCATTCTGTCTGCTGCAGATGGGTTCTTTGGATCAAGACCTTACCTCATATGCTTTGTAAGATTTTTAAGGATGTGAAACAACTACAAAAGACAAAATGAGGTAGATCTGGAAACTTTATTAGCTATGTCAGCAAGTTGGCTGCAAGTAAAACAAAAGCTGGTTTGGTATAGTCTAAGAACAGAAGATTAACCAACAGATGATGTTCAGCCTTAGTGATCTTTTATGTGGAAAAGATCATAGTTTATTTTCTAATGGGAAAAGACTGGGTAGCCTGCTGGCTTTTGAATTAACAACAGCAGTTAACTAAATAGTGTAATTTGGAGCACTCTCTAATTCTGTGTTTTCATTTCCCTGCTGAGATAATCACAATTAACAACTGATTGCACAGAATATATTTGGCAGTTAATATGGAAGAACAATATCAGAATGAGTTCAAAGTGGCTGTGGCCTGAGTTCAAAGTCCCAGGCATTCAGAGATTCTCTAGCCACGCTCATGTTGTATGGCGGGTGAATGTTCCCTTCACATCCAAAATAGGATTTTTTCTTCCTCTTTTCATTCTTAAAATTTATAGAAGAGATGATAATCCAGCCCACGGAAGTGAGGTGAATCATCTAGCCCACAGGACTTCTAGTGGTCCAGAAAACCTACCTTCAGATCTGGACAGCAGGGCCTTAAATTCTGTTGGTGGGTCCAGCACCCAAGGAATCTGAGCACCGGAAAAAGCGATAGGGTGGGAATAGGAATGGGAGGAGGGTGGTCAGCCTAACCTGTTATGGTTAGGACTCAAGACCCTGCTGCTCCTTCCATGTCACTTCAGCTCCTACAACCTCCTGATGTGGCAAAGACTGGGGGTGCTGTTCCAGTGCCCCTCCCAAGTGAGCTTCTAGAGCTGGGGACTCTCACCCCACTCCCCAGGTTATTTTACTGACTCTATGCACTACTATAATAACCATGATAAATATAAAAGGGAGTGGAAAAAAAGCAATTCTGAGGACAAACTCTCCAAAACTTGCTACTGGCCATGTCATAAAAGAAACGTAGGACTGTTCTAATCTGTCATGAGAATGCCCCTTAACTTGTGAGATGGGCATGCAAAGGTATGTCTGCATCCTATGTATATGATTCTCTTCAGTCTTGTCCAGCCCTAAAAATGCTGGTGCTTAGAGGGGTTTTTTCAGTGCACAACATCACTATTTCCTTGTGAGAACTCGTGCACTGAGCAGGCAGACTCCAGTGACTTAAGTTTTAGCCATACTTCATATCATTTGCACTACATATTAAATTGCACCATAATTTGCAAGATATGGCTCTTAATATAAAAGACTATTTTGCAGAATGGGTGTAGATATTGAGATATATCATCAAATGTACTCACATGCACCAAAAAATAAAAAAAAATCCAGAAAACACTGAAAACATATGTTCCCTCTGGGGAATGCAGTACAACTGCAATCCTAATTGATTTTCATCAACCTGGCCTGGCTTGCTAGCTTTCCATGATTCTACTATGAAGGAATGTGCTATATTGTCAGATTCTGTAAAAAAAGACAAAAACTTTGACACATCTAAAGTCCTTGGGACATTTCCTCATATTTCCTACCCTGGACTTTGGACCATCCAAAGAAGAGTCTGCTTCAGAGAAGCATTTAGACTTCACAGTGAGCCTCATATACTGTGACATGACTATGGTAACTTAGTAGGTGCCAGGTAGATATTCAAGCAGTACAGACATGCAGTAAAGCTGGCTAGGAGAGTAGATTTCACTTCCTCAAAAGTTGTGATGTTTTCCTATGGAAAAAAACACTCCATTGGAAAACTATCAAAAACCTGAACTTTTAACAGAATTTTTTTTTTCTATATCAAGGCAACACAGGAATCTATATGCCTTATATATAGGAATATATACCTTAAATACATTATATATATAAATACATATATATGAATATGTACCTTGTATATATAAATATAAACAGGAATGTTATAAATTTGGGCCCCTATCCTTAAAATCTGGACTGGCCCATAGTGGTTCTGAGCCCTTGTTATCCAGCCATAACTCCCTTTCCCTGTCCTCCAGTTGAGTACCCTGGAATTATCAGAAGATGTCACTATGCTTCTGGTAAATCCTAAGGGCACTTGTCCACAGTATTGGCTTTTTCTAGTTTAAGATATTCCTAGTAGAGTTGTGTGAAACAGCACCGTTCCATTTTGACCTGAGTTTAAACGTTTTGATGAAACACTGTTTCATTTTGAATTTCATTTTGATTTGAAACTGATGTTCCATTTTGTTTTGTTGAAACAGTTTCGTTGTTTTGACGCTGTTTCAATGTTTCACCCATATAAAGGCTTTAATGGGGAAGCTCAAAACAGCCTATAACTTTGTCATTTCCAGTCTGATTTGGATGAACCTTGCAAGAATGATAGCCCCTTCTCAAGGCATGAAGTCTGCCAAGTTTTAGGGAGATAGGTGCAGGGGTTTCAGGGAAACTGTACCTCAAAGTCTCGAGAGCAAAACTCATGTCATGTGTATGTGTTAAGTCATAGAAGGGTCAAAACTGCAGGCATGCTAGTCCCTGCTGAGGCAACAAAACCTGCCAGGTTTAAAAGAGATAGGTGCAAGGGTTTGGGGGAAACTGTACCTCAAGCTGCTAACAAGCAAAACTCATGACATGGGTGACACTGTGTTAAGGCGCAGCAGGGTGAAAGCTGCAGGCCTGCTAGCCCCTGCTGTGGCCATGAAGCCTGCTAGCTGTCAAGGAGATAGGTGCAGGGGGAATCTGGGTTCAGGGGCCCTAAACCTGTAGCTGCTGACAGGCAAAACTTGTGACATGGGTGGGTGACACTGTGCGTGTGTTAAGGTACACCCTCACTCAATGTCATCAAGGCAGAAAGCAGGGCAGTTCAAACAATGCTGCCTTTAATGCAGTTTTTCTATCCCTGCCCCAGAGCACTGGGATTGGAAGGGACCTCAGGAAAGGATGACAATCACTGGCTAGGTACACAGTCAATAATGAGAGCACTCCTTCCCCACCTGCTTCTTCCCTCTTCCCCCCTCCCTCTCCTTACTTTCATTTCTGTTTCCCTGCAGGCAAGCCTAGTTTGAGCTTTGAAACTTGAAATGTTTTGAAAATTTTGAAAAGTTTTGATTTGCCTTGTTTTGTTTCAAGGCTGTTTCAAAGCTCTATGTTTCATTTCAATTTCGCTGTTTTGAGCTCGAAACAATTTGAACAGCATTGAAACGAAACTGCCTGCAAAATGTCGCACAGCCCTAATTCCTAGGTTTTCTTTATTGTCATAATGTACCATGACGAATGATATAGTGTGTACCTTATTTAATGTGTTTAAGCCTCATTATGAGTTAATGTGCTATTACTAGTAGAAGATGCTAGGGGGCACCTCATAACACCTCCCTTCTTCACCTCCCAGTCCTAAATTGCAGCAGGGGCAGTTTAGGAATGTATTTAGTGATTGGTGTATTTTCTTGGGTTAGGTGGTTTTGCTTTTCCCTTTGAAGTTTCCAGTGGAGCCCCTACTTCACACACAGCATGATATTGTTGTCTGCTTCATGAAGCCAAGCACAGATAAAATGTGAGGTGCTTTTCTTGGGAAGGACTCTCCCTGCAGTGCTGGGTGCTGTCTCCTGGTGCTCCCCCCAACAAATGTACACGGTCTCCCCTTCTCCCCCTCCTATCACAGGGGTGACTCTTGGGGTTTCCCATGGAGCACCTAATATGCACACCGCAAGATATTGTTGCCCGCTTGGTCAAGTGTCTTGGACAAAGGTGAGGTGTTCTTTTGGGGAAGCATTCTCCCGCCACTGCTGGAGCAGTGTGGGCACTCCACCCCCTAAATTCCAGCACCCATAGGTCAAACCCTCTTTGTATGCTTTTAAAAAACAAACTTCAAGCATGCTTGCAATTTTGCCTCAGACAACACATTTATAAACTGTGGAAGCACAGCTTATCACTTATCTATTGGCCATTAATCATCATCCTACCCATGCCTCACATGCCCCTTCCCGCACTTCCTCCCCCCTTCTTTCCCATCACTGGTGTCACTCTTGTGGTCTCCAGTAGAGACCCCCATTCTCACACTGAAAGTAATTTTTGCCTGCTGTGTGAAGCCCCTTTGGATGCTTACAGCCATCACTCTGGCCCCAAAACCCCAGGGGTGCATGCTTGTGGGTCCTCGGTACACAAAGCAGGGGTATTATGTTTGGAAAACACCTCTCATAATTAGAATTTTTTTGCAGGTCCTGGAAACATTTTTGGCTCAGGCAGAGGCATTGTAACAGTTATGCTGTTTGCATGTCAATTCCAGTTTCCTGCATCTCCAATTACTATGATTCAGGTATGCCTGCCTAGGGTTTGTTAGCATGCCTCACAATATTAACACCTTTTTCTTTTTTTCTTTCTTTTTTTCAAAATGGCTGCAAACAAGAGTGTTTGCTCTGAGCTCTAAAATCTTCTCCCTGTTTTGTGAGCCTCTCTCGCTCTTGTTTTGCTTTCCCTCCCCTACACAGTCTGACCCCTTTCCCACTGTAATCCCCTACTTTTCATTACTTTTTCCTACCTTTTTCCCCTTTTCTCAGCCCTTTCTCCTGCAGTAACCTTCTGCTCCTCCCTGCCCCCTCCCTCAGGTTGTTGTTTGTTTTACCTCCCTCTCACTGCAGCCCTTCTGCTGCTTTTGTTTTCCCTTCCCTTCCCTGCTACATTGCTTACCTTTCTCCTCTTCCCTGGGGCTAGTTTGTTTCCAGCTTCTTTGTTCCCTGCTGGCAGAGGGCTGCCCATTCCCTACCCTCTGTTTCCTTGCAGGGTTAACCCCCTTTTTTTTCTGCTGGAATGGTTGAAGGCAGCTACCAGCTGTTCAGTGGGATGATAACCTCACTAACTGCCTGCGCCCTTATGCCATGGTTACAGGGCCAGTCTATAGACTGCAGCTTGGCAGCAGTGTCCCTGATCTCCAGTATGTCCTATCCTTTAAAAGTCAGCTGTTTATGCTTCTCAACTGGGAGGGTTGGGGTTTGCCCACTCCATGTCCTTCCTGTTTGATGGGCAGTGTTACAAGGTCTACCTCACCATTGGGCACACGTCATGTTTTTGCTGTGGTAGCAGGCCTCACCTGGCTACCAGGTACCCAAAGAAGCTGGGTGCAGTGGAGCCTCCTGTGGCTGTGTCCGATGATGGATCATCCACCTCTGGTGTGGCAGCTCCACTGGCTGGTAAGGAAGGGCCTTCCTCCCAGTTGCTCCCTGTTTCACTGGAGTCAGCTAGCTCTGTAGCAGTGGACCCAGCCTCCCCCTTTCCAAGTTCAAGTCCAAGAAAAAAACGGTCTTCCAAAAAGACCTCTGTATCCCCTCAAGACCTCCCCATTTTAAGGGGAGCTGAGCTTACTGAGTAGGGCCCTTCTCTGCCTGCCTCCTCATCCCCCTCCCCCAGCCCCATAGTGCTCATGGGTGACCTGGGAGTAGAGGAGGTGGGGGGGGGAGTCCAACAGTCTTCCTTCTACCTCTCAGACCCTTGAGCCTGACAAGGTCAACATGAAAGTTGGACCTTCTGGGAGCCTCAAGTGCCTGTGGGAGAAGAATGCCTAGACAACAAGAGTGCCCCACCCAAGAGATATGGGGCTGATGTTCCCCACCCCAGACCCCCCTGGGAGGTGTTGCTCCCATAGGGCCTGATGCTGAGATTCCTGGTAAGGGGTCATGTGCTCTCCCTGAGGCTCAACAGCTCTTCGTGCCTGGCATGTATAGGTCCTCCTCTTCAGTCGGACCTTGATCTTGCCTCTGAGGATGAGTTGACAGAAGTTCTCCCTCAGGAGGTAGTGTCTCCTAATTCAGCTAAGGTTCCCCCCTCAATAGGGAGTGTTCCCTCCCCAGAGTCAGAACCTTTCCCTGCTTTTGAGAAACCTCTCTGTGCTGGCTATTCTGTTGAACACTTCACTGAGTTTCTAGATCAGACCAAGCACCAGCATAGACGTAAATGATTTCCCAAAACCTGAGACATTTTTGATGTCCACTAAGGCTGCAGCAGCAGCAGCAGCAGCAGCAGCAGCAGCAGCAGCAGCAGCACTACACTCCAGTCCAGGGATGCAGTGTTATAGTTTATGCCTTAGCAAGCTTGCGGATGATGTTGGGCACTTGTTATGAGATGCACCAGTTGGGGAGTTGTAGACCTGGTCTTTCCCTGTCCTTCATGCCTGCTTCTCTCTGCTGATTCTCTCTCTGTTCTTTTTTTTTTGGCCTTGCCTGTCCTCCCCCCTTCTACACCCTTCACACATGGCTGCAACAACCTTTGAGTCTCTTAATGCCAATGGCTACAGAGACCCTGTGAAGAGGATGGCACTCTTTGATTTCCTGCACCAAAAAAGGCTGGACATAGCCTTTCTGCAGGAAACACACACCAAATGCAGCTAATCAAGCTGACTGGCATGCTGCCTGGAAGGGCTGCAGTTTCTTGAGTCATGACAGCTCTCTCGGTGCAGGGGTTGCAATCCTTTTATCATGACAGCTGACACCTGACTCAGTGGTAGCCCAAGAGGTTGTCCCTGGCTTCCTGTTCACCATTCATATCCTGTTTGCACAACATTGCCTCCTCCTAATGAACATCAATATGCTCACTCCTTGACAAGAATTAACCACCTACTTTGAGACCCTGGCTGACTTCTTGCAGAGTGCAGCCGATGGTGATGACCTTCTCCTCCTTGGAAGGGTAGGGGGGGACTTTAATTGCACGGTCAATGCACATCATGACCGGAATGAGCCAGAACCCCATCCATCCTCAGCCCGGAAGCTGTGGACAGCTTTGGAGGCAGCAAACCTTGTTGATGTCTGGTGTCATGTCCATGCTGATGCAAGGAAGTATACCTGGATGAATTTGAGGAAGTATACCATTGGGCTCTCCATGGCACACCTTGGCTGCCTGTACATCACCAGGGACCACCTACCACTTCTGTACAGCAGCTGTTTTACCCTGCCAGGACTATCAGATCACAGTCTGGTCTCTCATGTGCTGAGCCTACCCAGCAGGACACATTCCTGGGCACCCTACTGGTGCCTCAGCACTAGTCTTATGCAAAACACTAATTTATGTGACTGCTTTGCTCACTTCTGGCAGACATGGGAGGCCACTAGAGCTACCTTCCCCTTCTGGAAGCAGTGGTAGGATGTGAGAAAGGTACAGATTAGAATTTTCTGTCTGCAGTACAGGCAGTTGACAACAAGCAAGCTTTGCTGCCATGTTTGGGAGTTGGAAGAGGATGTGGCAGAACTTGAGGTGGTCCTGCATGATGCTGGCATTGATACAGGGCTGCTCAAGAGCCTAAAGCTTCACAAGAAACATCTGCAGGAGCTGGCAGAGAGTACAGCCTGAGGTGTGAGGGTCCTGCTTTGAACTGGCAGAGACTGATGCCCCAACTCGCTTCTTTAGCTTTGAGAAATGATGAGCCTCATGGAAGGTCATTGACTATCTTCAGACCCCAGACAGCCAAATGCTCACAGATCCCATTGATATCCAATACTGTGCCATCGCCTTCTACCAGGAACTGTTCACAGCTGAACCAAACTGCCTAGAGTCTGGTAAGTGCTTACATGATGGTCTTCCTTGGCTTTACTCATCAGAAGCTGACCATCTTGAACAAGAACAGTCTTTTGAGGGACTCACAGCTACCATTGGGGATCTCAACTCAGGCAAAGCTTCTGGCATCAATGGGTTGCCTGCTGAGTTTTATAAGACCTTCTGGCCTCTCCTTGGCCCCTGCCTCCTGCATGTCTTTCATGAGCGTCTTGCAGACCAGACAATGCCAACTAGCTGTCACTGAGTGGTTCTCACCCTGTTGCCTCAGAAAGGAGACCTTGGCTGTGTCAAGAACTGGCAACCAATGTCCCTCTTGTGCACTGATAACAAGATCCTGGCCAAGGCTTCGGCTAACTGGCTGCCCGCCACTATGACTTTGATCATCAGCCTTGAGCAGAGCTACTGCATGCTGGGCAGGACCATTTGGGACAATCTGTTCCTGCTTCAAGACCTACTGACGGCTGCAGAATTCTTTGGTCTCAACATCGGGCTTGGCTCCTTGGACCAGGAGAAAGCCTTTGACTGGGTCGGCCATGACCACCTGTTTCAGACCCATGAGGCCTTTGGCTTCAGGCCTGTCTTCACCTCTGCCCTCCAGGTCCTGTATCAGGATATTTTGAGCCTCATGAAGGTGAATGGCATGCTCTGTGCCCCATTTCTGGCCTGTAGGGGCATCTGCCAGGGCTGCCTTCTGTCAGAAATGCTGTGCACCTTGTCTATCAAGCCCCTACTCTACACACTGTGGTGGCACCTGATTGGACTAATCCTTCCATCTGCCTCTGTCTCAGAAGTCTGCCTGCTGGTCCCACTGACAGCATATGTGGATGATGTGACTGTCCTCATTAGCACCCAGGGTGACATCCAGTCCTTGGTCAACTGTCAACATGTCTATGAGCATGCCTGTTCCACATGTGTGAACTGGACCAAAAGTGACACCCTCCTTCTTGGTCTTTGGGTCAACCCTCTCCTCCTGACTTGCCCAGGGGTCTTACCTGCCATCAGGAGGGCCTCAGGCCATCAGTCTTTTCAGCACAGAACTGGGAAGACCTTGGTGTCAAGGTGGAGGCATGCCTGCGGTGATGTTGCTGGCATCTGCCCAGCCTCTCCTACCAGGGGTGGGTCCTCATTGTTAATAACTTGATAGCTGCAATGTTGTGGCACTGGTGTGCTGTGTTGGACCCCCACACTGGACCTGCTTGAGAAGCTCCAGAGACTTCTTGTGGACTTCTTTTGGGACAGGGGTCATTGGCTCCCCGGAGCCATTCTTTATTTGTCGGTGGCCAGGGCTTAGTTGACCTAGTGGGCAGGGTGGTGGCCTTCTGCCTGCAGGTCTTCCAAAGGCTCCTCTACTGTGAGGACCCCTCCCCTGTTGGCAGCTAGCTAATTTGTTTTAGCACTGGGTGAGGGGCCTTGGTGTTGACTGGGAACTTTTCCCTTTGGACCTCATCCTCCTGGACTGGGGTGTCCTCTCACCCTTCTATCAAAGCCTGGTGTGGTCCTGGTGAGCTGCCTTCTGCCTCTTGCCCCAAGCCAGGCATCTGCAGTTTCTGCAGTTACTGCAAGAGTCCCCGGTCCATAACCCAGCCCTGCAGTGCAGGCTACCAAGCCTCACTTCTAGCAGCTTTGCTGACTCCCTCCTCTGATCACATACCATCCAGCTGATACACCTCCTTGACATGACTCGGTCAGCCTGGTCGTTAGTTGAGTTTCTTGCTGCCTGCTTGGGCATGTGCTTGATCCGTTATGCCACCCGCTTCCTGAGGGATGTGCAGGCCACTCTGCCAGCAGATGTGGCAGCTGCCCTGGAGGACCACCACCAGGCACAGAGAGCCCTCTCAACAACATCACCTGGCCAGAGGGCTGCTGGTATCATATGAAGGTAAGGGCAGGAGCTGTAGTCAGGAGCTGATAGTCAGGAGGCTCCAGGTCCTGGGTATGACCTAAAACTGCAGCCTGCTGGGAGTGGGTAGCCTGGTGGGGCTCTCAGTGGAGCGGGAGCCCCCAGGAAAATGCCAGGCCAGTTACCATCCCAGTGAAAGGCGGGTTGGGGTGCCTTAACCCCTAGCCCCCACAACCAGGTGGGTTACCCCTTTGTAGGATCTGGAGTGTGGACCCCCAGAGAGAGAGAAAAGGCCATAGACTGATGCCTGTCTGAACTTCCCCTGATTGGTCAATGCTGGAGCCAGGACTGGAAGGGTCAAAGGGCCAGGGGCCCACTATAAGGAACTTCCAAGAGCTGAGGGCCTGGGGCTCTGAGTGACCTGGAGGTGGGCCAGGGCTAGTGAGCCAAAGGTCCTGGGGGGACCACACCTGAAGAGGAAGTGGTTCAGGGAGCTATGCTGCCTAGTATGAAGGTGGATGAGGCCGCCTGAAGAGAGGAATCCAGGCGAGGTTCAATTAGGAGGATTCTGGGGCCCAGTGTGGGTGCTGGTGATGATAATAACATCTAGATGCCATCTGTGAAGTTTGGGCTGCTGTAGGGGAGGAATGAAGCCACAGATAGTGCCCCCTGGCATTGAGGCAGGAAATGGGCAGTCTCCCGCTTAATTACATCAATGAACTAATTAACAACAAGGTGTGGCGGAAAAGAAGGTGGGAGGTTAGCCCAGAAACAGGTGGGTGGACCAGAGTGAGATGGGCCCTGAGCAGGCCCCCGTTACACTTCCTCAAGAGTCTCAGGAACTGGCTTGCTGAGGCTGGCTCAGATGATGCCCTGCGGCTCTTCCAATTTTTGATGCAGGTTTGCTTGTCACTGGAGTTTGAGCATGTAGTCCTCCAGTGGATGGTGCCCGTCTTCCAGGCACATTGGGCAGTCCAGGGGCTGCTCTGCAGTGTTGAAGGTGGCCATTTACTCCTCCCACTGTGATGCTGCTTTCCCTTTTCTCGGGTAGAGGCAAGGGTCTCAGCAGGCTGATGTACTGGATATTTTTATTTTTAGACTGTGAGGGCAGGCCTTGTGGGACAGAGACCCAGGCTCTGTTGTACATGGGCCCCTGTGTGGGCAGTGTTTTCTTTCTTTGTTGGATTGTTACCCCCTTTTTCCCTTAATAAACCTTTTTAAAAGTCAAATAAGTCTGTCTTTCTTTCTTTGTGTTTTAACCCTTTTACCTAACAACCCCTGTCTTCACACATCTTTCTTTTTTCAGGGCCTGCAGACATGTACCTGCTCCAAGCCCCCAACTCCAGTTTTCTGTTAAAACTCCTTCCTTCTGAAGGCTCCTGCCTGACTCAACATGCCAACCCACCACAGACTTATTACCCTATGCTCTGCACTCACATCACCTCCTGCAGGGTGGATGATATACCCTGGACCCACATCCTCCTCCTGCAGGGAGGATGCCCTTTTCTCATCCCATACCCCCCTTTTCCCAGAACCCTTTATTAACAAGTATGCCGAACTGCTTCTCAGAAATACTTTATTCAATCACATACTAATAGGAAATACAAAATCAAATATAATAACTATCCAGTCACACAGTTACAGATCACATTCCCCAATGTGAGCAGCCATGATGTGTGTCGCCAGGCAATTGCTAATCACAGCTCCTCTTCCGCTGTTTGCCTGAATGTCTAACCCCCTGCCTTGTCCTGCTGCTCTCCTATGTTTTGCAGATTCCCTTCCTTTATGTCTTGTTCCCAAGATTGAATTTCTCCTTTGTCTCACAGATATTATGCAGTATACACACTGCCACTATGAAAGAGGTGATGTTCTCCCAATCAACCTCCAGTCTGTAGTTAAGGAACCTCCAACAGGCTTTCAAGCATCCAAAGGCACACTCTATGCAGCACTTGCTTAGGATGCTGTTGAACAAGAATTTTTGTTGGTCAGTCACTTCCACCCCATAGGGCTTCATGAGTCAGGGCAGGAGTGGGTAAGCCACATCAGCAATTACCAAGGGAGGCACTGAAACACCCTGAATGACAACCTCCTCCAGTCCTGAGGCATATTGGCCCTTCTCCATCTTCCCAGGTAGCGGTGAATTTCAAAACACCCGTGAATCTTGGGTTCTTACTGCCCATCCTATGTAAATGTTTGTAAATCTTCCATGGTGATCCACTACAGCTTGGAGAGTGACTGAAGGAAAACCCTTCCTGTTCATGAATGACCGGTTGTTCTGGGACAGGTTTAGCACAGGAATGTGTGTGCTGTCTGGTGCTCCCATGCAGTTTAAGAAGCCCATCACATGGAATCCTTCCACCACCTCCCTGGGGTTACTCAGAAAAATAAATTTGTTTGCTGCCAGCTCCTGCAGCAGCTGGGATACCTCTCTCATCACCTTCCCAGGAGTGCAGGGAGCCATGCCAAACTGATTTGCAATGTGGTGCAGGCTTGTTGGATTTGTCAGTTTCATCCTGGCCATGGCAACAAAATTCTCTGGGCTGATGGGCTTCTGCATGACAGTTGTCTGGCACTGAATGTGCAATGACAGCATACTAACAATATGGAAGAAGTTGTTCCTGCTCATTCTTAAAGTCTCCAGCCACTGATCATCATTCCAGGTTGACATAACAATTCATTCCTACCAGTCTGAGCTGCTTTCATGTTCCCATATCTGGCAATCTTTGCCCTTAATGTATGGCCAGCAAGCCACTATAGTTTTGTGAAACCACAATTTATCATTTTCCAAA
The DNA here is from genome assembly GCA_030014935.1 of Caiman crocodilus. Lineage (NCBI taxonomy): Eukaryota > Metazoa > Chordata > Crocodylia > Alligatoridae > Caiman > Caiman crocodilus. The sequence goes on along the minus strand of JAGPOW010003642.1, from coordinate 56,167,391 downwards.
TGTGAAAGCATCTTGTATAGTTCCATCAAGCACCTGCTCTTGGAGGCAGACATCCTAAGATGTCTTTGCAGGAGTTTTACCACACGCCGGCCCAGTTCCATAATTTTCATAATTTCCTCTTCTATAACCAGATTTCTGTGATGTGAATCTTCTATGGCCATCAAGATTAATCTCTTCTTTCTCCTCAGTGCATTAGGACTCAAGGAAGCCACGGCCTTTAGCAATACACCCAATTCTGGCTCTGTGCCCTGTTCCCCAAAGGCTCCAAAAGTCGTATATTACCATGAAAGCACTCACATCATTTACATGTCAATACTTATTTGAATCAGATCCTGTTGCAATTCCTCCCTGTCTCTTTCTTTCTTTGTGAACACAGCTGGCAAATTAGCCATTTCTAGAAAATTCACAATCCTTCATTATCTTCTGCTATTTCACACCTGATGTATGCCACACACAACCCCTCCTCCCCTCATCCCAAAAAGGTATGCTAGGCTGGTCTTTCTTTTCTGAAAATTAACTGACACTTGTACACTCACAACCAAACCAAACCTCCTCCCACCCCTCCCCCAGTGAACACTACATGGGGTTCCATACCAAAATTAACAAGTACCTCACTTAACAGTGAGGGCTTTTTAAAATTGCACTTGGGTCACCGCATTGCTCACTCAGGCAGGTCCCCCATTGCCAGTACCATTGCCCCTGACCCCAATGACATTAGCAGACTAGAAGCCACCTTTTTTTTTTTTACAGTGTTCAAATTAGGGTCTCCCCAGGACACCTGATCAGTTGCCCAAGTCATGCATGACACAATTAGGTACCACGAGGGGTGCAGGCTTCCATGTCTTCCCAGCAAAACATCCCAGTAAACTATTCCCAAGCTCTGTCTTCTAAAAGGTGACTCACTGCCTGCCTGTAGCCTGGTATCTTCCCCACCCCCACTCTCAGGGTGCAATGAGCAAGTGTGCACAGTGCTTTGGCAGGAAGCAGCCTTCCCTGCACTGTTTCTCTATCAGCTCCCCTCCTTTCTGTACCCTGCATGCCTGACATTGGGCTGCCCCCAACGCTGCACACACTCAAATGGTCTGCAAATTTAGTGGCACATCATAAAAACCATGACCACCCTTTGGAAACTACTCATACAGAAGGTAGATTGCTTGTATATCTGATGGAACTGTTTTTCCATCAAGATCAATTTCAACATGGTGGTATTTTCTCACCTGAGGTGATTACCCACCATTTTCACCAATCACCAGCACAATAGTTTTTTGAGTATACTCACAAAGCCATGCATGACTCACAAAACAAAAAACTGCTACAAATCTCTGGAGACTACACAAATCACACCAGTAGTATTACTATGCATCTCTTTATTAAGGGTTCAGAGGTACTAGGTCATTGGACATACATGAGAACAGGTCCTAGAAGTTTGTTCTGCAAATTCCACTCTCTCTTCTGCTCTCATATAGCACACTTGCTGGTTATGGAGGGAACAAAGAAAAAGCAACATTTTGAAGACATCGCAGATACTTCTCAAGGCCAGGGACCAAACTGGGTTTATGCAGAAGTTGAGGCACTGATTGATATTTGGGGTGAAAGGAAGGTGCTCATGTGACTTGAAAACCAAGAAATAAGTTGGTGTATGTAACTATTGCAGACCTATTGAAGGAACATGGCTATAATCAGGACTGAGAATAGTATAGAAGTAAGATCAAGTGCTTAAAGTCTGCCTTCCATCGTGTTAAGGTCAATAACACAATAACAATAAGGTCTATGACAAGTTGGCTATCATCTTTAAAAGAGATGCTGCACAGGTTTGCATGAATGAGTTTGGGACAACAGGTTTGCAACCCAAGAAGCCTGAAAGCATATCCACACCTCCCCGGCACCACAGTACATGGGCAGCCACTTCCAAAACTTGATGCAATCAGTCTCAGTCAGTCACAGATGAATGGCTTCAGCTGGGTCAGCTCAAAGGACATGTTTGGCACAGAGTCAGAAATGAGCTTGCCCTTTACTACTGTCACCCCACACATTTTGGTACCAGATTCACAGGATGATGATCAGCAGGGGCTCAGAAACCACTCTTCTGTTCATGAGGATGACAATGACTCTGACTCCACCAATATTCTCACTCAGGAGTCTTCACATTTCCAAAACAGATGATTCGGTTCTGTGCTGGAGACCCCACAAACCTTGAGACCAGTCACTTTTAAGTTATAGAAGTGGCATTAGAAATCATACTATGATATTTGTGCCACACATATTTTTAGTCTGCTGGGTTGGGGAAGACTGCTCACTCACATTAACTAGATCTCAAGTACTCCCCGCTGGGTGGTTCCTGGTAGGTGTTTTTCACAGCAGAGGGCTACCAGGTACAGCCCATGGAGCTGGAGGATATGTTGTGACTGTTTAGAGTAGCTTGGTGGTGGGCTCGATATCATAATACAGGTGGGTGGTAGTGGGGGTCCGCTTGGTAAGTCTTGCCAAGGGTGTCCTGTTAAAATATTCTAAAATAGCATTCCTAATGTTTTAAAATAGCCTTAGACCTCGTGAGAGCTTTCTTTTTCTCTTTGCTATAGCTATGCCTAGTACTGCAGCTGTGGTTCCTAGCTCATCAACAGCAAACAATAATGCTGAACATCAACATAACTACAGGACAAGGCAAAGAGAAACTAAGGAAAGCATTCTTCAGCTACTGGCAGAAGCATCCTAAAACATATCTACAAGCAGTGCTTGAATGTCAGGTGACATTAATTATATCTTTAATTGGCTATTGATGTGGAAGGAAGCCAATTTCAACCTTATGGACAGCAGGACTCAGTGCCGGATTTAGGCTTAAGCTACTTAAGCTACAGTTGAGGGCCTCACAATATGAGGAGCCTCTAAATAAGAAAAAAACCTGACTCAATATCAAGTTTTATAATAATCAGTTAGTAAAATAAAGTAGATAAAGAAGATATGGGAAAATGACTCTCTAAATATGGACATTTTTATTCTAATATGACAAAAATACATATATATAGTTGATTATTTTTATTGTATGGGGCCTCATAAACTGGACATGGCCTAGGGCCTCAGCATGTCATAATCCAGCACTGGCAGGAGTACTGAAATCTTACAAATGGTTGAGCATTTCCATAAGGATGCTGATCATAGAGGACATCTGGAGGCAAGGTTTAAACAGAAGCTTTTAACACGTTTTGCCAATGGCAATAGTACTGAGAGCAACACTGAGAGTAGGCCATTTCAAACCACTGTGCTCTCTCTTCCAAAAGAGAACCGTGCCTCCTCTACCGACAAGAGGAAAGCACCAGTACACTTCAGGGATGAAGGGAAGGAGGATACAGAGCAGTCCCAGAGAGGCAAAAGAGGGGCACCCCATGGGGAACCAGGTTCTCATCCCTAAAAAGCATGATTGTATCCAAAGCTGAGCAACATCCTGTTAGAATTTCTAGTCTACAGGCAGTTAGCAGTGATTAAGCTGTTCTGTAACTTATTACCTTTTATTACTATGTAGTCAATGCATGCACCTTTTTCAATTTGAGGTAGCTGGGGATATATGTTAAAACAGGGGTGATGGGATTCTGTAGTAGTCCCTGTGGTCGTGGGCTTTGTTAAGCAATGTTCCCTCATCTGGTCTCACCTCAGCTTATGAAATCACATTATCTTGCTATCTTGCGCATCTCCTAAGATTGATGGCTGGGAGTAGGGAGTGGTTAGGAACTTGGAAATTTTTGGTTAGGTTTATTCCCTATCTGTTACTCTTACTATTGGTTTAAATGTTTTATTCATGCTTGTGAAATTGTCAATGAAAGAAAGTTCACAGAAGGACTTTGGCAACTGTGCAGAACTGTTTACTTCCAAACAAGGAAAAGTGTAAATTCCCTTTTAAACCCACCTCTGTTAATTCTCCAAAGAGTACCCATCCCAATTCCTGCCCATAGTCCCCAAATAACATAAATCCCTTCCCCTGAGACTCATCAACTCAGCACACCCTGGTGCTTTCTACTGATATCTCCCTGGCACAGCTGCAGGCAAAGAGCGGCCCAAAATTCCTTTAATGTTTCCAGGCATCATTGCAAGTATCAGACTTCACCCAGCAGCCAAAAATTTAATTTGTTATTCGAATTATGAAAGCCCCTGGCCACCCTGACACCCCCAAAATTCCCCAAGTCTTGGATGGCACAGGTAGGCAGCCCAAGTGCTGCACCATGCCAGGGCTGAGCAGCATGCTAGAAACTGCCCCACACACACACACTTTGTCACCCTCTAGGCAGAGGTTCCCCACCAGTACCTACCCTGGATTTATGTGGATGGGGTAATCACTCCAAACATACAAAGTCACTTTTCCCAGTGATCAAACATTTACACTGATCTTCGAATTATGTGGTCACCATGGGCACCCATACAGTTCCTCAAGTCATGCATGGCACAGGTCATCAGGCACCCTGAGGGCTGCACCATGCCAGTATTGGTCAGCAAACCATTGCCAAGTTTGTTCATTCCTTCCTCAGCAATTCCTTGCCTCCACTTTCTTACAGCCCCTATTGCAAACTCCTCAAAAAGGACTTTCTCTCAGCATAAGGTCCTCTAGGTCCCTCAGCGATCTAGGGTCACATGGGATTTTGAAGAGTGTGGGTTCTGCAGCAAGGCAATGGGAAGCGCCCATTTCAGCGCTGCCCCAGCACCCTCTGACACCCTGGGCATGAGGTACCCCTTTCGGCTTTCCAATGGGCAGGTGGGCTTCACACCCCCTCTCGGCAGCCTTAGTGGGATTTGGGTGTTAGGGTCACCCACCCACCCCAGTGCTCAGCCCTGCGGGGCCCCCAGTGACAGCCTGGCTCCTCCTTTGATACCAATTATACCAGTGGGCCATGCCACTGTCACCTGATCACCCTGCGACAAATGGCTGGACCCAGGACTGACCTGGCTTTGCCAAACTGTTCGGCACCCCAGACAAAGATACTTTCTGCACCTGCCAGCCTGCACATGGTTTTAGCGGGAAGCCACCAGCCCTGGGCTTTTGCCATGCCAGCACCCTGCTTTTCTGCACCCCACATGGCTGAGGGTTTGCAGTAGCCAATGGTACCTAAGCTGTAATGGTGTGCAAATTCTAAGGTTCCTGGGATCCCCTGTGAGCAGCAGGCCATGTCTGGGAAACCTAACCCTTCCAGGTTCACCCTAAAAACACTCCCCCCACCCAGACTCTCCGTCACCCTGTAGGCAGAGGTGCCCCTAGCATTCACCCCAGGTTTATGTGGATGGGATGATCACTCCAAGCATGCAAAGTCACTTTGCCCAGGGTCAAAAATTTACACTGCTCACCATGGACACCCCAACAGTTTCCCAAGTCATGAACAGCACAGGTCAGCACCCACACCAGAAAATGCAGAGAAAACTATTGTCAAGCCTGGTCTCCTAAGGGAATTCACACTTCCCGTGGCAGCACCTGTACCCAGTGCCAGCCATCACCACCACAACCCTGGCACAATGTGCTTGACAAGGTTGTTTCAGCCCAAAGGGCATAACTCCTCCTAGTTCAGCATTCTGGGGTGCTATTTCTTTTTTCCACCTTGCAATGACAAAACAAGCCTATTCACAGTAGTGTTTGCACAGAGCAAGCGTACAATGGCATTTCTGCAAAATCAGCATCTGTGTTTGGCACCAAATTTTGCTACTGATGCTTGCAAAATGTAGTGCTTTGCTGCATCTGACCTTCCCATGGATAGGTCACTCAGAACTGTATAAATTGATACCCCAGCACACTCTAAGTACACAGTAGAGATAGCTGAGGAACATCAGAAGACCAAGTGGATGGTGGCAAAGAAGACTAGAGTAGTATAGACCATGCCAGAAGTTAAGAACCTCATGGGTGTACCGGCACAACCAGAGGTGATTCACCAATTTGTGATCTGACCGAAAGCAAACTGGCACATAAACTGCGACATATCCAGCAGAATGGTGGACTGTGACCACAAGAAGTCACCAAAGCAGTACCGTGTCAAGGCAAAGTTGCTTTGTGCTAAATTCTGTAGGGATATCACTAGGGCATAGCTCATGGGCACACCAGTCAAGCACCTAGTTATCTATCAATACATGCATCAACTTATGGACATGTTGGAAGGATGGACATCCACAACCACTAGCACTAGGGCATCCTCTCCCCTGTGATGCTCCAATAGTGGCAGCATCTTTCCCACCACACCAGCCACAGGCACTGGTATCAGTGACTCCAGTTTGGATTATACTGGTGCATGTGGTGACATGTCCTGTGTGGGCTCTGAGCACCAGGAGGAGAGACCTGGGACCTCCAGCTCCCCACAAGGTGTGTTGCCTAAGCTGTACTAATTTGGTGTGGGGTGAACTGGGCAGGGCATGCCAGTGTGATTTTGCCATGGCATTAAAAAGCCACTGTTGATGTCATATGTCAAAATGCAGAGCATAAAACCAGGTGCTATTAGTCTGCTCTTTTTTGAGGTTCTACTAACTCATGGTTTTCCGTTGGCACTCTCTGAAAACCTTGAGGGATGCAGACACTCACAGGCAGCTTTGGTAAAGTTGAGGAAGCTATGTTTCAGAAAGAGTTCTATCTTTCAAAAAATTATTATTGTTCAATCACAAGTGTTTCATGTTACAGCTCTGATTGCTACCCCTCCCCCGAGAACAATTAGAAGGATCAACAGGGCTGCTGATTTGCGAACCAGTTGGATAGTGAGGAACCTGAACAAATGCACAGAATGGATCAAGGAAATGGTTTGACAAGTTCACCAGTCTGTGGGAAGTGTCACTGGAGTGCTTTGGGAGATGAAGCAAAAAACAAAAAGAAGTAATACACAAAACTGACAGGATCTACAGGTCCTGGCTGGCATGCTAATTACCATTCTGGTGCTGATGCTCAGCAGAGAAGTGTCACCTTCCCAGCTCTCAACTTCCACACCAAACTGCCCAACAAAGTTGTCACATATCCAACCACTTCCAAGTGACATGTCTCAGCCCTGATGAGCATGCAGATTGCTTCTGGTGTTCCAGTTTGTTAAGTATGATTGCAATATGCTGTAATGTTAATTAATAGAAATACATTGCTTCTTATGCTCCCAGCCTTAATGTATTTGAGAAACGTTCTCTAATGTTAATTAATTGAAAACCACTTGTTTAAAGCATTAAATAAATCAATGACCCAAGCTGCTGTCTCAATTTCTCTGTCTGTGTGGGGTGGGGAAATTGTACGTCTCTTGGCTCATGTGCCAGGACTTCTGGAGCTTGTCTGAAATAGTATTTCCCTTTGGGATGCTGGTTTCCTGATCATTACAAATGAATAAACTTGTGTAAAGCTTTAATCATACAAAGGTGTCTTTGCTGAGTGGTCGGTCCCTTTGACCCTATTCCCTGTGAGAGATGGGGGAATTGTATGTCTCTGGGCCTCTGTGCCAGGGCAGACTTGCCCAAGATTGAGGTGAGCAGGTAAAATTTGACTGCAAAGGACACTTGTATATAAGAGGATTCTTTAAAAGATAAGTATTCATAGTTTCATAGTAACTAGGGTCAGAAGGGGCCTAGAGCAGGCCATCTAGTCTGACCCCCTGCCAATGGCAGGAACCCAGGGTTCCTATCTAATCCCTCAAAAGACTAATGAATGGTTGCTAATGACCAGCACTTAGCTCTTTACAAAGGCAGTAGAAGACACCCTAGATAATCTATCATAAAGCACTGATAATAACACCATAGAACAAAAGAACTGAACACAGATCAGCCAAGCCACAGAATGAAAGACCCACACTATGGCTTTCAACAGAGGTAGTTGGAAAAGGAGGACAAGGTGGATAAACTGCACCCAGTGATACCCAAACCCTCTTGGGAACAGAATGTGTTCACCACTGTCTCAGGCATAGGCACCCATGCCTCCACCCTTACCCACTCAACAGGTGACCACCCAATAAGACCACCCACAGTACTTATGGTACATACAACTGTGTACACAGTCCCTCCCCTTCCCCTTGCCAGCGCTGCACCAGTTGGAATGCTCTGAATGCCAGCTGGGGTTTGGGGACCAACACTGAGAGTGAGAGTGCAGGACATTGGTAAGTTTTCCAGTGGTGGGGTACTTTTGAAAAGGCCAATGATTTTTAGTAGAATTGGGCTAACTACTTAATGTCATCTCCTCTGCCAGCTGTTCCTTGCCCTGCCACAAGCAATGCTGTGATACAAAGGAGCAATACTATCAATCAGGACACTGATTGATTACATAGACATTTAATATGAAAGACTGGTAAAAATCAAAGTTAGGCAAGTCAATTGTGTAGGGTGAAAAGAAAGCCCAATCACTTTGATTTTTCCTTACTTTCACATGTATTACTTATACATTAATACTGAGGACCCACAGTACAGATTTCAAATTTGTCTTTTGACAGGAGTGAAAATGAGATGGGTGTCAAGTATTCCAAGAGGCACTACTTTTTACGGATCTATTATTTGAAGACCATTGTTGTTTGTTTGTTTGTTCCTTTGTTTGTTTGTTCCTTGGTTTGTGTGTTTCACTGATTGAATTATTGATTGATGTTTTTTACTTTAAATTCTGCTGTTAAAAGTTTTGGATCTGTATCATACAGTTGTTTGTGTGTTGCAAAAAAAGTAATGCAAACACTGGGAGAACAGTTCAGACTCTTTGAGGTTTTTTGGATTTTATAAGTGGCAACTGGGAAAACATTCATTTCCCTCTGGGGGGGGGTGGAGCCCCAAAGTGCAGCAGGACCAGCCATGGTACTGTGTGCATGGCTCGACTGTTGGCCCAACCATGCTATGAAGGAAGGGTATCCTGCAGGGGTGCAGTGTGAGCAACCTTTTAGGGGGCCCAGGAGAGTGCCTAATGTGAACACTGGGAGAAATGTTTGGGCACTAGGCAAGGTTTTTGAGGAAAACATGCATTACCCCTGGGAAGGGAGCCCCAAAGTCACAGCAGGGCCAGTCACGGTACTGTGCGCATGGCCTGACCATGGTGTGAAGGAAGGGGTGAGCTGCAGGGGTGCAGTATGAGCAACCTTTTGGGAGGTCATGTGGAGCACCTAATGTGAACACCAGTCTAAAAAATAGTATTTTTTATTAACCTGAACCTTGAATTGCCTGACCAGTAAAGATTTGCAAGAATTGCACTTGGTGTCTAGTAGCTACACTACAACTGTAATTCCATGGATTTCTGAGTGAAGCCAAGCAGCACCTGGTAGAGAAATCATGGGAAAATCCCATTTTTGGCTGTATCTCATATATAAGTTTAAAAACTATTATGTTAAAAATAATCCTGTTGGCACAATTTCCCAAGATAAAAATAAAAGATAGTTTCATAGTAACTAGGGTCAGAAGGGGCCTAGAGCAGGCCATCTAGTCTGACCCCCTGCCAATGGCAGGAACCCAGGGTCACAGGACCCCAGCCAAGTACCTATCTAATCTACTCTTGAAGACGCCCAAGGTAGGAGCAAGAACAACTTCCCTAGGAAGCTGGTTCCAAAT
>JAGPOW010003642.1:56139844-56157790 GCA_030014935.1 Caiman crocodilus | reverse complement strand
CTGATTTCCCTTCAGCATAAAGTCTCCTGCCGGTCCCTCACAGATATGAGCCTTGAGAATTTTCTCAAATATCTTTCCCGGGACCGAGGTGAGACTGATGTTGGAGGTGGTTTAATTTACCACAATAATTGGAAATCTACCATGATAAAACCAGGTCAAGATGTATCTACAAGCTAGTAAAATGGTAATTTTTACCAGCGTTTCATGAGGTGTATCTAGGTAATGTGTTACATGGAGAAGGACCCTAATTTATTAATTTCTGAATGTCTGGGTACAACGGGCTGTCACATTTGTCCTGGAGGAAACTATTTTTTCACTGGACAAAGTGTGATCATTCACTTCTCCCAGGATAAACCCTAAAAAGCTTCATGGGATAAGAAGCACCAGCAGTTTGTCTCAGGACATAGCAAAATGTTTCTGAAGGTTGTATGGGGATTGCATGATTGAATCAATGGCAGAAAAGTGGCAGTGCATTCAGTGGCTTTCTTAACCTTAATTGGAAGGGTGATATGTGCACATACCAGTCCTGCAAGTTTTCTGTTCTGGAACATACACAAACAAAACTTGTTCCAGGGCAAATGCACTGTCTGTTCCTGAAATACAGATTGTAGCCATGCTGGTCTACAGGCAAAAGCAGTCAAAACTCTTTGTAGAGGCAATATCTTTTATTAGCCCAATTAGATAAAAACATCTTGTTGCATCTACAGTATAACCTCATAAATCTGATGTGCTTGGGACCGAGTATCTGTTGTAAATTTGAAAATGCCAAATTTTTTAAACCAATGTAGTGGCCGGTCGTGGAGTGGGGTGAGGGCTGAGCAATGGCCACACGCAGAGCAGTGACACAGGGTGGTGAATGGCAGCAGCAGCTGCTGTATGCAAGTATCCCCCTCCACATTCAAAAGGGTCGAGGGGAGAGCTGGCCAGTCCCAGAGCAGCAGGAGGAAGTGCCGGATTTTTGATCTCTGGATTTATGAGGTTATATTGTATCTTGTTGGTCTAATAAAATATATTACCAAGAGTTCTGACTGCTTATGTCTGTTCCTAGCCTTTTAGTAAATTAAAGTGTTGGTTTTGTTCACTGTGGTTGGCAGAGCCATGGCTTTCATTATCTGGATAACAAATAGGTATTCACAAATCCTAATTTTTTCATGGATATTACCTTAAATACTTATATGTATCATCAGTCTTACTAGAAATATACTAGCTATCTTAAAGAGTATCACTTATTTGCCAAATAGAGATCAGAAACAATACTTTATAACATAGACAACCAGTCACACTATGTTACTGGTGAAAACAGAACTTTACAGCATCACCAAACACTACTAATTCAATACCCTAGAATAGACTATCACTAACTGCCTACCACTCTCAATTATACAGTAAAATAGGAAGTGGGATGTGTTCAGCACTGCCTTTACTAACTAACATACACAAGGATGTGTACATTCAAAGGCCTGGGAATGAGAGCTGTAGTGGGGCTGCCTGTATTTCCCTTTTACTCTACTGATTACCATTTCTCTATCTGGTATTTTAATTAAGACTCCAGGCCTTCAACCATGTCATTGATAGTCTCTTATTGAGGAAAAAGTCTGGCAAATGAACAGGACAGTAGCTTATTCAAAGGGTAACAGACTATGACCCCATACCTTTCAAACACTTTAACTCTACAAGCTTTAGCAGCCAAACCAGTGGGGATGGTAGGAAAACCCAAGCCTGTCCTATCCTCTGTATTCTAGTTCAAGGGCATTGCATAAAACAAAGTCTATTCAGTAGCGCTTCCTATCCTCAGTGGTAGCTTTCCCCACTCATATCCTGTAATCCTCCAATGCAGCTATTAAGGTAGCAGCTATTTCCCTGTTTCTGGAAAAAGACCTGTCTCCCAAAGTTCCCTTTATCCCTGAGCTGCAATCTGCTAATCCCTTCAGCTGTTGCAAGGCCAGAAACCAGCCTCAACTGAGGGGCATTTGATTCCCCTTTTAACCCAATTGTGGTTATAACAGCAAGAAGTATAACAGTGGGGAAAAAAGGATCAAAACTTACTGAATTGTTGTACACTTATTTACTTTGCATAGAAACTTCCATTTATTAATTTATTTCGACAAGTTAACCATGAATGACAAGCAGTCAGAAAGTAACATACTATACTAAGCTCTCAAACACTAAATTTATATGTGGAATTCATTAGAATTCAGGATAAGCATTCAATGGAAAGCCCATCTGTGAACGCCAATGAACATGACGCAGTGACATGGAATCCAAATGGAACATCTGGTAAACTCAAGACTAAGTTAAAAAAGAAACAGGCTATGATTAGCTTTGGAAAAAGAAAAAAATAAAATTAACATGAATAAAAAGCAGTCTTCCAACAGATGACTCAATAGAAAATACGCACTTCATTAACATGCATTCTGTATAGTAAAAAGCTGTATAGTGGAGGGAAAAAAACTTGTTTACATTCATTAGGAATGAGCTAACAGCACAGAGTATCAGAAAAAAATAAGGTGGCTTCAGTTCCCTAAGGAACCCCACATAATTTCATATGACAATTCAGTTAATTTCTATGATTATAGCATTATGAACACAAGTTTTCTGTTATATATGTGCAATACATATGCGCACACAGACACATTGACAATATGTCAAGGACAGAAATTACACATAAGCTGGTATAAGTGATCGGAAACTGGTTCAGATTTGTAACACAACAGAGGTTCCATGCACATAAACCACTTTCAAAATGACTGAAACCAGTTTAAGATAAACCTGGATGGTTTTAATATCAGACTTAACTGATTTAGGTAAAATCAGTTTATTGAACTGCTACCCCAGATCTTCTGCCCCAGACCCCCTCCAGATGCAAGTTAACTCACCATCCCTGAGCATGTTTTGTATCCCTCTACTCTCTGCAAGCCCCCCCTCACAGGGTGGGTTGGCTAGCTTGGCCAAGCTGTCTGCTCTAGCTGAACAGGAAGGTGTGCTCTAGGGCCCCCCGACTTCTGGCCTTGGCCACTGTAGGTATCTGTCTGTACTGTCAGAATCAGAGGTGAATGGCTGTCCATTTGCTTATCAGTTCAACCCATGGAGCTTAGAGTAAACTTCAAAGATTGAATGGCTTCAGCCTTGGGCTTTTTGACTGTCTGTACTTAACCCAGGTGATTTTATTTACTTCAGAAGCATCATTTTAGAAAAACCAAAGCACAATAGCTAAGTGACTGCTGATTCCAAGTAATGGAACGTAAATTGAATTAGTTCACATCAGTGGGGCCAGCGAAGACAGGAATTTCAGGATTGTTTAGCACTGAGATGACAAACACAGTTTTTATGTAAGCATTTCATATTCAGTTGTCCACTAATGAAACTTGGAATGATGTTGCCAATGGACATCAGTCCCCCACAATAGATACCATCACTCTCAGTCCGACGTAACTTTACTCGCTGCTAGCCAGAAACATAAACAATTGCTGATTTTCTTTATAGGAGCACTGCTCTGTATACAATACACTTGAAGTTACATTAAATATGTCAAAAGTACATAGATTGCCTTTGTTTCCTTTTTCTTTTCCTCCATAAAGACAGGCAGACTGTCTCCTGGGAAAGCAGCTCTTATTGAAAAATTAAGGGTTTACAAAATGCCTAGTTTATACAATCTGTGGAAAACTACAAAACATATTTAACTGCTTTTCCATCTCTACTCTCTATTGTAAGAGTCACAGACTCTTCTACTATGGGAGAACTCCAAGATGTAAGACTTCTCTCATAGATGTAGACAATTTATAAAATCAATTTCAGAACAATGTAACAACAGCAGCAGCAAGGGCAGCCACAGCAATCGTATCCATAAATCTTCACAGCAGGAGACTGAGATGTTAAAACAGGTACATTTCTATTTTAATTTGTTCATGAAATCTCAAGCTGGCATCCAAGGGGAAAGATTCATTTGTATTTATTTTTCTTAAAATTACAAAAACAGATATTATCATAAAACCCAAATGTGCGAGTTTTCCCTTATTTTTAAGCACACAGAAGGGGTAAAAATGTTAGGAAAATTAACTTTTCTGGAAAAATCTGTGCTATGTACAAGATAAATTAGATTTCCAGATATTGCACCAAAGTACTAAGCCAGATTGTCAGCTGATGTAAATCAGTGTATGCTGATTTACACCACCTAATGATGTAGCCTACTGCATTCCATTAATACATTGCCAGGGAAAAGCCAGGGAAAAGCTTTTTTAAATTGTGTCCTTCTATTTCTAGTTCATAATTTTGAGACAGATCGTGTCTATAAGACTTCATTTTTATCTCCTCTTTCCCTTCCTCCCTGACTTTATGAAACTTAAACAGAGACAATTTTCCAAAAATGTTTTTTGTTTTCTTTGAACTTACAAGATTTATGCCCTTTCTATCTTTTTGTAGGAGCATGGGAACATAGGAGCTGTCAAAATGGAACAGGAACATTGATCATCTAAGCCGGTGGAACTCAACTTTTTAGAGCAGTAGACTGGCTGCTAGCAATTGAGCAGCACCTTGAACTACTATTCTTCTCAGTAAGGGAAGGCCTTGTTACACCTTATGTTGAAAGCCACACAAATGTTAATCCGCTTACAGTCGAGACAGGACCAGCTTGCTGTTTCCACTGAGCAGAGTGAGCCAGCCCAAGCAGCAGGGGGAGGTGTCTCCTGCCCCTGCTCAGACTGACTCATTGCTCCCACCTGGCAGAGCAAGCCAAAGCAGTGAGACAGGTTCAAGCAGCAGTGGGAGGGGAAGCCGCTTGCACTGCTGCTTGGACAGGCTCGTTTTCCCAGTGGGACCAACAGACTGGTCTGAGAGGCTGTGAGATGCGTTGTGACCACCAGGAACTCTGGGACTGTGGCACTTGGTCTGCCTGACATGCCCAGGAGCATCACCATTCGCCGTGACTCAGACCGGACACTTCATCCTGGAATGCTGGAAAATTTCAACTTTGGCAGAACAGCTGTGGAGAATGGCCACACCTCTATGGAACAGGAGCAAAATTAGATGGATTAGAGATAATCCTTCCCTGGGGGCCTTCTGGGGCTGCAGGCCTGCTGAGGCTGCAACTGCATCAGTCCTACAGAGCAGAGCCTGGCTGGCAGCTGCAGCGTGGCTCCGGGTGGCCCAGCTCCACTTTTCAGTAGCACACATAACTGTAAGATGAATAATGAGTGCTTTAAGCCGCTTAAAAGGTATTACTGTGCAGCCAATCTACGGGTTAAGAGCTACAGAAGCCACCTAAAATTTCTTTGTAACAAAGTTAAGAGTGGGGGGAAGAAGAGAAGAAGATAATAGAGCAGGGAGGGGATCAGCAGGATGAGGAGGGGATCAGCAGAGTGTCACAGGGCAAGAAGGGGTTGTGACAGGCTCTGCTGCTTACTGTTGATCCCCTGTGCTGGAGGCTGATCTAGTCAGCTTGGGGATAATATGTGGCCTTTGAACCCTAGGTTAAGCACGCGATCTAATGTAATACTCTGTTTTTGACAGTGTTCAGTACCAGTAACACTATACTTCAAAGGGAGGATACAAAGTTCTACCACATATATGATATGTCTATCCACCATTTAGACATTGTTTGACCCTTGGTGCATGAAGACTTATATCTCATCACAACAGGAAAAATATCCAGACACACTCAAAATACTGTTTTTGTGGTTCTAGATATTTCCATATATGTAAAAATATTTTTCTCGTCTTTGTATGTGTTTATCTTAATGATACCTTGTTGCAATTACATTTTTAAGCTAGCACCACATTAGAAATATCTTGTTTTTATCATTACTAAATGCTCCTCTTTCAGTTTCAGATCAATTTGTTCTTGTATTAAGAGAGAATAAGATTCCCATGTACTTTTCTGTACATTTCATTATATTTTTAATAAGTATTTCTCTTATTCATCTCTGTAATAAATATTCCTGAGAAATTAATATCTCCAGTTCCTTCCTTCACCCAGCCATTTGCCCTGTAAGGTAAAGCCCTGGATCTTATTTTGTCCATCTGTTCTCTAACGCTATTAGCTTTAGGGGAGCTATTCAAAATAGTGCAGTGGTGCTCTTTTTTCCCTTCTGCCAGGGAATTTTTAGTGTCTCTGAAGCACATCCAGACAGCAAAGAACATTTTTTCCGCTCAGAAGATGGATTTAGCTTTAATGATGAAGAAAGTTATTTCCATAAACCTAAAAAGACAACACAAAAAGTCTAACAACACTGAAAAGTTGAACAAAGGGAAGGATTAGCTTTGCAGTTATTGTGAAAACACCAGGTGACTGGTGTGGTAACACCAGGTGACTAGCTGACTATAAACTATGCACACACTATAGCAATCCCATTCCTCTTCATGGCCACTCTGATCATCTATTTTATTCACCTGTTATGTCTTTTCTTTTAGATTATAAAATCTTTTGGGACAGGAGCTCTCATCTGCTGTATCCATATACAGTTGCTTGAAGAGTAGGGCTTCTTGGCTGGCTAAAGCTCCCAGTACTAGAGTCATAAGAAAATGAAGATGAAATTGCCATGAGCATTTCATCACGAATAAGTGACTATACGAAGAAAAACACAAAAGACATATAAAATACTAAAAAACTTAAAAATTAGTCCACGAATAGCCTCCATAGGGGTGACTGGGATTACCTAACCATAAACACAATAGCAAAGCTTAATGTGCAGGAGGTCTTTTCCAGTCCTATATTTCCATGACTACCCCACACCAGACAAAGAGTAGCTGAAAACACTGGCAAAAAGAAATAAATATGCATAACAAGTAGATACATTTTGAGCATTCTGCGGTGGATTTAATTTCAAGGGCAGTGTGACTGACACCTTCCTATATGAATGTATACTAAGCTTACTAATGAGAAAAATGGCTACAGATAAAAGCTTTCTCAGTGTTAGAAGAGAATAGTTAATCTTGTTGTGTCTTATCACGCACCTTGGGTACATTTCTATTTGTGCATCTAAATAGCACATTTTTTAATTCCTTGGATGCACAAGGCTAGGCAGATAGACCTAGCACACACAGTAGAACTATACGCTAGCCAACACATGCAGTTATACATCTATGCACATAGTCCAGGTACCTACTCACTGAACACAAGTTCCAGATAAAGCAACTGAGTGGGGGATCTTCCAAGTTTTAGCCCCAACAACTTTGTAGCTAGTGTACTTACCCACAAAATCAGAGACTTGTGCTCTAGGCTCATCTCAGTCAGAGTCACTAATAGTCATTGGGCAAAATAAAATGCAGCAGAGAAGTCTCTGTCCCATCATAAGCAAGAAGCCAATCTAGAACCCAGGGCTTACTCATTGTCATCTCATTGCACCCCATACACTCTGGTTTGCTTGCTTTCTTCTGGTCCCTCATGCTTCCCTCTCTTTGCTGCCTGCTAGGCCTGCATCAAAAGGAGCACTGGAGAGTGGGAGAAGGGTGGCGTCTGCATGATACTTGATTGGTGGTGCAGTGGTTCAAGTAATGTGCTGGAGAGTTGGTGAGATGCAAGTTCTGAGACAGAAGCGGGTACATCCTAGCTTTCTGCATCAATGTCCTTACTGCTCAGCTACTAGGGCTAAAATGTAGGTAGTCCCACCTCCTCCATGTAACACCTGCTAGTCATTGGTTTGTCCTTAGTTATGTTTGCATGACTTCAATACAGGTACATGCTGATAAGGGGCCTGCATACATATCTGGCCAGTTGGTAGCCTGCAACAGGCTCAGTCTACACATGTAGGGTGCATCCAGATGAATATGGATGTTTGGTTCCCTGGGAAAAGTAGCAGCAGTGCACCTTGCGCTGCAGCTACTTGTCCTGAGGGAACACTCACGTCTCACATGCTCTGCCATGTGGCAAGTTACTCCAGGCATGGTAGGAGAGGCTGGAGTCAGCACTGTGCTGGCCCTGGAAGCCTCACCCGGGTCCTGGGGGCCTCTCTGGGCTGCAGCCACAGTGATCCTGCTGAGCAGAGCCTGGCTGGCAGCTGAATTGTGGCTCTAGGTGGCCCAGCTCCACATTTTAGCAGTATGTGCTGCCCTTTTTTTTTCCTGCAGTTTTTTTTTATCCCTGGATATCTAGAGCAACGCACATATGGGCAGCATGCCCTTGCAGTGCAGCGTACACTGGACTATGCAGTATGTGAGCTGCAGATGTGTGTGATGCTACATACCTCACGGGCAGGCTCATCTGGACATGCCCATACAGTTATGTGTCCACACTGCAGTGGAAAAAGAATTGGTATCTGCATGTAAGTGATATTTTTGGCACATAGGTAGCTAAAAAGCTGCCACTTACATGAGTAAAGGAAAATGGAATTCTATCCTCTGTTTGTAAGCCAGGTCAGTTGTACCTTCTAAATCATATTTCTGGCAGTAAGAACTGCAAACCTCCAACATAGAGCAAGGCCTACATAGCTGTTTCTATTCTGAATTTTTGTTGTTACTGTATACTTAAGAAATCTGCCTGTCTGACCTTTTGTGTGAGGGTGAACTGATGCATCGTGTTACACAGAACAGTCAGCATGCTCTCTCATGCTGACATTTAAACTCTCTTGTTGTCCTGTTTTCTCTTAATGTAAAATCATAGTCATTTGGACTAACTGCTTGTTCTCCCCACATTACAAGAAGATTGATAAGGATATGATATAAAATAAGCCTCAGGAAAAAAAGAACAAGGTGTAGAGACAGCTACAAATAAAGAGGAAAAAATAATAGAAAAGGCAGAATGGACAAGTCAATGCAAAACAGAAAGGATTTGGAACAAATGGGGCTTGTTTACATGGGAAAATAGACTGAAATAAGAATTCCACAAGAGTTGTTCCAGAAAATCTCTGTTAGGGTGACAATCAATTAGATTGTTGAGGAGTATTGAATCTGCAGCTGAAATAAGTCTTTAACCTGTGGCCTAGCAGAGCTGCTGACCACAATGCAGCATGATATCTAAGCCTTTTGCTAAGTAACCATGTGCTTATGCTAAGTAATCATTTTAAATGTGTTAATCATTTTTATGAGGAAAAGCAGCAAGCGAATCTGTGTGAGCCTGTGTGCTGTGAACCAGCTACAGTGAGAAACGCGGTAAGATACAGGGGTCCCAAAAATGGTTGAAGATGGTACAGCCTAAGACAGGAAACAGACTGGAATGTGAAAAACAACATGTAATTGGTAGCAGAATCCATGATGAACATATGCAAAAAGGTGTATGGTGATTGGTGAAGAAGGATCCAGAAGCTTCTAGGTTTTGGTCAAAGTCCACCCAGTGACAGAAGAAAAGGAGTCAAGGTCTTGGACATGTGCTCATAGCAAAAGGACATGTAAATGAGTAAAATGCATAGTCAATTCCATGCTAATGAAGTAAACCATAAACAGAGGCAGAGCTTGAGATGGGAGGAGAAATGAGTGGAACTGGAGGTGGAACAAGGTAGATAAATGTTAATGAGTATAATCCAAAGTGTATAAATATGGGAAAAAACCTGTTGTTTGGGGCTCTTCCTTGTAGTCTTCCAGTGTGGGAGCTCACCTGAAGCTGTCTTCATTCTAATGAAAAGCAGTCGCAAGCAATGTGTGCTGGTGTTTGCTCCCTGATCTGCTCTGTCTAATGAGTAACAGGATCCACGGGTAATTGGACCGTCATCTCCCTAGTCGTTGGGTAGCACATGGAGTTGGGGTCTAACAATCTCCCTGTGTGGACACAGTTTTAGAAAGAAGGTCATGTTTATCCACCATAATTTTGCCGCTTGCAAAGCAGAATTATTATTGTGCTATAAAATATTTTTTGTTCTGGAATAATGTTCACACATTGAAGGGTATTTTTTGGTTTGGGAGAGTTTTTTAAATAGTTAAACTATACTGGACTAGCTGATTTATAATAGCTTTTCTGATCAGTTTCCTATATGGAGATAAGACCTTAGGCTTGAACCGTGTTTGAGAGAAACGCTACAAGGTTCCATCTTTAACACTTCAGGCTTCTCTATGTTATGCTTACATCTAGAATCTAGGATAAGCCAAATCAAATCCAAGGAGCCAGAAGTGGCTTGTTGAAGGCCCTATTCCTCACAGAGAAGTAAGGTTGGAAGGACCTCAAGAGATCATCTAGTCCAACCTGGGATCAAGCTAAATTCCTTATCACCTTTCCACTATACTGCAAGGCAGGCCAGACAAGTCATGCCATGCCATAACCATAACTCCTCTCCACCATGCTGCTGTGTGACACGCACATTATGCTCATCAATGTCACAAAGCTGCCTCAGCCTCCTTTCTCTAACCAGCCCTGGCACCTCCTGCCAGCCAGATAGCATAGTCATGTAACCTGTCATTTCTCTGCAGGGGACAGTTTCAAAATATACTACAGTTGGGGATAGGGAAGAATTATGCACAGCGCTGGCTTCAAGTACCTCCTCCTTCTGCATGTTGTACTTCCTCCTGTTTCTTTCTTCAAGCTTAGAATTAGAGGTAAAATATCAGGCTTTACAAGCTGGAACTCCCAGGACTTTCAGGAGGAAGGGATAGGATTTCACAGAGGTTTGTGTTGATTTGGCAGCTCAAGGCTGAGAGTCTGGGAGACAAGACACTTTCATGGAAACCTTTAAAAACATGTGAACCCCAAGTAGTATCCTTTCACTAGCTGCCCCTTCCACAGCACCCTGTTCTTAACTAGCTGAGTCTGCTTTGTGGTGTTGCATTCCAAATGGAGGAAAGAACTTCAGAGCATAAGTCCCAGATCCCTATATAAATCATATGAGTCCAGGGCAGAAGGGCCTTGGAGGCTGAGAGCCTGGGTATCAGTACAGAAATGCCAGCAGGATCAAGTTTGATTTTTCTGAAGGCTCTGCTAGGCTTTCTGTCAGTCAGCCTGTGCAGGGCCTGTGATCTTTCTGCCACAGAAGATGGTGGCCAAACTTTCACTCCACATAGTCCCAGACTGTCTCAACAAGTTGGTGGTAAATCAGCCCTAGGAGACACCTGCCCAGGGGTCGCCTGCTGTGGGTTTCCAGTGCCTGTCTCCTCCACATAGTGCCCACTGAGCAGTGATCCAAGCAGTGCAATGTGATCAGGTTATGGCTGTGCCAAAAGGAGAAGGGGCTTAATGGCTTAAGAGGTCGGCTGTGAATGGGTCAGGTAGCTACATGAATGGTTGAAATGGGGAAGCAGAGCCAGTATGGGGAGTGACTTTCAGCTAGTTGCATAGCCATGACTTCAAGGAGCAGAAGCACATTTGAGGCTTTGGAGAGTTTATCATTTTGGCCATGCACAGGGTGGGGAGTTTGCAAAGAAGATTGTGGATCCTATCACAGTCTAGTGTGATTTTAGGAAAATGGGATTTGCAAGCATGTAAAATTGTTCCTGAAGATCTTTACCTCAGTCAAAGACTCTTGGTTCTTGTATCACTCAGATACCCTAGCTGCCTATAAGCCAGCTACTTTGGGTATGCTAACAGTGTAGCTGCAACAGCATAGAGCTCAGCATGA
The DNA here is from genome assembly GCA_030014935.1 of Caiman crocodilus. Taxonomy (NCBI): domain Eukaryota; kingdom Metazoa; phylum Chordata; order Crocodylia; family Alligatoridae; genus Caiman; species Caiman crocodilus. The sequence goes on along the minus strand of JAGPOW010003642.1, from coordinate 56,146,319 downwards.
CCAGCTTTGCAGCTGACACTGAACTCCATGCTGCTACATGCTGCCACAGGTACTTGAGTACTATTCCTGTTTCTAGCAGATATCATTCTCAGTAAAAATGGTACCCCAACACTGGTACTATTTCAACATTGGGAAATATTCTGGAGGAGTGTACAGGCCTGGAATCTATTTAATAGTAATGAATAAAAAATATGTTACTGAAATTAAAGCAAGGGAGGTACTCCATCTCTACCAGCGTGGAAAAGTGCTGACTCATATTATTTAAACTACCATAACGGCACTACTTTTGTAATTCCATCTAATTTTACATTTAACTTTGTCCACACGAATTAATGTTAATATGGTGACAGGTTTGACTTGTATTGCATTTCCAAGTCTGGGCTTTATATTTGCTAAAGAGAGACAGCCACTGATGAGCTGGACAAGGATTTTATTTCAAGAAAAGCTGAAATTGTACATCATAACCTGGCAGAGTTCTGAGATGTTCCAAATGTGTAAGCTCAATTAAGCATTAATTAAAGATGTAGAAATAAAACAGACTGCCTGAAATGTCAGAATAAATTGGAAGTATTAATTAATTCCTTATTAACAAGAACCATAGCATTTATGTATCAGTTCCCTCAAATGAGCAGATATAAATGTAATTGTTTTCCCAAGATGGTAAAGCTGTCAAGTAGCTCTGGACATCAATCAATTGCTGCTTTAAACTAAGCCCACCAGGGTTTGGGGGGATTAACACCACTGCAAGCCCACTGGACAACCTTCATAAATTCCTCAGGCTAAAGCACTTAAGGGAACCCACCCACACCCTAGCCCTGGAAAAATCTGTGGGGAAGGCAGGGCCACCTAGTGGGACACTTGCCTGCCTCTAAACCAATGCCAGGAGCTTGGAGAATAAACAGGAGGAACTGGTACTCCTGCTAAACAAGAATGACTACAACATCATAGGGATAATGGAGACCTGATGGGACTCCACCAATGACTGGGCCACTGGTATAGATGGCTGTACCTTGTATAGGTGAGATCGTGCAGATAAAATGGGTGGAGGTGTAGCTCTCTATGTCAAGGACAGCTACATGTCCCTGCAAATTGAGAATGGCATCCAGGAAGGACAACTGAGGTCTCTCTGGGTTAAAATATGTGGGAAACGTGGCGCAGGGGACATCATAATAGGAGTCTATTACAGACCTCCTAACGAGAAACAAGACCTGGACCAGGAATTCACCAGGGAACTGGCTAAGGCTGCATGTTCTCAGTGCATGGTTGTCATGGGAGACTATAACTACCTGAACATCTCTTGGGAAGAGCACTCAGCCAAATCTGATTGGTTGCAAAGCTTCCTCATGTGCGTGGACATGTACCTCTCAGGAGCTCTACCTGGCTGAAGAAGTCTATGGGCTAACAAGGTAAAGGATTACTGGACCTGGTACTGTCCAAAGGGGATGACCTATTCAGTAAACTAAGAATCGATGGGAAGCTGGGTGATAGTGATTACAAGCTGATCATCTTTACTATCCATCACAAAGCTGGCCAGTCGTTCAGCAATACAGAAGTCCTCAACTTCAGGAAAACTGACTTTGACAAGCTCAGGTGGCTTGCTGTTGAGGCCCTAAGGGACCATGGCTTGACAGGAAGAAGAGTCCAAGAGGAGTGGTCGCTTCTCAATGGAGCAATCCTGACAGCTCAAGGGATGGCCATCCCACCATAGAGGAAGGGTAGCAAAAGGGCACAGCAACCCCCTTGGCTCAGCAGGAAACTGTAGGGCCTCCTATGCTTCAAAAGAGGAACTTATAAAGGATGGAAGTCTGGAATTACAACCAAGGAGGAGTATTCAGCACTAGTCTATACCTGCAGGGAGTGGATCAGGAAAGCCAATGCTGCAACCGAGCTCCACCTTGCCACATATACCAAGGACAACAAAAAGTCCTTTTTTAGATATGTAGGGAGTTGGAAAAAAAACAAGGGTAACATTGGACCCCTGCTGAACCAAACAGGACAGCTGATAACCAACAACCAGGAAAAGGCCAATCTACTTAATGAGAACTTTGCATCAGTCTTTCATCAGTCCAATGGGACTGCCCCACCTAGTAAGATGAGTAATGGTCAGGGTGAGGGTGTATTTATTCCCAGTATTGGTGTTGATCTCATAAAGGATCACCTTGAGAGGCTGGACACCTTCAAGTCAGCTGGTCCTAACAGATTACACCCTAGAATACTTAAGGAGCTACCAGGTGTCATAATCCAACCATTGGCAAAAATATTTGAGAACTCATGGCACTCAGGTGAGTACCTGAAGACTGGAAGAAGGTCAATGTTGTACTCATCTTCAAGAAAGGGCAGAAAGTAGATCCTGGGAACTACAGGCCAATCAGCTTGACCTCAGTCCCCGTTAAGATTCTGGAGAAAATTATCAAGAAGACCCTTCTGGATAAGCCAGCTGAGGGCAGCATCCTGAGCATGGGTTTGTCACAGGAAGGTCTTGCCTGACCAATCTCATCTCCTTCTATCACCAGGTGACATACCACCTGGACAAGGGAGAAGAGCTTGATGTCATATATCTGGACTTTAAAAAAACCTTTGTTCTGGTGCCCCATGACCTTCTCCTGGAAAAATTGTCCAAATATGGCCTTGGCTACACCACAATCCAATGGCTGGGAAATTGGTTCTGAGGTTGGACCCAGAAAGTAGTGGTTGATGGTAGTGAATCATTATGGCACTATGACCAGTGGCATCCCCCAAGGCTCTGTCCTTGGACTGGTTCTCTTTAACATTTTTATCAATGATGTGGACATTGGTGTCAGAAGCACACTGGCCAAGTTCTCCAATGACACTAAACTTTGGGGCATAGCATCCACACCTGAGGACAGGCTAGTGACCTAAGTTGACATGGATAAACTTAGTATGTGGTTGGATACAAACCTAATGACGTTCAATACTGATAAATGTAGGGTACTCCACCTTGGGTAAAAAAACCTGCAGCATGCTTGTAGGCTTGGCAGTGCTATGCTTGCTAGCATCACTGCTGAAAGAGACTTGGGGGTCATGACTGACCAGAAGAACATGAGACACCAATGTAATGTTGCAGCTGGTAAATATAACCAAACTCTGGCTTCTATCCATAGATGCTTCTCAAGTAAATCTCAGGATGTCATCCTCCCACTGTATTCGAACTTGGTGAGGCCACAGCTGGAGTAGTGCATCCAATTCTGGGCTCCGCAATTCAAGAAGGATGTCAAGAAGCTTTAGAGAGTCCAAAGGAAAGCCACACACATGATCAGAGGGCAAGAGAATAGGCCTTATGAAGAGAGGCTGAGAGCCATGGGACTCTTCAGCTTGGGAAGGAGCAGGTTCAGGGAGGACCTGGTGGCTGTCTATAAGTACATAAGAAGTGAACATCAGGATTTGGGAGAACATCAGAAGAAAAATGTATTTAGTACCCAAGCTCCCAAGACCTGAACAGACTCCCTCCAGAAGTGGTGTAGGCACCTACTCTGGACTCTTTCAAGAAACATATGGATGCTTATCTTGCTAGGATCCTTTGACCGTAGCTGACTTCCTGCTCCTTGGGCACAGGGCTGGACTTGATGATCTTCAAGGTCCCTTCCAGCCCTAACGTTTATGAATCTATAAATTCTGCATTAATTCGATAAACTCACAAAAGCTTATGGCAGAGCACTTTGACCTTTGTGATCATTCCATCACTGACTTCAGAGTAACTGTCCTTAAACAAAAACACTTTAAAAACCAAAATGGCAGAACAAGGCAAAATGGGAGAATGAAAATTGTCCACAGACTGGGTTGTGTTAACTTATATCCTAACAGGGGATTCCATTGGCCAGGCTAGTTGTATACTGCAGTGTCTCTCCAGGTGTTAACTGATCAAAACAATCCCTCTTCACAGCCCACCTACCCAGCACCCTACCCTTCTATTTATTTTTTTTTCTGTCAGTCTATTCCAAGCATCTGATGCACTAGGTTGTTTCTTATGAAAGGTCATGCCACTCTGAACTTTCTTCGCTATGTTTTGGTAAACAAAACTGTTTACCAGCCCTGTACATCCCTACAGGCAGGTTTTGCACCCTAGACAAATCCTGTAAAAATCAAGGCTTGGGGCCTTGGGTGCCCCTAAGTCAGTGCCCAGGGCTGCTTCCTCTCTTGCTCACATCTATTTATGCTACTGCTTGCTACCCCACTCCTTTGCCCACCACCAAGGGCAGGCAGCAGAAGAAAGGATAGGTGAACAGTGATGGCATTTACCCCCTGGGTTCTAAAGCCGCACAAATGCAGTGACTTACTATCTGAGCTGAACTGATAAACTGGTGAGGTTAGGGAACTTACTGCTCATGCACCACACGGCTGAAGAGGGAAACACCCATTTGATCCAACTCCTGGATCTGCCTATGTTCTTGCTCGATTCAGCGTTCTGAAAGCTTGAATGCTTGTTTCTAGTTCTGATCAATGATCTTAAATCTTGAACGTTGATAATGTAACATGGATAAAAATAAGGCAACCTGCAGAGCAGGGTTAAGAAACAGCAGGCCAGCTGACAGGGGTGTCACATGTCACATGGAAGAGGGCTCAGGCCTGAGCTATATAAGGCTTGGTCCTAACCCAGTCAAGGAAGCCAACGCTGAGAGTCATGGCATGTATAGTCCTGATAGCAGCATAGTGGGCCCCCCTAATTCTACAGTATGAAGCAGCTCTGCAGTCTGGGGAGCAAGGAAGAGTTACCTGGGGCAGACAGAAAGAGGCTCATTATGCAGGCAAGTGGCCTTTATTTTATGTTAAGCCTGGCAAGGGTTTGGGTGCTTAACAGAAGGCTGACTTTTTTTATTTAAGTTACACCAGTGGCTTGGATTTAGGACTAAAGTGATGGTTTGGAGCCCCCCTAGGGGCTACACAGCTACTGCTGGAGGTGGCATCCCAGTACAATCCTATATAGCAAAGCTTATCTTTTAACCTCTTTTTAAAGATGAGGCATATTGTGGCAAATTAAAAATATATATTCATTTGTTAAGGCAGTTTTCAAACGCTTAATAAGCTTGAAGTTTGTATTTAATAGTAAATGCACCTACTGCATGTAGGTAATGTCCAAGAGCCAAGTCTTACTCGCTTTGCTCGCACAAGTGGCCTGCAGTTGCATTTGAATTAGACAGCCCTCATAATTCAGCTGACCAGGCTTTGGACTTACATGTTTTGCTACTATATTTATGCACCTGGCCATAAATTAAAGCCATTGGGAGTCTTGTATGAGCAAAGATCTCTGAGCAGAAAACTGACTTGCATATCACTTAGTAGCAGCCTCGTAAAACAGACCAGCAGCATTCAAATTCAACTGAAGGATACAAAATGTAAGAATAAAGCCAGCCAGTAGCCATACTATCTCCATGCCTTTTGTCAATGGTGAAAGGTGTTTTCTACCTGGGAAGCTACTTGCATACACTTTTTATTTTAAATAAAGGCATTCTTCATCAGTGTGTGTTTCTGAAGATTTCACTAAGGCAGTACTTTCCAAAGAATATCAGCATATAATAATCAGTCAAGATTTAGTGGCAAACATGCTTTGATTAATTGTATTGTACAGTTTGATCTGTGTGGGGAGCAGTACACTCAAGATTGTCATTCTGCTTTTATTACTTCCTTTACTCATTTTTAGGGGTGGGACAGATATATGATAGAAGCAGGAATCAGCTCTTTTAATGTTGTAAGGTTTGTCTGTGAAAAGCATACTTACCCTCTTCTAAACCATGCTATCCTCTTCTCCTTCCCTTCAATATTCTCATTCTCCACCTAGCTGATTCCATCCTAATTAAATCCATCTTAAAAAAAAAAAAGTCTGTACAGTGTTTTCTGCCACCTATGGTTCAATCAGCCTGGGTATTACCTTCCCTCTCCAATGTTATGTTTGCCTTGTCTTTCGAAGGTGTAAGCTCCTCAAAGCCACGCCTGTCTGCTACTCTGCTGTGAACAATGGTTGGTCCTTACACATTTTCTTGTTGGATTTAGAATCACAGCTCCATGAGTAATGCTTCCTGGCCCTAACTTCAGGACTAATTGAATATCTTTTGTTTTTCCTAATTTTTACCTATCTGTCACACTTAATGATCTAAGCAGAGGGTTTTCATACCGTGCTTATTGGTCTAAATAGAAACCTGTGTGTCCTTCTGAAAATCATTTCCCCCTAGTTATAGAGGAAGTGAAAATCAAAGCCTTAATATAGTCTTGCATTATATTGGCAGTCAGGCTAAAAGACAGCACTGTCAACAACCAAAGGTCATAATGCAATAAAAATTTTTGATTTAGCAAAAAATCAAGTCTATATTGTGCTGAACTATTTGCTAAAGTACGCAAAGGGAAGTACTACACTGAAATATCTATGTAATGTTGACAGTTTGGCCAAAACATTGGTGTTCTGGCTTATCCTTTTATTAAAATTATAAATTGTTCCCTAAAGAGCTAGATTCTTTTTTTTTTT
>JAGPOW010003642.1:56114113-56135322 GCA_030014935.1 Caiman crocodilus | reverse complement strand
TAAATCTGCTCTCTGCTAGCTTGTGGCCATTATTTCTTGTAACCCCTGGGGGCACCTTGGTGAGTAAAACCTCACCAATTCCCTTCTGTGCCCCCATGAACTTATAGCCAGCCACAAGGTCACTTCTCAACCTTCTCTTGCGGAGGCTGAAGAGGTCCAGGTGCCCTAGTCTCTCCTCGTAGGGCTTGGTCTGCAAGCCCTTAACCATATGAGTGGCCCTCCTCTGGACCCTCTCCAGGTTATCTGCATCCATCTTGAAGTGCGTGCAGTGCCCAGAATTGTACACAGTACTCCAACTGCGGTCTGACCAGCACCCGATAGAGGGGAAGTATCACTGCTTTGGATCTATTCATAATGCAATCCTCCCATCACCAGTACACTTCCCCTTATACCTCTGTGAAGGAGCTTCTCAGACTCTCAATTCCTTTTACTCCAAACTCAGAAAGCTGCTTTTACCTGAATGATCTCCTCCTTGGAGCTGAACTCTGATACTACAACATTTTGGAGACCTGATACTTGAGTAAGAAAAATGTGCAGCCTCCTTGAAGCCAGCTGGTGAGCATTATCTGGCAGACATTTTTCTAATGCCTTCTGTATATTCAGGATTAGTCTATTATTTGGATACAGGTACCGGAGGATTGTACCCTCCATATTTTTCACAGTTTCAGTCATACAAGCAATCACTGCATCTAGAAGGAAAAAGTGACCATGCTCAGCAAATCATACAGCCATATGAGAGCAAGTGTTGCCCTTAGGTCTGTGTGTGCCAAAGACAGAAAAGTCCAGGGGAGTTTTATGCTTGTATGTGAAAACTGAATGGAATCCCTCGCTCAAACTCACTAACCCGGCTTTGTGAACCAAATTATTTGTACTGGAAAGCGCAATAGCAGTCATTGGTGTGAGACCCGCTACATTAGGCTGCACTGGCTAATGTGTAGGAGGATCCTGGATTAAGGGTCAGGAGATTCAGAGGTGGGGCTGGATTCACTGAGGAGCTCAGTTTCTTGGGTGGTGAGCATTTTTGAGAAGATGGCCTTGATGATGGGTGCTGAGAGCACCTGAAGATCTGGTCCAGAGCTCTTCAGACAAGCTGGTCCCTGCTGAACTATCCCTGCCTGTTTTCTACTGAGTGGGCATTGTTTACAGAATTTATGGTGCCTCCATCCCTTCGGAGAAGCTGCGTGTGGTTAGATATTGTCTTGGCTCTGAGACATATATTAAAATATATATACTTTGAGACGTATATTAAAATGAAAGATCCAGATTTAGAAAATGTCAGCTTTTAGAGTTGCCTGTGCACCATTATTTCACCCCTACCCTTGTATTAATGCATTCTGATATTATCTTTATATACCAATTACTGTTTCTTCTACAGGTACGCTGCCTCACTCAGTGCACCACAGACTGCCTGGTGTTCACTTGATAAACAATACCTGAATACTGTATTTTGTTTTCATTCTACAGTGTGCAGTCACATGCCTGATTTTACTACATGTGCTTAAGCAAATCAAGGCCACAGTTCACAACTAGGCAATATCTTTATTTATCCAGTGACAAGAGAAAGATCTTGATGGTTGACTTGCCAATACTGATGTGGAAGGTGGAGCACATGCTGTTCCTCTGTGCCCCCTATAAACTGGCTATACTACCTCAAGAGGTTGTAGGGCATTCTACCTTGCTGAGGTGGCCTGCCTTCCTTTGCTTTCCCTAAGGTGGGATGGCTGTGCTTTAGAGGCACATGAGATCCTTAACAGCCTTCATATGGCTTTGCCATTAACTGCAGCATATAAATAATACTTAATTTGAAAAATCAAGTGTTTGAGATGGAATACTGGAGTCACTATGGAGACCATATGTTGGATTACTGCTAGCATAAACCTTACATTAAAAGGGTTTGAACTTTAATTGTTGTTTTTTTCTGTTGACTCGAAGCATATTCTGTATCTTGTTATGCATGTGAATTCAAATAGGTGCCTGGAACTCCAAATGAGCCTCTTTGACTTGAAGGGCAATGGAAATCATGACATTTTACTAGAGAAAACATTTACAACCCTGTCATATTTCAATTGTTTCAAAACTAAAACTTACTAGGCTAGATTCTTACCCCACAGAGATGCTTCACACAACTCCATCACTACAAAGGAGACTTAAAGCATAAGAAGAGAACAACAGTAGAACAAGGGTGAGGAGAAGGAAATGGGGCTGGATTGCTTAGAATCTAGGACTGGAAGGAACCTTAGTCACTGAGTCAAGTTATCAGCTATTGCACCTAACCACATCATATAAAGCCTTTTATAACTCTGCTGCATTTTAGCAATCCCCAGGCTCTACAATAAGTGTGTTGGGGGGCCGGTGCAGCCAGGAAAAAGTTAAACTAGCCCTAAAGCCAACCACTCCATTACCCAAACCAAACTAGCTAGTTTCAGGAGAGGTTGGTAAAGAAAAGTAAAAATTTTTGTCTCTTTCTCAAGTACTTTCTCAAGCAGAGGTAATACAGAGACAAAATCCAAGCTGTTAATTCCTGTATAATATGATAGTTTCGAAAACCATGTAGTAGGAACAAAGCTGTCTTTCACTACCTAATCCAGTGTCAAGATAAAGGGATTAATTTGGAGGGTGCCAAGACCAATTCTTATGAAAAGTCAGAAGAAAACTTAGATTGAGTGTTATATTCATATTTTTTGTTATTTAAGATATAAGGAAAGATAAAACCCCACTATGGAAAGAGAGAGAGAGACAAGAGTCAGTGCATGTCCTGTGGTTGGAGCAATAGACAGTCCATTCTGCTGCAACAAAGTACAAGAATTCCAGCCAAGAAATTGTCTTCTGAGTTTGAATAATATAGGTCAAATACAACTGTAATTTTTAAACTCAAAAATTAATAATTTAAAAATTCAGATTTGAGTACATACAGTGACATCTCTTATTTTAGATGGTAGACATCTACTATGCTATGAATACTGGATTGTGTAAATGCATCTTTTTTTATCTATATATCCCTATATTCAGATGCTTGTATTTTTGGCTGTTAAAATTTTTTGCCTATAGCAATGTTTATGTTACAAAAACTCAACCTGTGTATCTCTTTTTATCATGGAAAAAAATTGTAATTTATAAGATCTATCACATGTTTGTGTTAGTCTCTTTTTTATTATTATCTGCAAACTACTTTGAACTAAATTTGAACTTTTGCAAGCCACTTTTAAATGAGGATTTTAAAGAATTTTGTTTTTATTGCTGAGTTGTTTGACTTGCTTAGGGGCAAGCACATATAGCAGGTACCAAGCACATGTAATAGCTTTTTCTTTCTTTTTTTGCCTAGTCTACTTTATCCATAGTTCAGGAAGGAAGGATTCAACTTGCTAATATAATTAATAATGAAAGCCAAAAAAAATGTTTTCTTAAAGGTTTTACAGCACTCTGATATGTGTTGCAAACTACACAGATCACAGAATTTTCAGGAGGCTTTCTTTTGAATTAAAAGACACCATATCAGCTATGCAGCTGAATGAGGAAGAATACTGAAATTATGTTGACATCGTTCACTTAAGTTAATGATTAATGTTGTATTGAAATCCCTTAGTTCATCAGTTCCAAGGGTGATTATGTTTTGCTTGGAAGGAGATATACTGTTTAGTTCACATATGTTGAAAAATTAATAAAGTGCATATGCTACAGAAAATGAAATGGCAATGATATTGATGTAAAGAAAAAATATAAAGTGGCAAGTCTCTAAGCATGTGCCTAGGTGGTAGACAGTCAAACCATTTCTACTGTGGTCTTTTAGAAGTAGTAGATAATCATAAAATTAGATACTGTATCCTCCTACAAGAGGGCAGAGTTTAGGTTTCGTGGGAAGTTTAATCTTTGGCTTTCCTGACCTGAGTTTTTAGTCATGCAATCTTAGTATTCCATTACATGCAAAATATATTTCATAATATTCTGAAGAGTGCAAAGTCAAGTTAGAAAATGGGAGAACTATTTATCTACATTATGCATATACATTATAATACTGTATTAATTACATGATCGCACACTATTGTTTTCTTTTCTCATTCAGTATGTATGACTGACGTATGGAGAAAGATGTATATGTTGACAACAGTGTACTGAAGGAAACTATTGTCTCTAGGACCCCTGTCTCATTTGTTACAGAAATTGGAAGTTGTAGAGTAAATAAAGCATAGCAATACAGCAAGAGAGAAGACAATCTCATAGTCAACAGGGCTTTTGGTTGTAGCCTGGTCTAAGGGCATAGGTAAGCAAGGTTCTTTGGGTAGATGTGTATCTTTTATTAGACCAACTGAGTAGTTGGACAAACATTCTTTGCAACCTTTCAAGCACAAGTACCCTTCAGGTATAGGGAATCCCTGCTGTTGTTCTGAGATCTCCAAGGGATGGAAGCAGCTAAAAGTGTGACACTTGGTCAGTGAGAATGTAAATAGGTGGAAATCAAGAAAACACAAAATAGAGAAGGGAGGGGAAGGGGAAACAAGGGCAGAAATAATGCCAAAGGTAATCAAGGGAGACTGCTGTATCTGAGTTCTGCAAGGTAGAAAAGAGGCAGTCTGTAGAAAGTAAATAGCTGGAAATTAGGAAGACCAAGAGTAGAGAAGGAAGGAAGGAAGTGCGGTGGCGGGGAGTATAAATTGTAAGGTCAGGCAGGTACCTGCAGGGGTGGGGGGGTTGCTTGCCTATTGTGTGTGGGGGGGATGGGAGGGTGTGGTTGAGTTGTGGGGTACATGGGACTGTTGGGTGCGTGTATATGGATACGGTGGTGGAGGAAGTACGTATATGTGGGTATTGGGGGGGTGGTTGAAGATTGGGGAGTGTGTGGGTATGGTGGAGTGTGCAGGGTGTGGTGGGGGTATTGGTGTATATGTGGTGGGGTATGATGGGGTGTGTGGTATGGGTTTGGTGGGGTATGTGGCACAGTGTTGGGTGTATATGTGTGGGTATGGTGGAGTGTGTAAGGGGATGTGGGTGCATGTTTGTCTGGGTAGGGCATATGCGTGTGGGGGGCTCCCCCCTCCCCACCTAGCTTCCCCGCTGCCTGCTGTTTGTGATGTAGCTGAACCCACCTCCTCCCCCACCTGTGGAAGGGGAAATGGGGATCAGTGCTGCCTGCCTGGCTTACAGCAGGACAAAAAAGCAGCTGCCATCAGTGGGCAGCAAAAGAAGCCCCTGGAAGAGGAGAAGAAGTGACGGGGAACAGAGCCTAGCATACTTGGCCTCTGTCCCACACCTGCGCAGCAGGGCTGCACTAGGTTCACAGTGGCACCTGCTTCTCTCACTGGTGGGTGCCTGCAGAGCCATTCCTTGGGTAGGGTGAATTGGGGTAACTGCCCCAGGCCCTGCATTTTGGGGGGCCCTGCAGAGCTGAGCAGAGTGGCTGTGGTCCCTCCCATGGGGCCCGCCTAGAGCTGGTGGCTTATCTCTGCCCCACAGAAGAAGCATCCAGCCATTCCCTGCTTCAATGCTGCACCGGCTTCATGTCTGCTGAAGAACAGCTCATCCAGGGTGTGTGGGATCTGCTTGGCTCTGGGCACCAAATTTCATTGCTACAGCACTGCCTTTGTGGGGGTCCCATAGTCCTGCGCATTGTTAAAGGAGCTCCGCACAGACTGATTTGCTGTGGGCCATGCACCCCCCTAGGGCTGGCTCTGGGTGCCTGCCTGTGGGCCAGATCCAAACAGCTGGTGGGCCAGATATGACCCATGGGCTTTATTTTGACCACGTCGAGCTCAATCTTCTTTGGAGCCACCCATCAAGTAGTTGAAAGCTGCTATTATATTCCCCTCTTCTCTTCTCTAGACTAAAGCTCAGTTCCATCAGCATCCCCGTGAGTCCTGTGCCCCAGCCCTCTAACCATTTTCATTGCCCTCTACTGGATTCTCCAATTTGTCCACATCTTTTCTGCATGTGGAGGGTAAGGGCAAAACTGAACACGGTACTCCAGATGTGGTTTCACCAGTGCCAAACAGAAGGGAATAATCTCTTCCTTTGATCTACTGGCAGCACTCCTAGTAATGCAGCACAATATGCTGTTAGCTTTTTTTTTTTTTGCAATTGGGGCATACTGCTGACTTATATTCAGCCTATTGTCCACTGTAACCATCAGGACTTTTTCTGCAGAACTGCTGCTTAGCCAGTCAACCCTCAACCTGTATTGGTGCATGGGATTTGCACTTGTTGAACCTCATGAGATTTCTTTTTCTCCAATTTTCTCTAGGTCACTCTGAATCCTAGCCCTAACCTCCAGCACATTTACTACTCCCCCCAGCTTGGTGTCATCTGGAAAAGTGTGCCGAGGGTGCACTCCATCCCATCTTCCAAATCATTGATTAACATATTGAACAAAACTAGCTCTAGCACTGACCTCTGGGCACTGCACTTGATACCAGTTGCTAACTAGACATCAAGCCGTTGTTTATTACCCTTTGAGCACAATGACCCAGCCAGTTTTATGTTCACCTTGCTGTTCATTCTTCCAACCCTCACTTCCTTAGCTTCATCCATTTAGTTTTGGCATGGCACTGAATCCAGTCCCTGTTGTTCTCCTGCATTTGCATTTGCTGGGCAATGCACATAAACACATCTCTGTTGTGGTGCCCTTTGTGGAGGTGGTGCTGGGTCTCTTCCTTGCTACAGATAGTGATGAGATCTCTCACCTGTAGTTCTAGTTGTGTTACTGGGGTTGGGGAGTGCAAGATGATGGAATGTGTTCTTCCATGGTCTTTGGCAGTGCCCATGGGGTCTTGGCATCTGCGAATGATTGAGGATTGAACTGTGAGGGGACAGATGGATGGATGGAAGGAAGACACTGTAGGTGTATCTAGGTGCAGGTCCTGCTATGTGGCTCTCCCACCCACTGTAGCTGGGTGTGGCACCTGCTCCGGGATGACAATTGCTGATTTTTTTTTTCAAAGGCCTCCATGATTTTGCATTTTTACCTCCCAAAAGTATGAGAGAGAAGAAGAATTAATGGTGATGGTTCTAGCCTGAGGGAACTACTTAAGAGCCTGGGATGGCAATTGAGAAATACTTTTTGCAAAAGTGTTCAAAGTTTCAGTATTTAATTTTGTTCTATAGCAGAACAAACATGAGACCTTGTGAGATGTCTCTGTGAAGAGACACAGAGAAAGGCCTCAACCCCAGAAGAGCCAAGATATGAGCAGTTAGTGGTTAGGACATGGAGGATTATGCCAGTTTGAAATTATTTGATAAAATGTGTTTTTTATTGGAAAATGCCAATTCATTGAAACTGAAAGATATGGATTTTGATTAAAATGGTGTTGAGCTTATCCTCAAGATATTCAGCTATCTTTTAAACTTAAAATAGAATTTCTGGCATGTGTGATAGAGAGTGGGCTCCCAAATGCAGTTAAGGCTTAGGAACAGGGGTTTGTAGTTCTAGAGAGCAAGTACATTCAATTCACTGCTCTTCCACATACTTCTGGTGTGAACTTGGACTGGTCTCTCAGATGCTCAGAAGTGCAGAGGCATAGGGTGCTGACAAACGTTGTGGGGTGCGGGGAACACTACCCAAAAAAGCACTGTGTTAGTTCAACCGGGCTCTGCAACATCTTTATAGATTGGGCACTTCAGCGGGGCTTTTTTGCACTTTTATCTAATTGCTAATCAATTGAATCAGTGATTATGTAAAAGTGCCAAGAAGGTCACACTAAAGCTCCTGATCTCTACAGATGTTGGGCAAACTGATTCCAACTACATAATGCCTCTTCTAGACATACACTGGGTTCAGCATGAGTGTGCACCAAGTTTAAAGTAAAGCACTGTTTTGGATTTTTTTATGCCTGTAAGCAGCCATAAGCATCACTTGCATTCTCAAAAGCTTCCTTGATGCTGCTGTGTAGCTCCTCGGCTTCCATCTGTTAGTATTAGCAAAGCTAGGAACCCTAGTTCAGGTGGAAGGCTCTGTGTTGGGATTCACCCACCTTGCCACTGAGATCAAATTCTGTAGGCATGCTCAAAACTTGCAGCTTGAGATGCAGCAAGAGGCATGCTGGGCACAAAAAAATGTTCTGCATGCTGCACATCTGCAGTGTGGGCTCAGTTTGGTACCTGGATATCCAGGTATCAAAAAACAACAACAACAACAACAAAACCCTCAGAAAAAAAGGCAACCGGAGGCTCGGGTCCTCAAAAGAGATGCTATGATAGCTAGCCAGAGCATCCCTATGCCTGCCTCCTGCCCCAGTGCTGCAGCACACTGCCTGCCAGTGTAGGGCAAGGAGCAGTGCAGACTGCAGTGATGTGGTTGCAGAGACCTGGATTCAGGCTTCAGGAGTGGGGGAGCCTAGGGGGCTGTAAGAGGGTGGGGGAGCATTGTGGGGGGCAGCTTGGGAGGCGTGGGTCCCCTGGCCACCCCCCACAGGTCCCATATGCCCCTCCCCCGACATGGCCCTAGCCCCCTGTATGGCCCAAAGCTCACTGACAGCAGCAGGGGTTATCGGGGCACTTGGCCTCCTGGCACAGCCCCCTGCATGGCACAGGGCAGCATGGTTCAGCCCTGGCTGCCTGGCACCCAGCAGTGCCTGTGCCATATTGCACAGGCCTGGCCTAGCTCAGAGCAGAGCCATGAGCTTTTGCCCTGCACCACTGCTGAGAGATAAGGCATTGTAAAGTTGAGCAGAATACTTACATTGAGGACTGTGCCTTAGCCCTACTGTTTTTCAATTCTCTATAACCAAATGGGAGAAAAGAGTACTTGCCAGCCACATAGGAAAGGATATGGTGCTAAATATATCACTAATGTATTAGCATTAGCATAGGCTTTTCTGGACAACTTCAGAAATCATCATTACATGCTTAGAATCCTCAAGATTGAAGTGGGAGCACATTTACAATTCTGTGTACATCTGGGTACTATCATGTGATAGTAGATTATGTTTACAGTTTTGTACCAAGTTTTATACAATACACAATCATGCAGTAGTACAGTGTCTGCTACTGGCAGCTGGAAAAGCTACCGATATCTGGTTCTCTCTCCTAAGTTTTACTTCAATTTAACATAAGCATTTTTCTAGCATGAATGGACACAGCTTTTCCATTTAAAAATGGTTAGCAGTAGATGAGTAAAAGTCTGCTAATGCTACAGCCAGTTCATGAAGATTCCAGTTTAAAGGTCTAGCCAGAAGGGCAATTAGGACCATATGTGCTAGAGAGAAAAAGGAAACGTATGCATAGTGATGACAGTCCCAAAAGGCTCTATGGCTGGTTTTCCAATTCCAAATTTCTGAGAATTTTTTAACTTCTCTGCCAGTCATAGTTTCTGGTTTCTGTGTTTAGAATCCACAATGCTCTCTTGTTAGTCCTTCTCCTTTCTGACTATTCCTGTGAAAGACTTTTATATCAGGAAAGGGTCAATAGTAATATGATTTAATATCAAGAAGATAAAAATACCAATTGTATTAATACTACATACATGTATGTTCATATTAAGTATATGACTCTTTTAACACTGGGTGACTCAGGGGAATGACCACAGCTTGTGGAATCTTTCATTTCTGTATCATTGGCTGATTTCAGTCCTTATCAGGAATGGTTACATATCATTTGCTGAGTAGCCTGTGTAAACCTAGTTTGTGATTCTAGTCCAGTTCTTTACAGACAGATTTAGTTTGATATATGCACAACACTGGGATCTTAGTGTCAGATTCTACAAAGCAGCTAAAAAATCAATGAGCATGATAATCAAACTCCCTTTCCAAGAACAATACCATCTTGGTTTAAGGATGTTTGTGTGCTATTCCAGGAATATGTTAGGTTGCTACTCACCATGCTGTAAATGTTCTATACAACATTTTAGTGTTTTGTAGTTTCAGTTTGTCATTATTTACACCTACAGCATCATAAAGACAAATGTACTATAGATACATAAATAATCACAGGTCAACTCTTTGTGGACTATAAACAAAGAGTGCTGACATGCTGGTGAGCTCTTTATGTGGGGTTTGGCTGTGCTGCTTCACTGCCACTTGATCTGCCCCTGATCCCTTTTACCCTAATGGTTTAGTGACTAGGATGTGTGTCCTGGAAACAGGTGACCTATGATCTAACCTCACCCCATCAAGCAGAGAGGATTTGAGCCTGTCTCCTCTACTTCCCAGCAAAATGGTATAATCTCAAGGCCATAGGTTATGCTCTGGGACTCAGATCATTGCTCCTGGGGGTGGAGCAGCCAACGTGCAGTGGGCGCAGGCTCTGGTGACAGTCATAGTGTTAACCCTTTGTCTCTACTGGTCATGCCAACACCTCCCCTGAACCAGTGATACCTCCCACAGGATAGGGAGGAGAACATGAAGCTGATGAGACAACCGGGGCCACTGGGAGCTGCCAGCTGCCCACCTGCTGCAAGTGACTCTTGCCCTCACTGCACCTGGCCCCAACCTCTCCCCCTTGTATTGTATATAAACTGTGTACTGCCAATAATTATCACCACTGGCTCTGGAAAACTGGATTCAGTGGTTGCTACAGGCTCCCCAGAGACCTCCATTCTGCCACATCCTTTAAGAAGGGCTTGTGCCCATTTGTAGTCATGCTACTGATTTTCCTCTTATGGCTGCCTACTGGGCCAGCTTCAAGATGAAGGTTGGAGTGTGCCCTGGATGGTGTTCTATGTTCTGATGATTAGAAGAAATATAGATTCAAACTTACCTACCAATGAGGGGATGGGGGGGGCGGGGGATGCTAAGACCCTGAGCCTCCTGCTTCCTTGTTGAGCTCCCTAAGCACTAGGGGATTGGACTAAAAGAAAGGAGGGTTCCTGATTTTCTTTTCCTCCAAATACTCACTAGTTATGGTTTTACTGCAACTAAAGATTTGAGGCTCACTTGCTGTTACACACACGCTTGGTCAATTATATTCTACCTATGTACCTACAAAACCAGAGTGCCACATACTGGGTGGATCTACACATGCAATTAGTGTTATACAGGTTTACTGTGGGGTAATTTAAAGCATGGTAATCCCATCCTGGGCAGGTGTCTACGCATGTGGCCGTTTGGGAGCAGATTTGCTCCTTATGGCACTAGTTTACCCTCAGGCTCCTTCATCCCTGCACTGCCCACCTGCAGCAGCCAGGTGGAGCTGGAGACTCTGGCCACAGCTGCCTGTGGTCAGGGGCCGTTTTTTAAAAGGCAGCACCATGTGATGCTCCCTGGCCATCTGCCTTTCTGGCCCAAAATAGTCTGAGGCATACAGACACAGCCTTCTATGACTGTCACCAGAGCCTGCGCCCGCTGCACGTTGGCTGCTCCACACCCAGGAGCAATGATCTGAGTCCCAGGCTCCTGTTCACCATGGCACTTGATGTGTTTCACTGCTGTGGTGACCACCACCTGGTGCAGGTCAGTCTCAGCCCTGCTTTTCCCCTCATGCTCCATGACTGCACAGCCAGGCTTGATGCATCTGAGACCACTGCCCCCAGGTAGATGCCTCAGTCCCTGGGATGCTGCATGGACCCTAGCAGCAAAGCCAATGACATGCACATGGACACCGCCACCAATGCTGTCCATGGGCTTCTGGGACTCCAGCCCCACTGTTTGTAATCCCACCTGGTCAGCCATACCTGGTGGCTATATGTCATCCAGCACACCTGGGATGACAAGCAGTGACTGGAGTACTTTCGGATGAGCAGGGCCACCTTTCAAGTGATCCTTGATCAGCTCCACCTGCACCTGGAGTGGCAGGCCACCCCCATACACCTAATCCTCCCCATGGAGACCTGCGTGGCCATCTCCCTGATCAAACTGGCCAGACCCATCAACCTGCACTACATCAGCCACCAAGAGGCCATCCTGGAGGTCTGTGGCATCTTCCAGGATGTGCTTCTGATGCACAACCCCCTGGAGGTGGTGGCAGGGTTCCATGCACTGGGCTTCACCCATCACCTGCCTTCCCTGTGGCAACTGCCACTACTATAGCCGGTGGGGCTTTCACTGTGTTATGCTGCAGGCCATTGCCCACCACTGCAGTGCTATAACTGTGAGAACTAGCAGGGTGGGCAGCACCCATGATGCTTGCATCTTCTGGAACTGTGCCCTGCCAGCCCTGGAGAGTGTGTGCTTTGCACCAGGGGTGCCAGATCTCCAGCCGGGCAAGGTGACAGTCACGCCCTCCTCAGCAAGGACCTTGCTTATGTACTTCTCCTCTGGCACATGTGGCCCTACATCAGTCAGATGGACCCCCATGCACATTTCAACAGGTGCCTAAGCTATACCTGTGCACTGGTGGAGTGCACCTTTAGGTACCTGAAGGAACGCTGGTGTACCCTCACAACCTACCTTGACACTGTGGAAGCTAACATTCCCTGGGTCATTATCGCAGCCTATGTACTGCAGAAACCCTGCAAGGCCCAGGGGGAGCTGTTCCACGAGGCCTGAGTGAAGGCAGACCAGCAGTCAGAAAATGCTAGACATTGAGAATGCCAATGACGACAGCAGCAATAACAGCAATGGCTGCCCAAGTGAGACCCTGGGAGAGCTGCATACCCAGTAGTGGGGGCCAGAGCACTGGGTGCGAGAGGCTCTGTTGTATCACCTGCTCCTGTACTCCCTGCTGTATGTCCCCTGAACAGCTGGCCCAGATCCCCACCCCATGTTGTGCACCCCCAGCACCATGCTCACTGCAGTTTTCTGAAAAGTTGAATAGTTTCATAGTTGATAGGGTCAAAAGAGACCTGAGCAGATCATCAAGTCCGCCCCCCTGCCATGGGCAGGAAAGAATGCTGGGGTTAAATGACCCCAGCAAGGTGATTATCTAAAAGCACTTTATTCCACTCCACAAACACAGAACCTGTTCCTGCTTCAACCCCAGCAACAGGCCCCCTCCTCACTAGCCCACAAAACCCCATCACTACCACCCACCCACCACCAATAAAACACCCTCTTCCCCAGGCAGACTATGTACAGTGTGCTCTATGTGCCCTCCCATGCTGGGGGGCAGGAGGGTGGGGGCACCTTGGGGGTAGAGCCAGGGGACAGGCACCCAGCACCCTAGCCTCTTGCTGCACCACTGTGGATGCACACACCACAGTGAGGCCAGTGAGCAGGGGACTTGCCTGGGGCCAAGGGCAACCATTGCTCTGCTGGTGTGAGTGACTCCCCCTCCTGCAGCCAGTGGCCAGGGCCAGTAGGGCCCACACATGGTGCTGGCCCTGCTGCAAACAGCTCTTGCTTCAGGACTGTGTGGAGCCAGGGCGAGTAGTGAAGGTGGGCCCAGGTGGGAGGGCTGGCTGGCAGTGAACACAGCGTGGGTGCCAGGGCAGGAGGACTTGCAGCTGGGCAGTGGGTGGCTGCCACAGGTCAGGCAGAGCTAGGGCCAGGGTGTGACAGCCAGAACCAGAGGAATTAATAAGCAATAAATATGTGCTTCTTGGAGGCATTTGGTATTTTGCCTAAACAGGTAACATTAGTTAATATAAGCTTGTAAGATTGTAAACTGCAAATGTAACTTGTCTGTCATAAGTTTAACCAAAATGATAAATTAACTGTTCTTGAAGCTGACTGGGCCCCATAGGCAAAGCTGTAGCTGTGAAATTAGCTGGCCTCATGTTTTTTTGCTCAGGATTCAGGCTTAGTGATAAAAACTGGATCTAACTGCCTGGCGCACCCAACACATTCCAAGAAAACATATGCCAAGAAAGCATATTCAAATGAAGCCTAGAAGGGGTTGGAACTTAGGTGGAGCAATGTCAATTTCAAACCTAAAGGTGCTGCATCATAATTTGCTTATTGGATCTGGGCAGTAACCTTTTATGATAATTTTAACACCTTTTAATCTCCTAGGGTAACAGCTATACGGCAATGTTGTGAGTGGCTCTGAGGCCAACAGATTAACATAAAACCAGGTATAAAAAGCACGTGCATCAGGTAACCATCAGGAAGGAGGGAACAGAATGGTCATTTCTTTTCCATGCCCGAACCCCAGACTCCCGGTGTGAGGAGGATCAGATCCTGATCAAGGGAGGGATCTTCCCCAGTAATCCCTCTGACTGCATCGATCATCAGGGATGCCTGACTTTTCTGGAATCACTTGGCGTGCACCTGACATTGAGGGACTATTGATAAGTTGCCAACCCATGTCTGTCTATCTGTTGTTTTGAACAGCCCAGTGTGGCTAATACCCCCACAGTGCCCAGTTGGCCTGCAACAGAATTGATCTATCTATCTGTTATTATCTGTTATTATTATTTACTATTAGCTCTTTAATACTGCATTATCTGCTTATCACATTTTTCTTTCTGTTAACTGTTGTGTGTGTAAGCTATAATAAATTTACTGTTACTTCAGTCCCAACTTTGCCTCCTCAATTTGAAACTGAATAAAAAAGCCCAGTTGGCCTCTGATAAAATTGATACACTCACAGTGCCCAGCTGGCCTGTGACACCATGGCCAGGTCAGTGGGTGGCAAGAAGGTGATTTCCAGGGCCAGGATTGTGTCCAGCACCCATTGGTCTTCCTCCGTGGCCTCCATTGCCCAGGCAAACCTGAGGACCTGGTGTAAGCCTCTACACTTCAATGGTGCAATGGTGCAGCAGGTAAGCCCACACTTCCACAGAATGTTTGCTGCCATCAGCAGGTATACCTGTGCCTACACTACACGTCCCTGCCCCCCACAGCTGAAGATATCATTGACACTAGCATTGATGCATTTCTCTTCATGTAAGAGACCCATGGCTGCCTAGCTTAGGGCAGTTTTGCAATGCCTCCTACCTCCCTGTGTGCTCTGGTGGGAAGAACTCTGGAAGCCAGGGGTGAGCTCAGAAAGACCGGGCAGGGCGGGGAGGCAGGGCAGGGGCAGAGGAGGGCAGGGGTATTTGCAGATAGCAAATTACCTGCACTGCAAATTAATTAATATATTGTTTAGTAAGTGTCTACACATATAGATGGTGTTTCTTTACTATACAGTCAGTTAGTTTACTGTACAGTAAAGCATCTCATGTAGGTGTGCTCACTGAATGTATGAGAAGGGAAATGCAGAGTAAGCATAGCCATGTTGAATCCCAGTTTGTGGGAAAGTGTGAAAATGTGTTGCTAAGTAGCTATACAAATGTTATTTATGTTCAAGATGAAATAGGATGTAGTCCAAGTAGGCTGTTCTCTACCCTGAATAGTAGGTATCTATATCACTGAAAATCAATCACCAATACTAAATGTTATAAGGCAGGGGATTAGTTGCTGGCAGATAGCACAAGTTCACCTGAAGGACAGGTCTTCTATCCTTCTGTCCGGGGCACAACTGGATTAAGGGAGTACAAATAAATTCTAAAATTACTAATATTGTTTGATTGGCCAGGTGACAGGCCAGACAAACTATAGGCTGGGTGTTAGGCCATGGATGTCCTCTGTATGCATGGGACACAGTATAGGAGAGGCTGAAGCTGTGTATATAAGCCCTTAGCTTTGGGCAAGTAAATAGACAGCCTCCCGCCTTGTTATTATCTCATAATTAAAATCATCAAAGGTGTGGTAGGTGAAATAGGTGGGTGGTTAGCCCAAAGACAAGTAGGTGGGCCAAAGATTTGACCAGCCCCAGGATGCCCTCTTGTTACAATCAGATGTAAGACAAAGTAGACACAGCACAACTAAGGCCTCTTGGTAAAGCTACTTTCCCATTTCTTCAAGTAGCCCAAAGGACTTCTCAGACAGTTGTAGTAATTTCAGCAACCAGCAGTGTACCAACTCTGTTGCTGAACAAAATGCTTACGTACTACCTTGAATAATCACAAAGTCAACTTGTGCTACTAAGCAACACACTTACAGTAAATTGTTGGTGTTGAGTCCACAAATCCTAAATATGCTATCATATATAAAAGGTCCTTTATTTCTGTACCAACATAATTAATCCACAGACTCAGTCTATCAATATGAAGACCAGAGTAAATTACTGTTGGAGACTGAAAAGTATAAACACAATACTTTGATTAAGATGGGTCCTTGCAGAAAAAAACAAATTGAAATCTAGTGACTGAAGGTTCATAGGAACTGCAGATCCTGAGGGGTAAACATCACGTTAGTTTTTTTAAGGAAGTCATTGTGCAAAGCCAACAGAATGCTCTTCTGTTACAACATAGTAGGGAAGTGGTTAGGGTCAAGACTGTATTTAGGCAAAGTCATTGTTGGATGGCTGCCTAACCAACTTCATTCATTCATGTCTGGTACATGTGGTTATAGTGTATTTCATGGCTTCTCATGTGGACCTGAAGTCAAGGGAGAAAATAAAGTTTCAACCAATCAGCATAACTAGTTCTTGTCTCAGTCTCTGAACTCTATCCAGAGAACTGAGCCAGAAACAGTTTGAAGAAGGAGCCCATATCAGGAAAAGAGAGGAAGAGAAAGAGGGAGAGAAGAATTTCCAGGACAACTGTTAGCAAAAGAATAGTTTGCTTTCATATGGGACTAAATGGTAGTCTTTCTACATATACATACTGCATCCTCTCATGGACAAAGTTATCTACAGCTATATGCAAACATGTATGGTTACTGATTTTTATCTAACAACAATGTGTGCATATGTTGATATGTCAGTCACAGGAGCCCTGAATCTTTGTTTATCATTTACGTAACTATCTCCTAGTTAACTGCCTCTTAAGATCACTAATGAAGTACCTCAGATAAAACAGTATTATGAGTGAGTCCCAACAATTAACACCTATGAAGGTGCAAACTGGAAATGTTTATTTCAAAGCTGGACAAATTAATTTCCATAACTTGGTAAAAGTCACTTTGTGTGATTATGTATGGGTTGAGAATGAAATTTGGGATTTCAAATTTTAATTTTTGTCCTCATTAAGTAGGAAAAAATTTCCCTGAACACAGTAATGTTGGATACCTTGGGTTTTGCAAGACCAGTCTGATATGTCTAGAACTCTCAAGTTGAATACTCACAAACCAAGACATCCAGAATTAGCCAATACTTTTGAAAATATTAGCTAAATGCAGTGTTTTTATGTGATCAATTTTTTTCATTAATAAACCTTGATTGTTCTCAAATATCTCAAAAATATTACATTTGAGAATAATAGAAACATCATAGAAAATTAGGGTTGGAAGGGACCTTAGGAGATCATCTAGTTCAACCCATGCTCAAATCTGGACCATCCCTGATTAGATCATCCCAGCCAAGGCTTTGTCTTTCTGGGTCTTAAAAAATTCCAAGGATGGAGCTTCCAACACCTCTCTGAGTAAACTGTTCCAGCACTTTACTACCCTCCTAGTGAGAGAGTATTTCCTAGTATCTAAGTAAACTTCCTTCGCTGCAACTTGAAACCATTTTGCATGTGAAAATTCAGAAAATGAATCTGAATGTTTTTGTACCACCTCAGTTCAGGAAATTCTAAGTACTGTTTCTTTCCTTGTGTTTTAATTTTGTGTGGTCTGTTTTACAACCAGACTACAGCATCTAACGAATATCGGCTGGAATTCTAGTCCTATTGAAGTCAATGGCAAATGGTGCCAGGATTTCACACATGAACTTTTATTGGCAAGACTAAAATGTCATAACTATTCATTTCAATAAAGCAATGATATATGAACTTCTGGTTTTGAGAAATGTTCTTAAAATTTTAAACCACTTTAGATGATTGAATACATTTTACCTGTTTGTTCAATACCATGGGCTAGATTCCATTAATGACACCTGCTCCTAGTGGCTGGTGGGGCATGGTGGCAGGACCTTAGTGGCGGGAGAGCAGTGGCAGTAAACAGGGAGCTCCCACAGATGCCTACAGTACTGTCAGCGGTGTGGGGTGGCAAGCACCAGCCAGGGGTTCATGATTACCCGCAGACACTGCCAACAGTGTTGGCAGCAGCCAGCAGGGATTGCGGACCACCCACAGACACTGCCAACATGGCACACTGTTGATGGTGCCTTTTTGAAGGGTGTGCCCTACCACTTGCACTTCCTAC
This sequence comes from Caiman crocodilus, assembly GCA_030014935.1. Classification (NCBI taxonomy): domain Eukaryota; kingdom Metazoa; phylum Chordata; order Crocodylia; family Alligatoridae; genus Caiman; species Caiman crocodilus. The sequence goes on along the minus strand of JAGPOW010003642.1, from coordinate 56,117,389 downwards.
GCGTCACCCCTGCTAAATTCTGATCTCGTATGAAGGAAGGCAGAAAGATATTTTTGGGGTCATGGAGTTCAGTTCCCTGCTGTCACAAGTAACTGATCATGTATGTAATCCAGGGTAATCTATCAGGGTGGCCAGCAGCTGCACCCCATGCAGGCAGCAGGGGCCATAGGCCACACATGTCACAACAGTAAGGGCCACATGCAGCCCAGTGTGAATCCCCAATGCACTGTGTACATAGGTGGATGACTTCCCCTCCCTTCCCACCGAGCTGCCACTGCACTGCACATCCCACAGTGGGCATCCCTTCCTGTGCACCATGAAGATAGTTGGACAGCACTCCCCACCACAGTATTGCATGTTCACATGGGCTTCCACCACTGCCCCCAGCTCACTGGCTTTAGGCTGTTCTGCTGCACTATGGGATGTGCTGTGCCACCCACTGTGGAAGGCACAGAAAGTGGAAACCACAGGGGACGTTTGGAGCCCCCATCTGCTGATGAAGCAATAAGGGTGGGAGCCTGGGGGCTTCAGATTAATCCCTTGAGGGACGCATGTGACCCATGAACACATTGATGTATTCTATCCTCATTTTTTTTGAGCTCCATCTTAAAAACTACTGGAAAGCGAAGCAATAATTGAGTTAATACTGCACAAATTAAATGAAACAAGTTCCTTTCTGGTTATCCTAGTCTAACTAAAATAGAAAATTAGCTGAATGCATGTGAACTAGCACCTAATTAACTTAGAACAGGTGCCATTTGAAAAAGAGAAAAAAGAGTGTTATAACATTCTGCACTAATGGTTCAAAACACTGAAGCTTGCAAAGTTAATTGTGGTATTTTTTATGTGGAAAAAGTAATATTTTAATGACAGAAACTGTTAAATGCAACATTTTTAGTTAGAGAAAAAGCCTTTTACATGGTGTCAGGACATGACATGACACCATGATATACCTCCTTCTGGGTAAAAAACATAATACTTTTTCAGGGTTTTTGGTTGTAGCTCTATTGGTCTAAAGACATAGGAAGACAAGGTTCTTTGGGTGGATGTGATATCTTTTATTAGACCAACTGAGTAGTTGGAATACAGTTCTTTGTAAACTTTCAAGCTCAATCACCCTTATTCAGGCATAGGAAATCTCTGCTGTTCTGATACTCCAAGGAATGAAAGAAACTAAAAGTCTGACAGGATATCAGTGCGCATAAAAATTAGGTAGAAATTAGGAAAGCAAAGGATAGAGCAGGGAAGGAAGGAAGGGACCAAAGATGAGTAAAGGAGATTTTACAGTAGTAGTAATTCAGATAGAATAGATGCTGATTGTGGAAAAGTAAATAAGTGGAAATTAGGAAGAAAAAAGATCAGAAAAGGAGGAGAGGGGAGGAAGGGATGGTGGGGAAGGAAAAGTGTAAGTCAGGTCTGGCAGATATCAGGTGAATCAGATATTTTTCATATAGACATCTGAAATGATATGTCTACATAGTACAATACAATGCAATGTAATGCAGAGATACCTAAACTAGTTCTGAATCTGCTAGCTTGGGTGCTGGAAATAATACAATTGCACTAGCATGATACCCCTCCTGTGTTACTAAACCCTGCACCCCATGCAAACTAATTAGTAAAGGTGGAGCAGCACACTAATGATGAACTTATACCACTCTTAGTACTCAGGGGGGGTGTCTACACCTTTGCTCCCTTGCTATAGCACATCACTATAGTGACATAGCAACTAAAAAATATGCTGCTGGCACAGTGCAGTAATGGTTGTTACTCTGCCACCATTTAGTACTTTCTAAAGGAAGTGCTAAATGATGGCACAGTAACAATGGCACCATAGGGACACAGATAGATGCACCCAATTGGTGTATCTATACATGTGCTTTACTGCAGAATTGACTAATTGGAATTAGAAACTGGCTAATATGATCCCTATTTTTAAGAAGGAGAGTAAGGAGGACCCTAGTAATTATAGACCTGTAAGCTTCACCTCAGTGCTTGGGAAGCTCTTGGAGAGAATCATAAAGGAGCACATGTGTGGGGGGCCTGCAAGGGAGATCACGCTCAGGGTCAATCAGCATGGGTTCACCAGAGGCAGGTCCTGCCAGACCAACCTGATTGCCTTTTACGACCAAGTAACTAAATCCTTAGATGATGGTGTCGCTGTAGACATAGTCTTTCTAGACTTTCAGAAGGCCTTTGACACTGTCTCTCACCCCATCCTCATCAATAAATTAAGTGACTGTGGCATTGATACCTGCACAGTTGGATGGGTAAAAAATTGGCTGACCTGCACTATTTAACATCTTCATCAGATACTTGGACGAGGGGGTGGAAAGCACGCTGTCCAAGTTTGCTGATGACACTAAGATGTTGGGCAAGGTGGACACACTTGAAGGGAGAGAGAGGCTGCAACTAGGGCCAATTTCAATGCGTTGAGGAGATTGGTAGGAGAGGAACTGGGGTTCTTCAGGGCAGGGGAACTCAGTGCCTAAGATGAGTGGTCATTCCTTCATGTCAAACCAACCTGATTGCCTTTTACGATCAGGTCACAAAAGCAGCGGATGCAGGTGTCACCTTGGATGTAGTCTTTCTGGACTTCAGCAAGGTCTTTGACAGACACTGTTGACCATCCCATCCTCATTAAAAAACTAGGCAACTGTGGCATTGATGCCACCTGGTCAAATGGATTGCAAATTGGCTGAAGGGTTGTACTCAGAGGGTGGTGGTGGACGGGTCATATTTGACCTGGGGGGAAGTGGGCAGCGGAGCCCCTCAGGGCTCGGTCCTTGGGCCTGCACTTTTCAATTTATTTATCAGCGATTTGGACGAGGGGTGAAAAGCAACCTGTTTAAATTTGCTGATGATACCCAAACTTGGGGTGAGATGAGCATGCTAGTAGGGAAGGAAAGACTGCAGCAAGACCTGGATAGGTTGCAGGGGTGGGCTAACAAAAACAGGATGCGTTTCAATACTGACAAGTGAGGGCACTACACTTGGGCAGTAGTAACGAGCAGCACACTTATAAGATGGGAAACACCCTTCTTGAGAGCACGGAAGCAGAAAGGGATCTTGGAGTCATTATGGACTCCAAGATGAACATGGGCTGACAGTGTGAGGTCACAGTCAGCAATGCTAACTGGACCCTATCATGCATCCACAGGTCCATCTCAAGTAGGGCAAGGAGGTGATCCTCCCCCTCTATGTGACACTGGTCAGGTCACAGCTGGAGTACTGTGTCCAGTTCTGGGCACCCCACTTCAAGAGGGATGTGGACAA
>JAGPOW010003642.1:56067779-56114013 GCA_030014935.1 Caiman crocodilus | reverse complement strand
GAGTACTGTGTCCAGTTCTGGGCACCCCACTTCAAGAGGGATGTGGACAACATTGAGAGGGTCCAGAGGAGGGCCACCTGCATGATCCGGGGACAGCAGTGCAGACCCTACAATGAGAGGCTACGGGACCTGAACCTGTTCAGCCTTCGGAAGAGAAGGCTGGGGGGGGACCTCGTGACCATCTATAAACTCACTAGGGGTGACCAGAAGGGTTTGGGGGAGACCTTGTTTCCCCTAGCACCCCCCGGGATAACAAGGAATAATGGCCACAAGTTGTTGGAGAGTAGGTTTAGATTAGATATCTGTAAGAACTACTTCACAGTAAGGGCGGCTAGGATCTGGAACCAACTTCCAAGGGAAGTAGTGCTGGTTCCTACCCTGGGGGTCTTTAAGAAGCAGCTTGATGCCTACCTGGCTGGGATCATTTGAGCCCCGTTTTCCTCCTGCCCAGGCAGGGGGTCGGATGTGAAGATCTACAAGGTCCCTTCTGACCCTACTTCTATGATTCTATGCATCCAAAGGTGACTCTCAAGCTGGTTCAGAGAGGTGATACTCCCCCTCTGTGCGACTTTGGTCAGGCTGCAGTTGGAGTAGTGCATCTAGTACTGGGCGCTCCACTTCAAAAGGATGTGGCCAGCCTGGAGAGGGTTCAGAGGAGGGCCACCTGCTTGCTAAGAGGGCAGCAGAGCGGGCCCTATGAGGAGAGACTGAAGGACCTGAACCTGTTCAGCCTCAGCAAGAGGAGGCTGAGGGAGGACATAGTGGCTGCCTACAAGCTCATCAGGGGAGATCAATAGCAAATAGGCAGAGCTGTTTTCTCCCCAGCACCATCTGGGGTGATGAGGAACAATGTTCATAAGCTGATGGAGAATAGGTTTAGGTTAGAGATCAGAAGGCAATATTTTACAGTTAGGGTGGCCAAAATCTAGAACCAACTTCCCAGGAAAGTGGTCCTCGCCCCTACCTTGGGCAAATTCAAGAGGAGTTTCAAGTGGATGATCACCTGTCTGAGGCCTTGTGAACCCAGCATTCATTTCTGTCTGTGGCAGAGGGTCAGGCTAGATGATCTGTTCAGGTCCCTCCTGACCCTAGCTATTATGAAACTATGAATTAGCTCTGCTTTAAAGCATCACCATTTACAAGTGTACTAGTATTAGGGTACAGAAGATTAATTAACTGTACCCTAAGATACAACTGTTAAGGACAGTACTATCTTAGGGCACAGTTACTTACTACACCAAAGTGCATGTGTAGATGGTAAGCCTGCTGCACAACTCCGCACTTTAACACCCTCATACCTCAGCCAGCCCCTCCAGTGCCCCACACAGGGCTGACCCCCAAACCCCCTACCAGCCTGGGGATGCTCTGCCCTGGCTCAAACTGCTATAGTCCTAAGCGCAGCATCTGCACATGTGCCCTGGACTGCAGCAGTTTGAGCATCTACACATGCCATTAAGGCACTGTGATAAACTCCAGAGCAAACTGCGTTGGAACAGCTGTTCTCTAACTCATTTGGAGCAAGCTTACATATTTATGCATTGTGTTTCATGGACATATCTAAAGTGCTTTACAAACATTACTAGCCCATATTAAAGAAGGGGAAACTGTGGTAGATGGTTATAATCAATGGCAGAACTGGGAATTTCAGTCTTCTACCTGCAAGTCTGGTGTTTTATCCAAAGGCACCCTGTCCAAAAGTGTTGTCATTCTGAAACCATTTGCAAGCAGTAAATTCACTTAACTTCTCCCTCCAACAGCAAATCCGCATGTGTAGATATAATTTTGTCTTTTAGGGCTGAGCAGCCAGTTATGATGCAAGAGGACAATTCTTAAGTATTTCAATGAGTTTGTGGCTGTCTGGATTTCTGTGAGGAGACAGAGAAAAGAGGTTATTGGACTTAAGCACACACTACTGGATGTGGTGGTTAATGAATTATGGTCAATTATTTATAACTGCCTGGAGGTTACCTTTCTCTAGATAGTTGCACAATTACCTCAGACAGCTGTAAAATATTTTGTGATCTTTTGGCATGTTTTACTATGTCTGCCTATATATAAAGCCAACTATGTGTTTCAAGTTCAACTTTAAAAAAAATACAAAACAACCTCTACCATAGCCTTGGTTGACGTAATTCTGAATGTCTCGACCAGCTGACAAATTGCTGCCAAAAATCATGAGACACCAATACTAGGCAAAGGTGTGAATGACCTTCACAGATGCATTGCCTGTAAATGCACAGGGATACAGTAGACTGAGCATTGATCCAAGACAGTTCTGTTGATGGTATGGCTTTCAGCGCTGGAACACAGTCAGCATGACTTTTGATGAAAGATTCCCCTAATTACCTGCAACTCTATAACAGATCCTTTTCACTCAAGGAACATTTGTACTGTAGAGATAGCCTGGACTTTTATTGACTTCTACCCTACATCCTTTCCTGTCCACGCAGACAAGCCTTTCACGCAAAGTGGTCTGGGCTAGCTGGCTCAACTGTGGCTGCAGAATATAGCTCAGGTTCTGTTCTCCTTGGTAACCCACTTACTTTTCAGTAACGAAACAGGTTAATGCCTTGAATGCTAATAGTCATAAGGCACAAAGCTTTGGAACAATTCTCAAAGTTCATATAATCCAGCTTCTTGCACAAATACAGGATGCACTATTCCTGAGCCATCCAGGAAAACCTCCAAATTAAGAAAGTCCCACAACTTCCCTGAACAGCTTTTCCATTGTCCTGGTGGTCTTACAATTAGGAATATTTATGCATAGTTTTTAATCTAAATAAGTTTTGCTGTAGTAGTTTGAACCTACTACATCTTGTTCTGTTCTTTGGGGCTTAGGAGAACAGTTTTGCTTCCTCTCCTTTAAGGTAGTCTTTCAGACATTTAAAATTGATTAATAAACCTAATTTAATACACCCCCAACCTCCCCCACAAAATATACCTATTTCCATCAGTCTTTCTTCATATTACTTACTTTGCAATTCCTTTAATACTTGCCTCTGAAATCCTCCTGTTTCTCTACATCCTTTTTAAAATGCACTGCTCAAAAACAGAAACAGTAGTTCATCTACGGCCTAATCAACACCGGATGGGGTAGTACTTTCACCTTGTATACCTTGCATACAATCATCCTGTCCTCTTTTGCCTTCTCATAATTCTCTCTACACACCCAGAAGAACAGGCACGTTCATTCAGGATTAAAACTATGATGGTTTAGCTAATTTATACTAGTATAAAAGTGGATAGATGTAACCATCAAATCACAATGCCTGATACATGCTCTCAAGTGACATATCCAATCTCCAGGAAAGCCAGGAAAGAAAAATGGTATAGTGATCAAATATTAAAAATACAGAAAATGGTTCTCTTTAAACAGTACAGGCCAAAATCTCATGTGGTGTAATATAAGAAAACTCCAGTAACTTCAGTGGAAGCACGTTAACTTATTAGGATCTGTTTTTAAAAATAATAGTACTCTATGGACATGTCTACATGTGTAAATAAACACAACTAAATTTAATGCACATTAAATGATTTTTGCAGTTGTCTACACGTGAAGGGACTTAGGGCTAAAGCTAGTCCCAAGTTTCTCTAGTCCTGCCATGTGCACCAGTGGCCACCAAAGGAAGCTCCATCCTCTGGACACATGGCTGCTAACACATGGCAGCCAAACTGAAGCCAAATCCAGCTGCCAGAAGTTGGCAACTATCTTGGAAACTCTGATCCCTGGCCAGCTTCTTCCTTGCCCAGGACCCAAGTGCCCATCACAGGGGCAGCATGCACCAGTTCCCCCTTGCCCACTCTGCCTCCCCATGCCAGGGCTGCTTCAGCCCCTACCTCTGCCCCTGCCAGCAATGCCCTGTGCCTCACTGCTCCAGCCTGCCAGGTATGCCCTGTGCCCAATGTTCCTGTTGGTCATGGTGCTAGCTCTGCTGGTCCCAGCAGGCCTCCCCCACCCAGGCCCCAGGAGAGCCCTGCACCCTCCAGTCAGGGCCAGGGCATCAACTGTGGCAGGCCCTAGCTGACCCTTTCCTCCCGCACTCCCTGCTGCACCCTGCCTGCCCCACCACTCACACAACCTCTACTGCCTGCTCACCCTCAGAACCGTTCTCAGGACATGCATGTGGGTGACACAAATAAAGTTTTGTTTCCCTCATAACACCCACCCACAAACCTCCCCATCCCTCCTCAACAAACAGAACCCCTTTCCCTCAACCAACAGTGCCCCACTACCACTCTCCCCAGCCAGCAACAATAAAAACGCCCCCACCTACAAATGGGAAACTATATACAGGTGGGAAAGTACATACAATAATTTGGGTCTTCAAGCCCACAGTGTGGAGGTTATGAGAGGGGCTAAGGTACAGAGTCCCAAAGCAGGTGCCCCAGCACCTGGATGTTCCCTCAGAGGTCCAGGGACCATGCTGACTCCAGCAGGTGACGGCCTCATATGGAGCTGGGTTTTCAGCCACATGGTACAGGATAGAGTGGTGGGTCTGGGCGCAAGCAGGCAGCAGCAAGAGCCTGCTACAGGATGGCAGGCAGGACCTAGGGGCCCTGTGGGGTCATGGGCAGGGGCTGGGCAGTGGGGGACATGTACACAGCTGCTAGGGCCAGGAGGGTGTCCATGACTTGGTAGTCAGCATCTCCCTGCTGCCAGAGCTGCTCCAGGTGCTCTCACTCCAGGCCCTCCATTTGGGTCCAGTGGTTCTGTTGTTCTTGGTCCCACTCCTCATCCCAGGTGACATCCTCTGCTCACCAGGCCTATTCCTATGCTTCCTACACCTGCTTCCATGCCTTCCACTCCTCTGCCATCACTACCAACTGCTATAGCAGAAGGTCCAGTTCCTGGTGCATCATTGCTACAGCTGGCACATCTGGGCGGCTCCAGCAGTGATGACACAGATCTCTCATCCCCTTGGGGCTGGTGGCTTCTCCCTCACATCCAGATGTTGGTCCTGCGGAACCAAGAGAGAAGCTTTTTGTGAGAGTTTGCAATATATCAAGATGCTCTGCAGTGCCCAGCCTCAGATTGGGAGTTGTCCATACACAGGTGCTCAGGGACCATGGTAAGCTGGCCGGGCAGCCTTGGGCACAGGTAGCTACTGCCCAAGTCCCCCCATCCTCTTTCCAGGGTAAGAGAGGCTAAACTGTTGGCAGCTAGTGCTGCTACAACTCTAGACCTCACTACCTCCCTCTCTCCCTGCAGGCCAGCAACTCTTCTGCAGACCATGGTGCCCAGGCTCAGGGTGTGCAGGGCTCCCAGATAACTGGTGTAAGGGACTGGCTGTGCCCTTGCCTTCCCTGCAGGGGGCCTCTCCAGCCACTGCACCCCTAGCATGCCCCTGCTGTGTGTGTCCTGGGTGGTGCATGATGAGCTGTTTGGGCAGGCGGAGGGGTACTTGAGCCACTATGCCCTGCTGCTGCTGATCCTCCTGGAGCCCTGGGAACACTTGCACTCCTGGTTTGGGACCCTAAGCTATGATAGCACAGGAGGAAAGCCCAGGCTGCCCTGCAACCTCTGCCTCTGCCTGGAGGGCTACCTGTGGCACTATTACATGTCTCTGTCCCCCATTGCTGAGAAGGTCATCACCACTGGCATTGATGCCTTCCTTGGCATATAAGAGGTCCATGCCTGCCCAGCTGTAGGGATATGGTCTTCTAAATAAAGTTCTGAACTGTGTCCCAACTGTGTCCATACTGTGGAGGATGGGAGGTGGAACCAAGGCCAGGGGAGTGTGAGTGGGCCAGGCAGGAAGCTGGGGGCAGGGGCCAGGACTAGAGCTAGGGGCAGGGATGGGGATTGGAGGGACCCCCTTCAGCACAGGACTTATCATGTATCCAGGGCTGGGAAAGCTGGCGATTCCGCATGAGTTTCCTCATTTGTGAGGATGATTGGCTGTGCCCAGTGTACATAGCCCATGGTATACGGTGGGCTGATGTCTGGCCAGGATGCCCCCCAGGAAGGACCTAGTACTGCTAGCAGCTGGCACCATCATTCCTGGCTGTTCCTAGTGGCAGGGTATGGGGCTGTACCAAGGGTGAGGCAGCCTCTAGTCATGGCTCCCTGAACTGCCAGTGGATGCAGCATCCAGGGCGGAGGGTGGTGCAGGGTAGCAAAGACCTGAGGTCTCCTCCTCCAGTGACACATCACCAGAAGTCTCAGGGCAGGGAAGGGGCTTGGGCAGGCTGTCCTTGCTGGTGCCACTCACAGAAGTGTGGCCTGGTTCCCAAGGGCACTAAAATTCAGGTCAGCTCCCATATAAAGGCCACAGACTTTTGGGCATGACCAATGACTGAAGTTGGTTACAGCCATCGACTATGCCCGCAAGACATTGACCTTTCTGTGCACTGCCACACCAACCAGCATTGCCCTCACTCCTGCATCTTGCCTGACAGGACCTCATAAATGTGGGCATTTGAGCACCCAGTCTGTACAAACTGCCTCCGCACATCATCACAGTCCCAGAGTGTCACAAGATTGTGCACCTGCTCCCAGGTCCAGTTGAGGCATTTGCATATGGGTAGGGCTGGAGCTCTATGGGAAGGAGGACAAAGATGACATGGTTTTCCCATGCCAGCTCCTTTGGCCCCTGCATGGTTGTTCCTTCACGACTGATATTGAATGGCTGCCAGCAGCACTCAGCACAGCCAGGGACAGATAGCAGCATGGCAGAGGTACTTCACCACAACACTTGCAAAGAGATAGAGCTGGATATGAGCAGCCCTGCTGCTGGAGAGAGCCAGGCAGCAGCCCAGGGGTATCTCATGGCTGGGTAAGGGGTGCAGCAAACTGAAGCCCTTTGCAACACTCATCTATGGCCAAGCAGCAGCTCTGGAAGGGGACAAGTCAGGCAGAGGCAGCCTGTGACCTGTCCAGGAGGGCACATAGGGCCTGCTGGGCTCCTGTGCACAACAACAGGCTTGTCCAGACTCCTGGTATGTGTGTCCCCAAGACATAAAATGGCTGTAGGCTTTTATACCCTGCAGCTAGGGGCTGTCACACAACAGCCTAGCCCTGGAGCAGGAGAGGCAGCCAGTGAGGAGCCCTGGAACTGGGCTCAGGCTGGCCCCCTAGTGGCAAGGCAGACCTAGCATTAAAGTTAGTGCTGGGTCACATCTACACATGCATTACTGTGCATTAACTTATCATGCCTAAATCCTATACCTGCATATTCCCAGTATTAAATTTAGGCATGATTAGCCTAAGTTACTACACAAGAAGGGCAAGCACATGTAGATGCACCCTCGTACTGTGCAGTAACTTAGGTTAAGATGCATTAGCACATCTCTTGTAGACATACCCAATGTCACAAAACGAATATCAGTGCTCACAACCAAACTATAGGATAGGGTTAAATTTAAAAAAAACTAAAAAGCCTAGATTTGGGCTGACATAGATGGCCTGACTTCAGAAGTGCTGAGAAAGCCACCGATTTTATTGATGTTATGTTATATGTTACATCCTCAAGGGATCCCACTCTATTGGACACCTCATCAAATTCTCTTGCATCCTGTTCAGTTGACTAGTTAGACACCTAGGTCATTTACATTTGCAGACCATTCTTCCATTAGCCCATACATGAAATTTCCAGTTCTGTTAATTCAGACTCAGCTGAAGGATATCTTGAGTGGTTCACACCTGCTAGTGTATTTGTTTATTTTTTGTGTCACAATGCCTCAAAGTATGTAGGGAAGAAGCTTCATGGCCCCTTTTAGGGTGCTGTAGCCTTACCTATACCAGGGAACTTCCTGAGTTCCCCTGTTTCATGCATTCCCCTTATTTCAGGGCCATACCTCAAAAGCAGAATTTAATCCCTCAGTGTTTTTGAAACATGGAGTGCATCTACACATGTGATTAATGTGTATAAATAAATGCGTGCCCAGAAACAAAAAACTCTGGGGCATATTGCTCTGGAGTTTATCTATACACAGCATTTGAAGCCCAGTCAGAGTAGGCCTGGGCTTGCCCTCCCTGGGTCCTGTGCCAGCCCAGGCTGCTCTAACCAGACTCTATGTGCTGCAGAGCAACTGGCTGAGGCACAAATGTGCTTCAGTATGGGACTGCTTGATGAACTGCTGCCAGCTCCATACTAAAGTACCCTGTGCCCCAGCCACCTAGGGCAGCATCTATATGTGAGCTGCTGTACAGTTGACTATTTAGGTATAGTCTTATATAGATGTGCCCACTGAATGGTTTTGCAAGCACAATTTCAAGGAGTACATTCAATATGTGCATCAGAAATGTTCCACAGGAAGCAACAGGGATGTTAGTAAGAATAGATGTCCTGCTGATGGATGAGAACCATAGTGCTATACTGAGGGAATGTAAAGAAAATTATACCATTTAAAAGTATAAGGTGAAGGGAGGATTTTGTGCTCAATCAGCTGTTGTATTGTAACTGCTTCATCTACATGTACCTATCCAGCAGTATATGATGCTAAAACACAGTAATGAAATTTTGGGTCATTTAGGGCTAAAATGGCTCAGTTTAACTTCTAGTCACCACAGGATAGGAGCAGGCAGAGTACAGTTACAGCAGATTCAGCTGGGCCATAATAAATGCTGCTTTCTCCCCTCCCCACACATTTAAAATTGTGCATGTGTTCTTCTTCCCATACCATACGTTCAAACTGAACATTTTAATGGGGAAAATACTGTTACCACAAGACTAGAACTAGAATTTCTGGGAAACACCATCTGTATATTAGCTGAAAAAAATGCATTACTTTGAATAAATGCTGAAGTAGAAACTAACATGAAAGACTAGTACTTCAAAATAAACCCAAATTACAGAGATTCTTGGAGAAGGTTATGTGCTTTTCCATATCCCAGTCACAAATACCTTGAGTAAACATGCTGTCTAAGGAGCTATTCCCAGAATACTGTGGATGTTTATAAGAAGTGAGATGCTGTAAAAGAGTGAAGGAACTAAAATGAACTGTGTACAGCAAAGATCATTTTTGTTTAATTTCAAACAAAACAAATTACTTAAACTGTCTGTTGATGTCTCACAAGGTTGACTGGCTATTGCTTTATTTCAAGATAATGTGCAGTTGACCTTGCTTCTAGATGACTGACTCCCGTGAAATAAAAGAGTAGCCCACAAACCTAAAGCCAAGGAGAACCTTACTATTGTCAGGGGTGAAAGGCTGTAAATACATGCCTCCAAGACAGAAACTGGGTAAAATCACTCTTGGGGTACTACTGGAATAACAAAGGTGGTACTTTTCTAGCTAGAGATATCACTGACAATCCCTAGTTATGGCAGATAGACTAAAAGTGACACATTTTTCAGAAATTGAGAGTGGAACATGATAAAGAAACAGAAAAGCACAGATTTGCGGATGGCTTCCCAGACTTGCTGATGCTGATAACTTACAGAAACTGATACAAGGCTCTGGATGGAGTTGATATAAGAACTTGTATGGAATTCCTAGTCACCATAAAGGAGAATGCTAGTGGCTAGGCACAAATACGGTATCTTGTCTGTAGTTTGTCACCTGGAGATGGTATATAATGACTGCCTAACATTCACAGTTTATAAGACCAGCAGGGACTGTTATAGTCATCAAACTTGAATTTCTGCATAACATCAGCCATAGAATTTATCCAATGATTCCATTACCAAGCTGATAACTTGATTCACAACATATCTCTGAAAAAGAAATTTGGTCTTGATTTTGAGACTTTAAGGGATGGCAAATCCACCTGATCATAGGTTAAATTGTTCCAGTGTTTAATTACTCAACATAAAAAAATCCTGGTTTATTCCTTATCTGAATTTGTCTAGCGTCTAACTGTCAACTCTTACAGTTGGTGCTTTTCTCTGCCAAATTCAACAGCCTTCTATATTAAGAAACCTTCTTTTAATAGTTTCTTATCACAATTTATGGTAATGGAAAGACTCCATCTGATTTTTGTTTGTTCTGGATTAGGCTTATCGGGCACCTATACAAAAGCAGCAAGGCTACTACAATGCACTACAAAAATGGTGCATCGGATCAAGTTCAAATAATCTAGTCCGCTGTGGTAATTATTATGTTCCAGCAGACACCAGAGCTGGGGTAGGAAAAATCCAGCTCACCAGGCCATTCTATCTGGCTCACAGGGCCCCTAAAAAATTTAGAAAATTAGTATTTATCTGCCCCAGCTTCTTGTCAAGGATGACAGGAGCCAGGGGCGGTAGAACCCAGGGGAAGCTATGGCAGGATCCTACAGCATCAAAACCCATCTGGCCCCACTCCCCAGCTGGAAGTCCCTGCTTAACAGAGGCTTCTGGCTTGGGACCATGGGGCTGTTCATGTCTCCCTGTGTTGGAGCAGGAAAGTCAGGTGAGGGGACAGGGCTGAGAGGCAGGGAAGGACTGCAGGTGATCGCCCCAGTCCTTGAGGCTGGGCTGGCTCCTGGTGAGTCCAGTAGTCTGGCCATGCAGCTGGAGCCACATGGTACAGAGAAACCAGCAGGCAGGCAGGAAAGTGGAAAAAGCAGTGGTGGGGATTGCGGGGGCAGTGGAAGCCTGGGGGGCACCTGTGGGACTCAGGGTGCGGTGGCAGGAACACAGGGGATGGGCTGGCAGGAGTCTATGAAGCCAGGCTGGGCTGTGCCAGCAGGGAGAGATGGTAGCTGGCCCTGCTACAAAAAGCCCCTGCCTGCCAGGACCCGGTGCTCCTGCTACCCTGCTCTGGGTCCAGCCAGTGCTGACCCCAGGGCAGCAGTGCATGACTCACACTCCCACCCTTTTGTCACCGAATCCCATGTGCTCACTCTCTCCCAATCCCCCTCACCCCAGCCTCACAGTACAGGTGGGGACCAGTGTGTGCAGCCCCAGCCCCGTACACCCGACACTCACCCATCTGGGCTGAGCAGCCATGGCACAAGACAAACTTCTGATCAGCATGGGGGAAAGCAGCTCCTTCCCCTCCCCAGGGTCAGCACTTCTTGGTGCAGCCAGTTGGAGCCTGCATGAGGCTGTCCTGTGTCCCCACTGTATCACCACCACCTCTGGGCTGCCTCGTAGGGCAGCAATGACAGCAGAGCAGACACAGGGCAGCCCAACATGGGCTCCAAACAGCTGCACTAAGCAGCACCAGCACCAGCTTTCCTCCCACACTGAGCAGCAGTTTGTCCTGAGCCACTGCTGGTTAGCCTGGCCCCGATGCCAGTTCCATGCTTGCCCATCAGGGCTGAGAAGTGGCAGCAGCAGCTGGGGAGAAACTGCTGCTTGTCAGGAAGTAAGCAGCCCCTCCCCCTCGCCACTGCAAGGCAGTTTTTTCTGCAGCTGCCTGGAGCCCACACCATGCTAGGCTGTGGTGAGGCTCCTTCATCACTGCCTGTGAGCTGCCCTGCTTCACTCTGTCACTCCTACCATGTTGGGCAGCCCAGAGCTGGTGGTGAATTAGCCACAGGGAGGGCGGGCCCGGTGGCCACAGCAAAACTTGCCCAGTGGTGGTGAGGGGGAGGGGTCGCTTTCCCCTACACTGAGCAGCAGTTTCTGCCCAACTGCTGCTGCCACTGCTGCTGCTGCTTAGCCCCAGTGGGCAAACCTGGAGGCAGCGCAGGACATGCAGGGTCACAGGTGCAAGTGCTGGTCCCCGCCACTACTGCTGAATGCGCGAGGGTGGGGGCAGGACACACCACAGCTAAGTGCTACAGAATGGGCATGGGGTGCTCTTGGGCTGTGCACTGTTGCCAGTGATGAGGAGGCGCTGCAGGGCACTCAGGCTTTGGGCTGTTGCAGGGTGGGGGTGAGTGCTGACTGGCTTAGTGGGGTGCAGCTATACCTTTCCCCATACACAATCACACACCCCACAAATACCATGCCCCCCCCACATCCTTACAAGCCCTCCATACCCACCCACCCATAGCTCCCCATAAACCCTACAGCCACCCACCCACATCCCCCAACAGTACTGCACACCCCACACACTATACAAGAGTAAGACTGCATTTTGATCTATTATGCAATCACTTCCACGTACAGCACAAACACAAAAATCAGGACAAAAATATATATTTTTAAATTAAGTTAAAAAAAATATTATTATGGGTGTTTGATTTTTAGTATATAATTTGGGGGGGGGTTTCATTCTAAGATGGCAAACCCTCTTCCCCAGAGGAGTACTTCCAGGGGCAAGGAAAGGGACTTCTGGTTGCAAAGGTCAGAAGTTAAAGGTAGGACTTCTGGACCCAAGATGGTGACCAGGGGCTACCCATGCAGCCCTTGACAGCTTGCCAAAATTCAGTAAACAACCCTCTGCCCAAAATAATTGCTTGTCTCTGCTCCAGAGTCTCATGTATCAGCAACCCGGCACTTAAAAATGGCAGAGGGGGCACGTTAACTGAAGCTCATCAAACAAGCTTTAGTTAAAGCACCCCTGCCACCATTTTTAAGCTCAGTGACACTGATACACAAGATGCTTTGGGCACTTTATTAAAGCAGCTATAATTAAAACACTTCCTTCCAACTCCCAGAGCATGTGTATAGTTCTTAAATGGAAAAAAAAAAAAGATCCTATGCAATATAAAGAAATGGATCCCCACTATGTTACTGAATATTGGATACCATAAAAAGCCTGAGTTAAGGATGGAAATGTTTAGTTATATGTTCAAAAGAAGTGAATCATTCAAATAATAATAAAAGTCCATACTTGAATATATATTCAACTCAACCTAGATCTTAACCTTTTGTGCCTGTTTCCTTGGTATTCTAAACAGAACACTGGATATGTTCACATTTTTGGTCTGAGATGCTCTAAGTCTACTTTGAGTAAATCTGGTGCATCTGAAATGCATTGTTCAAGCAAGTCTGGATCTAATATTACACTTATACAATAGTTGGAAGAGATGCATATTATTTACAAGAGGAACAAAAATCAAAAGTCTAATTTAGAAGCTAATTTAATCAAACACAAAATTAAAATTTCCCTTGTACAATTCATAGTAAGTTTATGCCAAAATGGAGAAGCCAGTGGCAATGCGCCTGGGACTTGAGGCTAATGAATCCTTCTATTAACAGATGTAATGTATTGCATTACAGACTTTAGTAAAACCATATTAAAACAAAGGAGAGTATAATAAACATTAACATTCGTGTTGCATATCGTAATGCTTTGAGGTAACTATTAAAAGCGTAGTAGAGAAATCTCCTGTATGTTGAGCCAGAAACTTCCCATCAAGTTTGCTTCTCATAATTTAGGGTGGTTTTTGACTTTTGGATATGTTGGCACTACAGAAGATTGCAGTAGTGACAGAATGGAATTGCTATTGATGGTTAATACATGCTTGCAAGTTACAAGCCACCACCACTAAATGTGTTAGACATCTTAACAAAAAAACAACAACATAGGTGGACTAACCAAAATATGTGCTCTTTCGTTTGGGAACATTTTGTTTTCCTTGCAAGTTTGATAGAGCAGGTACTGAGGACATTCTGGATGTTTTTCTTTCCTCCCATTTCCCTAGTCTGAGATATAGTATCTTTTGAAATAATGAACTACAAAGAGTATCCACTTTGGGGAGTCACCCAATCAAAAATATGTTGGGCAAGGCAGTTTGCTTATTATTGGCCTGTGTTTATTTTCACTTTGTTTGAAAACCAGCAAATCAATATAATACCCTCCCTCCACATAGGCTCTGTGTATTATATATTGTTACAGTATTTCTTCCTCCATCAGTATTTCAAGAGATTTTTAAAAAAAAGAAGTAATCTAAATAAATAAATCAAGACATTGGGCCTGATTCTGATCTCATTTCTACCTAGGTAAATTAGATGTAGTGTTATGAAAGTCAGTGAAGAGAAACTGGTGTAAATAAGAAGAGAAACAAGGAATTTTAACTTCAGAATCCTTTGGTTTTTTGGAGCTATGGATGCCTGCTAGGGGTATGCGAATTCAAGTCGAATTCAGATTTGGCCTGAATCAAGGACAGTAATTGAATTTGTTGATTTGGATCACTGTTCCTGATTCAATTTGGCCGAATCCAAATCTGAAGATCCAATGCTGATTCGGGGAAGATCCAGTGCTGATTCAGACATAGACACAGAATTAAATGTTATTTTTACATACCTTAAGGTACCACTGTAGCTTGTGAACACTGCGATGCTGGGGTCAATTCTGATTTGATTTGGATTCAGAGATTCAGTCACCGAATCGAACCAAATCTCCACTGAATTGAATCAGGGAGCAAGTTTCACACAGCCCTAATGCCTGCATTTATTCTGAGTTTAGTTCACAAACCAAAAAATTAATAGGCATTATGGTGTAGCTGGCATACAAGACCAGCTCTTTCTAATGAGGAGCTCTGTGACCTGTGTGAAAATATGTCAAGAATCTGTCTCACAATACATGATGATAAGAATAAGATTAAAATGCGAACTTATAGATTTCAAGTAGGTTTGCTTCCTAGTTCTATGAAAGTTTGGGATTTAAATATAAAAGTTCCAATGTGCTTCTCTTCCCTCCCCCCACAAGGAATATATAGGAAGCCAAATTTTGCAGGACATATAAATCCGTGTATAAATCTTTTTGATACAAAAAATGTTTAAATCTTCAGCTTCTAAGAATACAAAGAATGTTGAACCTGGCACCATCTATTAGCCATCTACACATCATTTTTCATTAGTCATCAAAAGATGAAGCCAGTTAGCCATGCATGTTAAAATTCTTGCTTGTTGAAATGCATTAAAATATGCCAAGTTTATTTAGAGATTCTTAGCTTCACCAACCTATAATTTGAATAACAGAGACACATGGCCTGATTAGTCTTTTGATGTAATAAATTAAATGTATTCAAAATGTTAAAAACAATATGGGTTTCAGACTTTATCAGTGGAAGATTCACATCCTGGTTGAGTAAAAGAATGAGAGCAGCTTTTCCTACAGAATTACACTGTTCTAGTGCTAATTCTTACAATTGTGACTTCAATCAGTTGAAATTTACATATGTGAGTAACTTCATCCATGTCTCAACTACACTGCACATAGTCATTTGGGATTAACTGGAGAACTGTCCATGCTCTCCAGTTGCTCTGTTCCCAGGGGCTTCAGGTGA
The DNA here is from genome assembly GCA_030014935.1 of Caiman crocodilus. Taxonomy (NCBI): domain Eukaryota; kingdom Metazoa; phylum Chordata; order Crocodylia; family Alligatoridae; genus Caiman; species Caiman crocodilus. The sequence continues at coordinate 56,098,961 of JAGPOW010003642.1, read as the reverse complement.
CCAATACTCTGCAACCTGGGAATTCCCATTTATAGCCTGAGACTCCCTGATGTTTCTGGTGCTAAGAAGAGACATCAAAATAACCCCAGTGTGAAAGACTGACTTGCAAGGAAATTCCAGAGACAAGTGGGAGAGAGAGAAAATCAGGGCAGGATGAGCCTGAGAGACTTGAGAGACAACAGCCAGGGCTGTCTACCAGACAGAAACTGCTTGGGCTTTGTGACCCAGGGACTCTTCCTGTCACTGACTAATGAATGTTGCTCTTGTTTAAGAGCTGCCCAGCTTGCTGAATGTGACTTTAGGTGTACTCCATTCCCTCTCCAGGTGCGAAGAATGTAGATCTCTTTGTGGATACAGGCAGCCACCTCAGGCTCAGAAATGTAGGTAGCCTCAAACCATGCCTAGCAGGTATAGAGTCAGGAAGGATGAGGTCATCTGTGATTTATTCTCAATATTTGAGTGCATAGGAAGCCGCAGACACAGGACTACACCCTCCACCCCCTTTCCCAGAATGGATTTGAACCTGCATCTGTCTGACATCCTAGCACAGTGTACACTTATGCCATCCTCACACAACAGACCAGGCATTACCCAGTGCCTTTTCCAGTCATCCCTGGGCATCCAACAGAGGGATATATGTGGGGCCAGGAGGAAGCAAGCAAGCTAGGGGATGGGTGGCTCAGGGAGATGGTCCTATCCTTGGAAGGAAGAACAGCTTGGATCTTTAGTCCCATTAAGTCAGAAACTATTGCACTACACTCCATCCATTTAACTGAATGACTTAAATTAAAGGGGCATGTGACAGGGCAATGTTTGTGCCTGCCACTTTAAGGGCCTGGAGCTGGCAGCTGCCAGGTGCCTGATGAGGGCAGCCATTTTGAATCTGGGGTTGCCCATATAAAGAGGGCAGTTTTCCTGCTGGGAGCCATACAACAACATTGTTTGGTTTTAGGGTTGCTCGTATTATCTGGAGGTAAAGGAGGAGCTGTAGGGGATGGTCAGGAGGATCCTGGTCCTGGGTATAACCTAAAACTGCACCCTGCCAGGAGTGGGTGACCTGAGGGGGCTCCCAGTAGCACGGGAGCCCCCAGGAAATGCCAGGCCAGTTACCACTCCGGTGAAAGGTGGGTCAGGGTGCCTTAACCCCTAGCCCCCACAACTGGGTGGGTTATCCCTTTGTAGGATCTGGAGGGTGGACCCCCAAAGAGAGAGAGTGAGGCCATAGAGTTGTGCCTTTCCAGACTTCCCCTGACTGGTCAATGCTGGGGCCAGGACCAGAAGGGTCAAAGGGCAGGGGGCCCACCACAAGGAATGCCCAAGAGCTGCACACCTGCGTTTTCGACTGGCCTGGACGTGGGTCAAGGCTAGTGAGCCAAGGGTCCCAGGGGGACCACACCCAGAAGGGGAAGCAGCTCAGGGAGCTATGCTACCTGGTATGAAGGTGGGTGAGAGTGCCTGAGGAGAGGGATCCAGGCGGGGTTCAATTAGGAGGATTCTAGGGCCCAGTGTGGGGGCCGGTCATGATGATAACATCTCAATACCATCTGCAAGGCTTGGGGAAGATCAGAGCCTCAGATACTGCCCCCTGGCATCAGGGCAGGAAATGGGCAGCCTCCTGCTTATTAACATCTATTAATTAATTCCAACAAGGTGTGGTGGATGAGAAGGCAAGTGGTTAGCCCAGAAACAGGTGGGTGGGCCACAGTTAAAATGGTCCCGAGAAGGCCCCCTGTTACAGGACAATAACTCAGTTTCAAGCAGAATCCTGGAGATGGGCCTCAATAATGCCACTGTCACCCTAAATACTTAAATTACTCTGGGTTACAATCAAATAATGTAGGATAGAGTCTCACTTAAACACATAAGTTTACTTACATCCCTAATGAGTAGAATACATATTCTCCGGTACCATATTGTACAGTGAAACTACCCCCGACTAAAAATATATTAACTGAGTCACTTAGGTGTTTCATCTGGGGTTTTGTTAGCTACACTGTCGCAGAATAATTTAGCCAAGTTGATAGATCTTGCCTGAAGAGCTGTGTTCTGGATAAATAATGTTTTTTAAGACCTTTAATTGCCATGAAAAAAATTGAGATAGCTGGTGTAGCAGGGCAATGGGAGTGGGGGAGGAGAATTCCCTGCTTGACCCGTCCCCTCTCCTGCAGCAAGGCAAAGAACCCTGGCAGTGTCAGAGCATGCCATGAGAATGCTAAGTGTGGTGCAGTGAGCAATGTGGCTTTGGTGCTGCAGCCTGTAAGTCCTCATGGGGAAATAGACTGCCGGTGAAAGAAGCCATGTTCGGGACTCCAGCCTAGCATGGTTCTGCTATGTCGCCCTATCAAAATGGGTGGTGGGGAGAAGTTTTGGGGGAAAAAAACCTTGTTTTATTCTTTCTGAAATGGCAAACTTTGCTTATCTGGATATAGCAGAGGTCAGAGTCCTTGAAGTCCAGTGAGAAAAGGCTGATGAAGAAGCTGCCTGAGAACAGAAAGAAGTCTGCAGCAGAAGGGTAAGTTGCAGGAGTGGACTGACCAGTTTCCGAAGATGTCTTTTCCACTGTGCCCTGGTAGTCTCTAATGTTAAGAACCTGTGGCATTCCTACACATTTCTGAGGCTGCCATCATGACAGTTATTTTATTAACACTAAATCTATATCTATATCTTGACACTGGGGGGGGGATTGTTCACAAGGAAGTAACTTACAGCATAACTATTGGGCAGGATAGGATGGGGGTTCTGGCTGTCTTTGTAGCAGATGGGGAAGAAGCTCCCCCAGGGGTGATAGAGGAACTGAAGAAAGTGGGGAGACTGTACCTAATGTCATGGCTTTGGCAGCAAACACCACTGCAGATGGCTTTTGGGAAAGATATTGACAGTTTTTTCTGTTTAGGCCTTTTTTGCAAATTGAAAGGGTATTGGGCATGAGAGCCCTAGCAAGCTTGTGGCAAGGTATTCTCTATTATGCCTAATGTCTTTTTTTTGTACCTGTGCTGAGGCTGACCATGGGTGAGAATGTGTGAGAGCTGAGAGGGGCAGCAGTGGGGCCTGGAGTCTCTCAGGCACTCTTCCTCTAGTCTTCTACTGTGGACAAAGGGGAAATACTAGGGTAGGGTGGGTGGAGAGAAAAGAAAGCTGTACACTTCTTTCTGCTGACTATGTTAGAGGAAGGAAGGGGAAATGCAAACTAAAGGAATAATAAAATAAATACATAAAATGGCTAAATGGGGAGAGGATGAATTTGGCTGGCCTAGCTGCACTGACAGTCGGGGAACAGATGTTGAGGGGCTGGCAAAAGGAAGATATGGAACAAAGGAGAGGACAGCTGCACTGATAAGATTGGACTGAATAGCTGCTTGATTTCCTGCCAGCTTTCCTTCCATGACTCCTAGTCTTTCCTCAATGCCAGGCTTCAAGATTCCTGAAGCTTTTCAGCTCTTTGCTTGGTGGTCTCCTATGAATCTAGGCATAGGAGAAGATCTCTTGATCAGGATCTGATCTTCACTCACACCATGTGTCTGGAGTCTATGCTTAGAACAGCAGTTTCCGTCCTGTTCCCTCCTTCCTGTTGGTCACCTGACGCACATGCTTTTTATACTTAGTCTTATGCTAATCTGGTTTTAGGGCTATTCACAATCTTTTTTTATAGCTATTACTCTATGGGGTTAAAAGGTATTAAAATTATTATAAAAGGTTATTACTCAGCCTTGTGTTTTATCTAATAAGCAAATTGCAACACAGCATCTTCAGGATTGAAATTAACTTTACCCCGCCTAAATCCAACCCCTTTAGAACTCTCTGATGATGCTTTTCTGAGATGTTTTTTCTTGGAATGGGCTGTGTAGGCCAGTCAGTTGAATCTAGTTTTTATCATCACCAAGGCTAAATTCTGAGCAAAAAAGAGCTATTAGGTCAGCTAATTTCACAGCTGTAGCATTATCTTTGAGGCTTAGTCAGTTCTACAAACAGTTACAAGTTACATCTGCAGGTTACAAAAGTTCCAAATGCCTCTAAGAAGCACATTTATTGCTTATTAATTTCTTTGGTTCTAGCTGTCACCCCCTCCCCCCCCCCCTTGCTGCTGCCTTCATCTGTGGGCAGTGTCTGCTTGCTGCTCGCCACCCCACCCTTGCTGCTGACACTGCTGCTGGCCTCTAAATGAGGTCCCCACTTGCCACTCCCCTGACACCAATGCCACTGCTGGAGTTTGCAGGCAAGTCCTCGCTTGCTGCTCGCCATCCCCCCACACCCACTGCTGACACCACCACTGGTGTCTGCAGGAGGTCCCTGCTTGCTGCTGATGCTGCCTTCTACAAATGGTGTCCCCCTCCTCCCCAAGTCTTGGGAGGCACCAGTCATTCAGGAATCTAGGTAGATGATTCAGGATAGTTTCCAAAATATTGGGATTTTAGTCTAAATTGGAACAAAATCTATTTTTGAAATCCTACAAAAACCAAAACTACTGATGTCTACCTGTCTCCAAGAACAGAGTTTTTAAACAGCGTGCAGTTAATAAGGGCCAAACCACACCTTGCTCAGTGAGTATGTCTACATGAGATGCTTTATTGCACAGTAGACTAATTCACTGTGCAGTAAATCAGTCTACTACACAAGTAGCTACTACCTGTAAATACAGGTAGTAAGCGAACTGTGAAGTAGATACTGCACAGTAATGCATGTTGGCCAGCCCCTGGGCTAGCACCGAGGGGGGAACCTGGATCTCCCCCTGGCTGCTGCACAGGGCTAGAGCAGGGTTGGAGCAGCCCTGTACCAGGCTGCTCCCATAGGTAGCAAATATGTTTCCAACAGGGATCACGTGTAGACGTGCCCTGGAAAGACTTTTCCGGACTTCTGAGTGTTTGGCTTTGAAGTCTAAACATGGCTTTCCCACACGTGTAATACACACATCTTTTCTACCAATATTATGTTTTATACATCCTGAGCTACATGTAACATTTATAGAATCATACCAGTGTCTCTATTCTTGGGACAATTGTGCTCCAACGTTATTCTTTATTAGTTTATTAATATTGGATGCAAATAGCTTCTCTCTCCCTGTTACACCACCACTTAATATGAATAGAAAAAACAGCAGCAGCTTAATTTTCAAATAAGGGAATATATTACTTTAAGTTACCTCCAGGGACAATGAATCCAGTTTCCTTTCCTATCTTAGGAAATCATATCACAAAATCCTTTCTAGAACTTTGCAAAGTTGCATTTGAATGGAGTTTCCTTGACACATCCAACCTTACTGGAAAGGTATTCCAGAACTTTAATGGTTAATCTTCTTCTCATTACCATCTTATGTTTATTACGAGATAGTTTATACACATTGTCCTAAAACTTAAATAGCTCTTCTCCTCCTTTCCCTGGTGTTTAGCTCCTGATGTACTTAGAGAGAGCAGTCATATCCCTCTCAGACATCATTTTGCTGGGCTAACTAAGCTACACGTTCATTTACAGCCATACTTCCCCAAAGACACAAATACAAATCAAGATACAAGGAAAAGCCAAGACAAGCTGATACTTTGGCAGCAGAAAGTAGAAAATATTCTTATCATCAGCTGAGAGAAATAAGTGGGCTGGCAAATGCTTGTTTCCTCACAAGGACTCCACATGCCCATATTTCATAGCTCCAGAAGGTTTAAATGTGCTCTCAGTAGGATAAAAAAAAAAAAAATTGAAGAGTTTGAGAGGTGGTTTTAAGACCTGCAACTTCTTCAGGGGGAGAGATGCCTATGGGCAGAATCCTCACAAATATCAACCAGAAGGGAGTAAGAGTGATATGACAGACTTCTATAAATTTGATATAAAAAGTTGTCTGAGAAAACTGCTAACCTTTTTTCTTTTAGTGAAGTAATGAATGTGGAAATCCTGGGATACCTGTGTTGGATACGTTTGACTGAGCCAAATGGGAAACTCTAAATTGACTTCTTTCCATTGACTTCAGTGCATTATGGATCAGACCCAAAAAAATCTAAAATGCCAATATAACAGTCTTTTGGCCTGTAGGTTGGAGAAGGTGTGTTTTGTTTATGGCTAGTGGCCAGATATTTTTAAAGGAGAAGTTTTGTTTTTCACCTAACCCCAACTAACCACCAAATTAATATTCCTGAACTTGGTATTGCTAGCTGTAACCTATTATTGAGTACATATTACAGGATCATACATAATATCCCTTGAATCAGGCAGTTACAGTTTTCTAACCTTCAAAGACTGGACACAAGAAAAATGTGAGTTAAAAGCCCTTGCTTGTGTGAAGGCTTTCAAGAGAGAAAATACTGGCATATTGCGGGTTTTTTTGCCATTTGGAGTTAGTGTAAACAAGTCAATTATGACCCTTTGGACAAATCTAACCAAGTGATCAAGCTATTTTATCTTTTTAGAAATCTTTGCAAGTTTATAAGTACAAGGAGAGCTTGATCAAAGCCAATGAATTAAGACACAGCTGTAGTACAGTACTGCCTTTTAGCTACTTGGTTCATGTTGAAAACAAAATTTAAAATGCCTTCAGTTTGATTCAAAGTCACGGAGATCATGTGGGACAAATCCTGCAATATCTCTCAGTGTGTATCTAAGTTTTTTCCTATGAGACTAAAATCAAACCTTTATTTAACCTGTGGTGATTTTTGCCATGCTTGCTGCATTAAGTATCAGTGCAGATTTCTTTTTTAACCAAATTGAACTTTTTGTGTCCTTGGAATATATGATCAGCAGGAAAAATGTATGTAATGTTTGCAGGGAGCTTTATAATAAGTCCCCAATTCCTAATCTTGTTTAAACTGGTATTTAATAGATGTACAGTACATCCTCCTTCACAAGTTAAATTATATTTGTTGCTTTTAAAAATATGGCCCTGGTAAATTAAAAAGCATAATAAACTATCTCAGCTCATATTGAGTACAGAAGCTTGAGTAGTCTTCACCACTGAATCAGAAAGTCAGAAATTAGAACCAGATGGTAATTACTGGGAACAAAGATGAGGTTTCAGAAGAGAATAGATGCAGTACATTCCAGAGTGCATAGTGTACTTTTTCCACAAAGATTAATGGCTATTATAAAGGCATTGCATTTGGTGAACTTGCACGTCACTGGGTTACCTACAAAATAAACCAATTCATTTCCAGAGGCTGACATAATTCAAAGCTTCAGTAAGGGGTAAATATAACTGATAGGTAACTTAGATTTTGATTGGTTTATTTCACAGTTTGTTTTGCATTTCTGTTCTTTCTTGGCATCATTGTTATTATTTTTTTTTTATTCTCTACTTCTGGTCAATTATTCTAATTTGTTTGGTACCATCATAATAATTGAATTGTTTTTATTTCTTTATTTGAAATGACAAGTTAACTGTTGCAAGTCCTATTAATGAAAAATATACTTCAGATGGAAAAATTGCCAGAAGTGTGGCTTCATTTATTTGATAAATGATCAGTGATTATCTCCTGTAGCTTTTTTCCATTGTGATCTAAAAATGTACCAGCTTTAAACTTATCTTATAGCCACCCATCTGCTTAGACACAAACAATGTGTATAGAAAAAGCAAACTGCGAGTCTGTCCTTTAGGAGTACTGCCATGTAAGTGACAAATGTTTCACAACTAATTTTCAACAAATTTGACTTCAGTTGAATTATTAATGTTTTATTCATGGTATAATATAAGAATGGATAATTTGCCAATGAAATGTTCTGTAAAGAAATTAAATTAACATTTTTGACATGGCTTCTTATTTTGTGGTTTTCTTAGCATTCTAAGAAGCTAGTGCAATTAAACAATTTGAGTCAAACACTTTCTGGCCCAAATTTAAACTGCCTCAAGAACTTTTATAATTATGTAAAGAATGTTCTTCCCCCCACTTTATAAATATAACGTAATAAACACTATAACTAGCTAGTATTTTGAAAATAATCACAATAAGAACAAGTGGGAACTCTTTGTCTTTGCTGTATTGGTGTTTCAGCGGGATACAGTAACATGCAACTGAAGTATTAAAAATCCTCAGAAAATTTATCCTTCAAAATAGCATAGTTGTAATATCCTAAGGCAGTTAGCACGTGTTTTGCTCTTAGTAGCAAATACTAGCATGAGTGGTACATCACAGTGGGGTCCTACAGGAGGGCCATGATCTCCTGAAGGCCCTCTACCCATGCCAGGTCTGGCCCAAGGCACCCTCAAATCCTCGCCCATCACGTCTTTGATGTTAAAAGTATATATTGGGACGCTGCCTTTATACCGCCCTGGGCACAGTGTATCAGGACCTCTGTCCCCATGATCTCTTGACCCCACCGGGGAGTCTCCCTGTGTGATGGGTGCCTTCCAGGCATCCCAGCCTTAGGGCCTCACGTGGCTCCTACCAACCCCTAATACCACGCCCCATGCTTCGCAGGTGTATTGGACGTTGGTGTGTCTGCAACTGCACCCGCTCTCTCAGGCCTTCTCTATATTCTCACCCGCTCTGGGCCTTCTCTATATTCTCGCCTGCTCTCCAGGGCCACTTACCAGTCCACTGGTCTTCTCATCCCACCACACAGCTACCCTCTACTAAGGCCAGGCATACCGTGCTGCTATCCCTTTTTGGATCGGGGAACACCGCAGCACTTGTCTAGGAGGTGCTATGCTGCTAACCCATCTCTCCTGGGGTCCACTGCAGCATCCAGCCTCTGGTCGGGGTCTAACACCGCACTAGCCTATTACCGGCCTGACCTGCCCCTTCTCAGGCCTCTCAATGCTGCCCCTTCTCGGGCCTGGGGTCTCCGCATCCCATGTTGCTGTGCCCTCTGACATTACATTGCACCCTCCCAGACACCAGGGCCCCCACACCCTGTGGGTCCCTATGAGGCCTCCTCCAACCCCTTGTAGCCTCACCCAAACCACTGGTTGTATTCTAAACACTAACAAAGTAAACACAAGCCTCCTGTACCTGAAACATAAGGCACCTGACCATAACAATGTAAGCCTCCTGGCTACTGCTCCACATCATTGCTCCAGGCTCTGGAGCTCTCATGAGCCACACTCACACTCACACTCACACTCACACTCACACTCACACTCACACTCACACTCACACTCACACTCACACTCACATTCTAATTCTAATTCTAATTCTAATTCTAATTCTAATTCTAATTCTAATTCTAATTCTAATTCTAATTTGCTCCCAGGGAACTGCCTGCCTGACTCTGGCTCTGGGCTTTATAGGCGCCAGGCCCTGCCCCTTCGATCAGCTGACTCTCATCAGTTGCCTCAGCAACCCTCAGCTGTGCTCATTATTAAACTGCTGGGGCTTTCCCCAGCAGCCTTTACACACAAAGAGCAGGGCAGCAAGGTACGTGGCAACAGGTATTCTTCAGAGTTCAACTGATTGAGCTAGGTATTTCCGTAAATTCGACTAAACCAGTTATACAGAAGAGAAAAGGACAAACAGCTGCTTATACTATCATGCTGCTATCAGCATTGCTGATTACTACAAGCAAAACCACATTAATTTTACTTTATTACTAACAGAAAAAGGTTTGTCAAATAGAAAAGACAATACCAAAAGTCACTTGCAAGTCTAATGAAGGTAGCATGAGTACTAAAGACAAAGATACCCTAAAACAACCTATGAAAAGATAACATTATGAAAATCTCCTGCCACTTTGAAGTTTGTTTATTTTATTGAAAAACATAATCTAAACCACCTGTTTCTACACTAACACTCAGATTGGGTTAATGGGCTTTGATCCAAGAGCCTAGTCCTTCAGGCTAAGTACAGACAGACAAAAAGCCAGAGGCTAAATTGATTCAGTCTTTGCAGGTTAGTCTAAGCTTCAGAGATTGAACTGAGAAACAACTGGACAGATATTTGGTTTTGATTCAAGAAATGCAGCCACACAACTGCAGTGGCTCAGGCCAGAAGATGGGGAATGCTAGAGCATGGCTCTGGCATGTAGCCAGTATGCGCTGTGTGTTCACTTCCTTTTCCTGCTGCCCCCAAGAGCTCTAGGATTTGTAGTCCAGAATCACAGCAGTAGGACTCTTCAGGTTTGCTCATCATTTCCTTTTCCTGATTCCAGGTACCTCTGGGATTTGTAGTCCATAGTCACAGCCAGTAGTAAGTTGTTTGTTTTTGTTTTTCAGCAGGGTAGGGAAGCTCTGTACTCAGGGGAAGGGAAGTTTAACCCCTGGCCCAAGACCCCAGCTGGGGCTTGCTGGAGTGGGAGGGGGAACAGTCCCTGCCTCTCCACCCCCAACCCTTCTCTGCTGTAGCAGACAGCATAGTCCAGTCCATGGCTGGAAAGCATGCTGGAGGACTGTGATATAGCTTGAATCAGGAACGGGTCTTGGACTAATCTTCCATAAACCAGTTTGACCCAAATCAGTTAAGTCTGATACCACATTCAACCAGGTTTTTCTTAAACCAGTTTTAGCCATTTTGAAACTGGTTTATGTGTAAACTCTGTGCCTAGCCTCAAAGTGCAGGATAGTCTATCCCTGATCCAGCAAAGTATATGTACATGTGAGTAGTTTAATTGACTTCATGGAACTCTGTATGCTTAAAATAAAGTGTATGCTCTTCAGTTTTTGCTACATTAGAATCAGAATGCTTCATGGCATCATAAGGTGCTAAGAATGTAAGACAGTTTTCCCATGGTCTTTGGGCTTAGGAAGATATGGGGTACTTGAATCAATCTCTGGGCCAATGCTCTACAGCTTTGTCCTGTGTAACCTATGGGCACTACTGTTCTCCTCCAGCAGGTTTCTAAAATTCTCTTGATCCCCTCATAGTTTGACAGTCTTTGGTACAGAGTTCTCCAGTGTGCAGGAAGTGTTGAACCTAGTCATCATTGGATATTAATTAAAGTTAACGGAAATGTACCCAGACTTTCTACATTACAAAACATATAAAAGAACTGAGGAAGGTAACAGGTAGCAGTAACAGGTATCATAATGTCTATTAAAAACTATTGCCTATTCTTGAGGTTTAAACATGGATATGTAGAGATACTTAAGGAATTCAAAGAAAAAGCTTTTAAGCATACCTGTTAGCTACCAAATATACTTTTGTAGAGAGAATTTCAAAGAGTTGGGCAGATGCCTAGCTTGGACTTCTTCCAAAGGACTTAGATCCAGCTAGTGTGATTTTTTTCAAAACAGAATGATGTATAGTAGTCATTGACAATCAACCATGGTTAAAAGGGGAGAAAATGCTGATCACCATGAATAAGACTGTAAATTTGTGTGCATACAATAAACACAGGATGGAATTTGATTTCCCTGTCATTGTCTAAGGGCAGTGTTTTAGTCATTTCCATGGCATTTTGGGACATCTGCTCAGATAGCCATTTTACTTTTGGACACACAGCCCTAGGTGCAGAGACAATTGCATATGCTTGTCCCTGGGCACACGAGCCAGCAACAAAATAATGGAGGAAGTATAGAGAACATGCAGATTCCACTGTGACTAGTGTAATTTATGTTAATCATATCATAGCCCAAGAGATTAATATCTATCAAGTAGCTTAGCTTTAGGAATATGTTGAGCTTTACCTGTGTTTAGGCCCCACTTCTGCAAATAGCCTTTGGGATTAGTCACAAGCTTCAAGTAAAGCATTATTGTTGCTATTGTTTAAATTTATATCCCACCCTACCCAGAAATGCTTAGAATGTATGCACACAAACGTCTTAAAGATCAAATAGCATGTTCTTTTAATACTACAGTTTATGTTACATCTCCACATTTCTCCTTGTTTTGTCCCTGCTGCCACTAAATTCTCACGTAAACCTGCAATAAGTATGCTAAATGCTTGTCTTAAAAATAAGATAATTCTTCTGCCATTCTACATTGTCATTGTCTCTGCCGGCTGACCGATCAGGGCTGACTGAGGAGGCAGATGGTGGTAAGACATCAGGCGGGCTAGCGATGGAGAGGCAGGACAGCGTGTTGGTTTTTAAAATAGATTTTACTTATGCCGCTGGTGGCCATGACGTAGGCTGTAGGCTCACTTGCTTGGTTACAATCCAGGTTACCGCAACGAGTTCATACACAAAACAAGAGCGCAAGGAAGGGGTATGTCGGGAAGTCGCTGACGGAGAGCCGTTGGTGAGTGATTAATCCATTAAAGTCACTCTGCCATGTGCTCAGAGCTTCTCACGGCATGCTTAGAGCTCTGCAAGATCTTTTCTGTAACGTAGTCAGAATGCACTCCGCTCCGATCTGGGCGGAAACTGAGCAGACTTTTATACTTTTAGCGTAGCCAATCATAAACTGTCAAGTAGGAATACTTAAATAGGTGGAACATGCCAAATTTAGAACAATGCCAATCATTTGAAGGGGTGGTCTTAATGCCAATTATATGGAGGGGTGATCTATTGTGTCAGGGACACTTACTTGATTTGGGTTGTGACATGCTCCCCTGGCCATGACACAATAAACAAAACTTAGGTAAGAGCGACCTTTCGTCTATGAACTCGTTGCCGTTATAGAATTGAGGTAGTTAATAGATATATATAAGTTACAGGTTCCTTTCTCTTTTATAAACTATAAAATACACTAATTTTTACATATATACACATATAACATGTGATTTACATATAACAATGATTACTACAACTAATAAGAACACAAAATAATTAGAACATTGATTAACTTGGATGAGATATCTTAAACGAGAATTTAATGTCCCTCATGAAGGGGGTTTTCACGATTGTCTCGAGACCCGTGCAAACTCAATTGTAACACTGATTGTTATGTCATTATTTTTTATTTACTCGTGATATTTCTACATTCTACTTTTTTTGTCTAAAGTTATCTTCTTTTTTATCTATCATCACCTCTCTTTCTTTTTCTTTTTCTTTAGTGTACAGGTCTTTATAGAATCTGATCACTTCTTTTTTTGAATCTTTACTACTTGCCCCCTGCCATTACCACTTTCTTTATTTCTGTCTTTACATTTTGAACCCTTAACTTTTTTTTTTATTTACGAGATTTATTTTATTAAATTATTATTTCTTGTCTCGAGCAAGATGTCTACGCTAAAGGGGCAGACTTAGAGTATAAACGCAGGACTATTGACAAAAGATAGTACTTTAAACATATGATAAAGCCGTCTGTCGAGAAAATGCCAGTCACGGCTCTGGTTTTAAATTACAAGAGATATAGGTCTGAGCCAAAGGTCTTAAAGTCAGCTCTGCTCACTGAGGAATCCGCCGACAGCAAACTTGGATGTGCCGTGGTCTGGCATTCAGGGTTTTCACGACTGGGCAGTCACGGATTGTCACTCTGTCACCATTCGGCCTGCAAAAGGACAAACAAACTAACAAACAGACAAACAAACAAATAGGAGAAAGTAGCAACAGTTGAACTTGCCACAAAACTGGAGAACAACAAGATGACAAATCAATCAATCGTGACTAGTCAGGATTGGCAGTCAGTCATCGCCGTTCTTTTAGTCGTCATAGTTGAAACCCAGTTCAGTCACGAGATGCCATCGGCCTTCGCTCCCTAGAAGACGCAGTTGCTGCTTTGTTAATCCGGATCGCTGTAAAAGAAGTCCAAATATGGCTCTCTCTTTTGGTGTTCATTGTGGCAACGGTCACTATTCTTGTGGAACATCGGATTCATAGCATCTTGGTCTCTGGGCTTTAACAGAGTACGCTGAAGATTGATACTCTGCGTCACTGGGAACCCTCATGGATGACTCTACAATGACCTGCAGATGGGGAAGGCAACTCAGAAGATTTCCCACCCTTTGTTCAGCCATCAAACTGAGGAGGGGTCTAAGTGCCATGGCATCATCTCCGTAAATCTCCATGCAGTCTTGTATATTGTCCAAGGTTGCAGGGACAGTTCCAGGGTTCCACAAGTGACGGTGAGGCCATTCTTTTTTGCACTGGGTCCACGTCAGTCCCAGTTGATGTATACTGGGGTCCCAAGAGGCATATGATACCTCTAGTATGGCCAGCAGGAGTTGTTCTGCACTGGCCTTCTGTGGACAACCTTTATGCCAGGCATGAGGCTTGCGGGTCACTTGTCTGGCAACAAGTGCTGGGAAAGGGATGGGCCAGCGAGTATTACTCGCTACCACATCTAGGTTGGTGACATGTTCTCTGCTCCATGAAGCTTGACAAGTCAGGTAATGTGCTTCCTCTATTTCTAACAAGTCTGACCCGAACTCTACTACCAAACATCCTAACCATATAGCCAACAATTCTTCAGATTTTAGTTTTGATTCTTTGCACAACTTTTGCATCTCTGTTCTCATGCGGCTGCGGCATGTTGTGATGTTACAAGCTGTGTCTTTGTCTTGCTTGTCAATAACCTGCTTAATCATTATCATCGGATGGACCGTGTTGAGGAGGGTGTTAACTATGTGAGGCAGGAGCTGCTCTCCCTCATAGAGGGGCAGCTCCACTTTTGATGCCACTCCAGGGGGCAGAGCTTCTTTTGGGGGTGGGGTTGATGACCGCACGGCCATGCCGCCTTCTCTGCCGTTTTTCGTGTGTTCTACCTTCTCTCTGGCATCATCTTGGAATGGCGGCGGCTCGGGGTTTTCGGCTAGCCCAAGGTTTTCTTCTACAGCTGCTTCTTTAGCTACCTGGGCGGCTCTGAGCAGCTGAACTTCCAGGTTTGCATTTTTTCTCAGTAAATGGTTACAGTGCGAAACATTATATTTAGCATTTTTCCTTTATCCCACTTTGGGCCAGTCCACCATACTGCAATGCAGCCCTCCGATTCTAACTTTTCCCAGAGTTCCAAGAGGACATCATGGCCCCTCGATCCAGGTGCCAGAGTCGGGGTTGAATCGGTCAGCTGGTGTCGGCTCACCGCCCTCCTGCACACATCTTATACAGCGAGCGTACTCCTGAGCGAGAGTTGGTTCTGCCGCACCCGGTGGCTTGACTTTAACAAAAGACACTCTGTTTACTTGGTTCCGGGGTCTGAATAGGACCCGATTGTCACTCATCAAGCACCCGAACGCCCCAGGGTGCAGATGAACTTTCCACTCTCTTGAAGCTTTTGCTTCCCCTCTTAACGAAAAGAAACCGCTGATCAGCTTCTCCCCCAGGGCGCCTGCTTGATGATATGTGATGTGAGCCCACAATTCATCAGAATCGGTCAGAGGATGCCCTCTGGTGCACCATGGGCAATACTCAAGTAAAATTTTCTCCACCGTAATGCCCTTAGATTCTGCTCGTGACGCCATGTCTTGGCCGGCCGACCAGTCAGGGCTGACCGAGGAGGCAGATGGTGTTAAGACGTCAGGCGGGCTAGCGATGGAGAGGCAGGACAGCGTGTTGGTTTTTAAAATAGATTTTACTTATGCCGCTGGTGGCCATGATGCAGGCTGTAGGCTCACTTGCTTGGTTACAATCCGGGTTACTGCAATGAGTTCGTATACAAAACGAGAGCACAGGGAAGGGGTGCGTTGGGAAGTCGCTGACGGGGAGCCGTTGGTGAGTGATCAATCCACTAAAGTCACTCTGCCATGTGCTCAGAGCTCCTCGTGGCATGTTCAGAGCTCTGCAAGATCTTTTCTGTGACATGGTCAGAATGCACTCCGCTCCGATTTGGGAGGAAACTGACCAGACTTTTATACTTTTAGCGTAGCCAATTATAAACTGCCAAGTAGAAATACTTAACTAGGTGGAACATGCCAAATTTAGAACAATGCCAATCATTTGAAGGGGCGGTCTTAATGCCAATTATACGAAGGGGTGGTCTATTGTGTCAGGGACACTTACTTGATTTGGGTTGTGACAGTCATATACTCTCTGGAAAAAGTGCCATCTTGTGGTGTTTGCATAGAAATTTTTACAGAACTTTCTTGTCTCGCACATTTTCCTGAAGAGTCAGCAAATGCATTTTTCAAAATATGGATTTCTATGACTCCATTCTCAATTCATACAGATGTTTTGCATATACAAACATTTACATATTTTTCTCATTTAGCAAAAGAAAGCTTTCTATTAGTTGCACGTGCCTCTGCACCACTGTTAGGCATATACATCCTTTCTTTGGAGACTTCAGATCACCTCAGGAATTTTATTCCCTATCCTCAAAGCTGTTTTCTTGTCTCACTGAGAGATCACCTTGTTTCATAAGGGGTAGTTCTACTACTAAGAGATCACGGTGAAACGAGAAGGGTTTCTTCACCTGCAGAAATTTTTTTACGTATTTTAGAACCTCCATACCTTTTATCACTGAAGAACATCTTTCATTCTATATACAGGCTCATCTTTGCTTTGCAAGGTCTCCCAAAGATGATGATTATTAAAGCAGAGTGTGTTCTTGTTTTATGCTGAAGGCAGGAATATAAGGGCAGAGTTCTTCTAGAAAATTTATTCAAGTTAATAGGATCCTTTCCAAATTTGCCCATGAGCAAAGTGTAAAAAATAACTCCTATATCTGCATGGGCCTAAAGGAAAACAGTGGATTTAAACACCCCAGATTTTGAGAAGTTTTGAAATCTAAATCCAGAGCTGATCCTCACAGCCAGATCCTATCTTTTATATTGGATCTGTTCAGAGTCTTAGAAGTGAATTCCCTCTAACTTTAGGGAGGTTCATATTTAGATTCAAATTCTGCAGCTCAAATGCATGTCTATTGTCCAGCAGTAGGTAATGGGATTAAGCATGTATTGCCTGCCATTTAAACAATTTTAAATGGTGTTATAGTACTCATGTAAAATCTCTTACCACTGCAAAGGATTCCCTTTTTTAGAAAAGTTTGCTGCCAGCCTCATGCCTCCATTTTTACATTCCTGTCTAGCCTCCAGATTGCTATTTTGCCTTTGCTCCAAGGAGCTATGCTGTAATGCTTTCTGCCAAAACTCAGTGAGAAACTGCAAGCAGACATAAAGGAAAGCACTAGGAAGCCAACTCACCTGTAATTAAAAGTCAAATACATGCAAAAAGAAAGCACAAGAAGATGCTTTCATATGTTTTATGACTTTAGTATGCTGCTGTTAACATCGAGACTACCACAAGATCACACTAATATTGATTAGCATTACAATACACTATGCTCTAAGAATTGCACAGTTACACTGTGAATCTGGTTCATAGAAGGGTTAGTTGTTTTTTTTTTCTTTTTGCATGTGTACATAAACTTGGAAGATGATATACACTTGAGCTATTTAGTTTTTGGATGAATGGAAGCCAGTTTGAGCTACTATTTCAAACTAGACTATTTGCCACTTTGGCATTAATGGTTCTACTTCACTAGAGAATCTGTGACATGCTCTATTTGGCAAGGTTTTTCTAAGGGGCAACTGGACCAGTCATCTGTGAACCAATTTATAATATTTATAGCTTTTATAAGAAATAATCACCTCTGTGAGAAGGAGAGATTGTATAATGCTGGTGCGGTCTGTTTCTTTTGAAATGGATGATGTGGTTTTCTCTTTGTTCCAGGTATTTTTAAACATTTTGATAGTCCTGGGTGAGAAAATACTGAAGTGAGCTGTTGTGACACACAACAGGATTGCCAACGTAGGTTCAATCTAGACAAAAGTAAAAGAAGTTCAAAGAGATGTTGCATAGTTCAGATGAGTTGTAGAAGTATTCACAGCTTGTCATTTTACAACTAAAATGGGTGATTCTGCAATTTTCATCATAGTTTAAGAATCTGTAGAAATAATTGCCAATGATGAAGTAGATTGATTAACTAATTCTTTAAAACATGCATCAATTTGGATTTGAATAAGTTCTGATGTTCTAAGTGTTTTCCTAATGGTTCCTTATCAATAAGTATTACAAAATGGTCTGCCAGTTCTGAGACTCCATCTACATAGATCTTATAAATTCTGATTGATTTTTATGAAAAAGTATCATTCTAACCATCTGCATGTACTGAATCAGCTATATAGTAATGTGTCTCAGAAATCTAGTCTAAAATAATTATCTAGACAGTGACAGAGACTGACAAAGTTCTGCCATAATAGAGCAGAGTGAGTATGCTGAGTGAGTGGCCAAGTAAAGGAAAATTCTCCACCTGGTCTGTATTCAGGGAGCAATGGAAAATTCACAATGGAAAGAGAAGAAAAAAGATGGAACTGCTGTTGAACAGGGACATGCTCTATATGAGTAGATCAATCTTTTTGACCACTGGACCTAAACAACTTAAGGAAGGATAGTGGTAGAAGAGAGACCATGACCACAACTAGGGCTTAGCAGAAGCGCTGATGCCAGTGGTGGTATGATTTTTTCACAGATCTGTATATCTCTTGTGACTTCTCTAGGAGTAAAGTGTGTGCATTTTCGAGTTCCTTGGCAGAATCTGTTTCATAGGCTTATACTGTCACAAATCCCCTAAAGAAGGAAACATAAACCAGAGAGTCAATAGCTTTGGTGAAACTCAGGAAGTGTACAACACTTACTAAAGGAAGCTTGAGCTAGTTGCTGTTAGTTTAAAGTCATAGACAATTAAAATATGTTGTCTCATTTCCAAGATAGGTGTTAGATACATGATCTGTGCCTAGGTTTCCAGCCACAGATATTTTTTTCCCCCCAAATTTTGGAGGCATAGAATTTGCAAAGTGGAAAAAAAGAAATGTAGTTTCAAAAAAGAAAGGAGAATTGTCCTGGCAATTAGAGTGGGATCCGGGTATAAATAAGACCAGTGCAAGTTTGGCAGTGGATTTGTATGTCTAACATCACAGGACAGGGTAACAGTTCCTGTACACAGTACTAGTATAACTGCACCTGGAAAACAGTACTTCAATTGCAGCATTATATTAGTTCCCCCTTTCAAAATATTTTTCAGGTAAATAATTAAGGAATTAGTAAAAATGAATTATGAGGAAAGATGAAAAAATGTTTTGATGAAATGCAGGGATTTTTTTCCTGCCCTTTTTTTTCTTTTTTCCTTTTCCTGGAACATTTCAATCAAGTATAGCCATGCTAGACCAGGCCAAGAGATGCCTTACAGAGTGATGATGATAGTTTTCAAATACTTGGCAACATGCAAATACCAAATAGGGAGAAACTGATATGGGTAGAGCAAAACTGTATATGGACATTTAAAAAGGGGGGAAAAAATAGGTTGGACAAGAAGATAATTTAATTTATTCCCTGATTCTCATTTGTTTGGTCCCAGTCACTAATATGGTTGGCTAATATTAGGCCCAACAAAAACAGGGAAAAATCAACTGAAGACAGACTTGAAAACCCACTGGTTATAACATAACCTGATCATGAAGCTTGCTGACACCACTGTTGTCAATAGGGACCACAGGTACTTGGGTACTTGGGACAACTTGAAATCAAGATGAGATTTTCCTTATTTGAAACTTTAGCAAGAGAAACAATTGTTCTTGTTCTTTCACTTCTGTTATTCAAATTATTCATTACAACATCAGCCCAGGAGTGTATCTAAGTATGTGCTCACCTTTAAGTATGTAGACTGTGCCACTGGCTTTGTTGGGGTTACCCTATGTCCTTAAAGGTAAGCACATAGAATCATAGAAAAGTAGTGTTAGAAGGAACCTTTATAATGTCATCTAGTCCAGCACCAACATGTCTAAGTTGGTTGTACTGGATTTATTTGGAGGCTGAATTACTTTTTTAAAAAAGTCTTGTAAAGATTTTCAGTCACAAACAGGACAAGCAGAAGTCAATATGGACAAAAAGATTATTTATGTAGTGTTAGTCTTAGTGGTTACTCAGAGGTAGTGTGCACACTTAGCAAGGCCTCAATCATTACTTCTTATATTTACAGTCAGACCTCTGTGAGTAAGGCAATAGCTGTACTAAGCTGGTAACCTTCAAAACCAGTTCACAACAGAACTGCAACACATCCCTGGTGGCCAAATTAAAAGAACCACAGTCATGAAGTTGGCCTTTTCATTAACTTACTGTAACAAGCAGGAAAGCCAAACATTCCAAACAATCCAACATCCAAAGAAGCGCAAATATATTAATGCAGTTCATATAAGAACATTGTGCTTTGTTTTATAGGATCATATCCATTAATGTTCTTGTAGCTATTTCTAGGAATTTGAAAGCAATTATTATCAATCTTAAACTGTGGGTGTCTTCTTTGTTATGAGCCCTTGGGTTCATTAAGAATTCCCTTTTTATATTTAACAATGAATTCTAAATGTGGATTCAAGTTGCAGATTTCACTACTGATGCCAGATTTGGGCAGCTGGGCCTTCAGCTTGGCCTTGTTTATACTGTACTTCCCTCTGGATTCAAACAATGATAGAAATATTTTTCTCTCTATTTTTGTCATACTTATAAATTGGTCAACTGGTTAGACAGTGTATAGGGCAGAAAATAGTCTCTGCCTTTGGAATCAAATCTTATCCTCTTACAAGATGGATATTTGTTTAGGTAGATATGCATTCTCTGACCCAGATCAAGACATCACTGTAACATGCTTTCTTGTTTTTGTTGAACTGATGGAATTGGGTTGGTTTTGGTTTTTTTAAAATGGGTTTATGAGAAAAGGCTGTTAGTCAAAAGGATTTGACTACAAAGAAAGTAACAGCCTTGCATACTTGAATCACTGAAGCTAAGAGATGCCACATAGACAACATCTTGACCAGTAAGAAAGAAATGAAGGTTCAGAATCTGACTTTCTTGTACAACCAGATGTGTGTTGTGGGGAATAAGAACTGAGATATAGACTAGGACAGAATTACCTTTGATAATAAGGACAGGAAGTTTAAACTTAAGATGTTGGGAAATTAGGAGGGAAAATGATACCATTTTCTCAATGAGCATGGAAGGCTATAATTTTGGAACTGAACAATATGGGAACAAGGAAAGCCAAAAGAATTAGCATCTCCAAACTTTCCAGGCAGCAACAGATTGTGTGTGGCTTGGAAATTATGGGAAAGTGTTGCAAAAAAAAGTGGCCAGGTTTGGTAACACTGTATTTTGAGAAGTGCAAGAATACATAAAATCTGTGAATTTGAGAGGTGTAGGAATGATGGTACTGCACTATCCAGATGGATGGCAGCACACAGAGGGAAAGGATTTGGAAGTAAAAATACAGTTTTCATGTTGAACATTATTATGGGAGTGGTCACTCAGGATGATATGATAGAAAGACAGTAAAAAATGTGAGACTGGAGAGAACTAATTTGATACATCAAAACTGTGACTCATGAACAGTTTTGTGTATTGCAGATTTCTACAACCATGGACTCTATCACTTGCTTCAGAATTTTGCTCCAGAATCTGTGTTGAGTTATAAGACATTCCTTCTATTTTTGTAAAGAAACATAAAAAATGGATGGGCTGCAAACTGAAAGGTGGCTGTTACTAAAGTTTCAATGCTTGCAGGTTTAAAAACAGCAAGCAGACTCATACGCCATTCATTTCAAGGGGGTTAACTCTAAAGCCTGGCCATTTTAAATGTCACCATTGTGAATTCATTGTGTATTTCACTGATGACCATTTAAGTAGAAACATCCAGCTAACGTTGTTTATTCCAACATCCCCAAAAGTTTCCTATGATGTGGGATGTCAAAAACCTCAGCGGCTAAGCTTCCAGCTTGCCACCTGAAACTCCTAAGAATGCAGGGTCGTGTCAGTAAAACAAAATCCATGTCACAAGGAAAAACTGTAAAAGAAGGAACATCAGAATACATAACACAGTGAAAACTTTCCTTTTGTGTCACTTCACTATAAATTTAAGTCAGCCAAAGCTTCCACTGTAACTTAACTAAAGCTGCAGAATCTGTCTGCGGGTGGGTTCAAGCTGCTCTGAGCCTTCTGGATGGGGTAGGATATAAATAAATACATGAATATAATAAGTAAATGAATATATTTCCTGCTCCATGCCATGGCTTGGGGAGAGCCTGGGTCATCAAAACAGAATGGTAGTTAAATCTGTATGAACCTATGTATTTGTAGAAAAATACAGGAGATTAAGAAGAATGGGGTGGGTAGGCCCTAGGTTAATGTTGAAAGAACAGAGGAGGAAAAGGTGCCAAAAAAGTTGCTTAAAACTTTTGGAAAGGTAAGAATACGGCAATGTCATGAGTGTAAAGGCAAACATGAAGCGTTAAGGCACCTATGATGTTCAGGAATCACTCTGACATGAGGTAATTGAGAGAGACCTACTTCACTCTGTGTTTTAGACTCAACTGTCTTTATTATATAACTTGGGAGTTGTCAACAGGGTATACATAAACAGGGTACCCTGGGGTACTTTGAAAGGTACCAGAGGGTATGCGGGGCTGAGTGGGGACAGAGCGCAGCAACCCTATGCCACCATCTCACAGGAACAAGGCCAGGGCATGTTGAGAGCAGTATTGCACAGATGCTGCACTACCACTGCTTGCCACACCTCCTGCTCCACATCCAGCCACTCACCACCCCATTCTGGGGGTTCGCTTACTAAAAAGGGGACTGCTAGGGGTATGCTTATTAAAAAAGGTTGAAAACTCCTGATATAACTATATATTAAATGTTGGGTTCTCAGGGTGGTAGTCAATTGCACAATTTCTAATTGGCATCTGGTACTGAGTGGAATGCTTCAAGGGTTGGTCTTGGCGCCAGTTTTGTTCAATATTTTCATCAATGACCTGGAAGATAGGATGGAGTGCACCCTCAGCAAGTTTGCAAATGACACCAAGCTGAGGAGAGTAGTGGATATTCTGGAAGGGTAAGCCTAGGATTCAGAGAGACCTCAACAAATTGCAAAGATTGGACAAAAAGTAATCTATGAAGTCAATAAGGACAAGTGTAAAGTGCTCCACTTACGATGGAACGGTCTCCTGCACCAGTACAGGTTGGGGACTGACTGGCTAAACAGCAGTTGTGCAGAAAAGGCCCTGTGGGTTACAGTGGACAATAAGTTGAATATGAGCCAACAGTGTGCCCTTGTTGTGAAGAAGGCTAACAGCATACTGGGCTGGCATTAGTAGGTGTGTTGCCAGCAGATTGAAGGAAGTGACTATTCCCCTCTGTTTAGCACTGGTAAGGCCACATCTGGAGTACTGTGTCCAGTTTTGGGCCCCTACTACAAAAAGGATGTGGACAAATTGCTAGGGCAGCTTCCTTTGCCTTGGTTAACTAAGAACTGTTAAAAACATCAATGCTTCAGAATCGGCCACTGTCAAAAGTAATGCTGCTTTTTGAACATCTTCCTAGCCCTCATTGATTGTGGGATACTGAATGAAGCACTGTTTAATTTTCTTTCAGTTACTTTCAAAATTCCAGAGGGTTTCAGCTGTAGTAAAGATTTAAACATCTCTTTTTGCCCTTCCAGTTATTTTTTTTTTATATTTCATTTTATTCCTAGTATCATGTGGTGTTCAGTAAACAGTTAAAAACAAGGCTGCTGACAGAGACATGACATACAGTCTCAGTTAAAACTGCCTATGAGTTATTAATATGACCCTTTTAAAGGCAAGAGTTCTCCACAGCATTCAGCCATGCCTAACCTAAGACAACACATGTACTTTTAAATTGATAATACTTTCACCATGGATGGGTCTATGATTTTGAAAAGGGGGATGCATATGTTGAGGTCCATCATCCCATATAACACAGCACATATTTTTTTCTTGGGGGAAAAAAAACCTAGAAACTTTATTAATATTTTAGGGGTCTAAGGCTGTATTATTCAGTTTCAGATTTAAGCAAAAATATATAACTTTATTGGAATTTGTTACAAGTAATCTGCAAGGCTGTGAAATAGGAAATACATTACCAACAGCAGCTAACAGAAAGCAGAATTGCAGGAGAAAGGCTAGTTTTTTTAGTGGACCATCAAGAGCATTAAAAAGGAGAGTGGGTGATTAATACCTGTAGACTGAAGGCTTTAAAAGAAATCAAGTAGTTGTAAATGAGCTATGAATTCAGTTCACAGCATTACTTCAGCCTTAATTGAAATGCTGCTGCCACTGCCAGGCAGTTGACTTAAATTTAGGATTGAGCGGGAATCAAAGGAGGAGCAACTGCACCAATGCATCTCCCCCTGGATCTACCCCTGGCCATCACCTCAACAATGTTTTAAGGTTTTTGTAGCTGTAATTGTCCAGGGAGTATGAGAGATGCAATGTTTGTTTGGTTGTATCTTTTATTGGGCCAACTAAATAGTTGGGAAAAGTTATAGAAGCTTACACAATTTTTTTGCCCCAAATCTTGTCTAGCATTTCTCCCAGCTGTATACTTAATGCATTGAAATGTATTACAAAATGTATCTTTCTTCTTGCATCACCCCTAATCACCAGAAATTGAAAATCACTAGAAAGATACAACCGTTTCTATAGCCTTTTCAATCATTCTTTCATTAGAACGTGTTATAGACTACATGTTTCCTTGGGTATTTAAAATGATACTGGATAGTTTTTTGCTTAGTAATGTATCATTTATGGATGATTAATATTTTTCACCTTTTATTTTTGTAGTCAAAATGTAAATTAAGAGGTAAGCTTGTTTTAATGAGTAATTATGGGAATGCGGTATGTATTAATATCCTAACAAAAATGGACTTGTGATGTCTGTGAATGTTGATTTTTATTTACGGATTTTAACAAATTTTACTTTGTGTCATTGTGACAAGTCAAACAAACTCTAAAGCTACATTCAGACATGCATGGGCATGTGCTTGCAGTGACAAAAATTGTCACAGTGCATGCTCCTGCATGTGTGCTTCGTTGAAGGACAAATTGTCCCACAACAGGCACACTGCCCTTGCCCAGCTCCTCCTGGCTTTTCAGCCAGAGAGAGCAGTGTTAGCTGGTGTCCTGGAGCAACAGGGGCATAGTTAAGGCAGCATGAAGGCCTGACTGGTAGCTAGAGCATTGCTCTGGGAAACCCAGCCTCTATATGTGCTGGCACGTGTTTGTTGCATATACATTGTGTTACTTCAGTTGTTGGAGGGGAGGTTTGCCACTGGGAAATCCTAGTCGCAAATTTTGGCCCTGCACTGCAAATTTGTGGAGCAATGCATGTTTTAATGTTCACCATGTGCAGTTTCTGGGGCCACAAAGAAGTTTGTGCACCTCAATCCCAGGAAAAATCCTGGAAAAATTTCTCAAGGAGTCTATATGCAATAAACTAGTAGAAGGCAAAGTTCTCAATGACAGCCAGCACAATTACGTCACAGGTAGGTCATGTCTGATCCTTCTAACCTCATCTCATTCTATGACCAGGTTACTCACCACCTGGATAAGCGAATTGAGGTCAGCGTCATTTACTTGGACTTTAAGAAAGCCTTTGACTTGGTGTCCCATGAGGCTTTCAAGGTAAAACTAGGGGACTATGGGATCAAGAAATCAATGGCCAGATGGGTGAGAAACTGGCTGTGGGTTTGGACCCAGAGAGTACTAATAGGTGGATCTGTATCAACCTGGTGAAAAGTAGCTAGTGGGGTCCCCCAGGGTTTGGTATTTGGACCAGAAATTTGCAACTCAAAAATCTGGATGTTGGGGTGAAAAGTGCACTGACAAAGTTCACTGATGACACTAAGTTATAGGGAAGTGCAGCCACACATCAGAGTAGGCTGACAATCCAGGTGGACCTAGACAGATTATTAGATGGATGGACCAGAACCAGATGGTGTTCAACACTGAGAAGTATAAAGTGCTCCATCTGGGGAGGAAAAATCTGCAACAAATTTACAGGCTTGGTGGCATTACACTAGCTAGCACCATGTCTGAAAAGGACCTGGGGTCATAACTGACCATAAAATGAATGAGCCACAAGTGTGATGCTACAGTTAACAGAGCAAACAATATTCTGGCATGCATCAACAGATGCATCTCAAGCAAAGCTAAGGAAGATATTTTCCTGCTCTATGTGATATTGGTGAGACTGCAGCTGGAGTACTGCATCCAGTTCTGGGCACCACACTTCAAGAAGGATGTGGAGAAGTATGAGAGTCCAGGCTCATGTGATTATAGGCCTGAAGAGCAAGTCATATGAGGAAAGACTGTCAGATATGGAACTGTTCAGCCTAGAAAAGACAAGACTGTTGGGATTTGGTGGCAGCTTAGAAATATATCAAGGGTGAGTATCAGGGTCTAGGCGAACAACTATTCACCAAAGTGCCCCAGGGGAAAACCAGAAACAATGGCCATAAACTCCTAGAAGATTTCAGACTGGATATAAGGAAAATCTTCATGGTTCATGTGACCAAACTCTGCAAAAGTCCCAGTAGAGGTGGTGCAGGCACCTGCCATGAGAATCTTCAAAAGGAGACTGGACGCACATCTTGCTGGGGTTATTTGACCTCAGCAGTCTTTCCTGCCCAGATTAGGGGAGCTGGACTCAATGATCTTACAAGGTCCCTTCCAGCCCTAAACTTCTGTGAATCTATGTGAATCTGAATTTCTGGATGTGGTCTAAGGGAATATAGTGCAAGTTCTTATAGATGGTAAGCACATATATTTAATATAGCATCATCCAAACCATAATAGACATGTCCAGATGAGACATGTCCATAATAGACATGTCCCCAGCATTTCCCTGGGGATAAATAGCAGCAGCGCCCTTTTGGGGGGTTTTGGAGGTTTTTTTATTGATACTTGGATTTCCATGTGAATGGACCAGCATATGCCACATGTATTTTACAGTGCCTCAAAAGGCTTTGAGGCGCTGCAGACCATACATTCCCACTCATCTGGATGTGCCCTATTAGTTTATATTACCACAACAGTTTAGTGAAAACCTAAGAAAACTTCATATGGCATCATTTCCAATTCACCATGTAGATTGTTCCCTTTGGTTTGCTTATATGTCATTTAAAATTCTACCTGCCTTTGAACAACTAATTCCTTTGTGCTGTCAAACTATTTCCTTTTACCAGTGTGTGGAAACTAAATAGTAGCAGGCAGGAAATCCAGCAGCTGCTTTTAAAATTTGTTTCAACCTCAGTCTGCAAAGTGGAGAGTTGTAGGTCTAGTTAGGTCCAATATATATTGAGCAACAGTGACTTTAGCCTTTGATTATTTACATCCGTATGTCATAGGAAGAGTGAGGAGACTTGCACACAAACTGAATTCAGAAACAGAAAGTGGTGTCCTTGTATACTTGCTTGTTCAGTTCATGTAGCTGCAGAGCACAGTTACTGAGCCATGCATTAATGCTCCATGGAATGATGTTCAACTACTGCCAAGAATCTGGCTGTAGCTGATACATTGCGTAGGATTCAGAGTTAACTCCATCATTATCAGTTAAATCTATAAAAGTACTTCAGGAACCCTTGTACAGAGGTTGGTTTTGTTTTTCATAACTTTATACTGATATGTGCTTCTATAATATCTATATTACAGCATTGAGTTCTGCTCTTTGATTGATTTGCTCTCTGTCAGCTAGAGAGAGACTTTCTTTTAACTGTTATCTGAAAGTATTTTAATGACAGGTTTGTTCCCTCCTGAGGCAACAATGTTCAGAGATGACAGAATCCCCAGTTCTGGTCAGATAACACAGCACACACAGCCCTTATGGACTGACATACAGTTGAGATTCATAGAAGTAGGGTTGGAAGGAACCTTGTAGATCATCAAGTCCAACCCCCTGCCCTGGGCTGGAGAGAAAGCTGGGCTCAAATGACCCCAGCCAGGTAGACATCAAGCCTCCTCTTAAAGACCCCCAGGGTAGGAGCCAGCACCACGTCTCTTGGAAGTTGGTTCCACAACCTAACCGCCCTGACTGTGAAGTAGTGCCCTCGGATGTTTAGTCTAAACCTACTCTCTAACAATTTGTGGCCGTTATTCCTTGTTACCCCGGGGGGGCTCTAGGGGGAACAGAGTCTCCCCTGGTGAGTTTATACATGGCCACCAGATGCCCCCTTGGCCTACTCTTGCAAAGGCTAAACAGGTTAAGGTCCTGTAGCCTCTTTTCATAGGGTCTGCCCTGCTGACTGCGGATCATGCAGGTGGCACTCCTCTGGACACTCTCAATGCTGTCCACATCCCTCCTGAAGTGCGGCGCCCAGAACTGAACACAGTACACCAGCTGCGGCCTAACCAGGGTTGCATAGACACTGGCCCTGCTTGAGATGCATCTGTGGATGCACAACAAGGTACAGTTAGCCCTACTGACCGTGACCTTGCATTGTTGGCCCATGTTCATCTTGGAGTCAATGACTCCAAGATCTCTTTCTGCTACCGTGCTCTCGAGAAGGGAGTTTCTCGGCTTATAAGGCGCTGCTGATTTCCACTGCCCAAGTGCAGCACCCTGTACATGTCAGTACTGAAACCTATCCTATTTCCATTAGCCCACCCCTGTAGCCTGTCCAGGTCCTGCTGTAATTTGTCCTTCCCTACTAGTGTACCCACCTCACACAAAATCTTGGTATTAGCAAATTTAAACAGGCTGCTTTTTACCTCGTCATCCAAGTCACTAATAAAGAAATTGAACAGTGTGGGCCCAAGGACTGAGCCCTGGGGGACTCTGCTGCCTACTTCTCTCCAGGTCAAAAAAGACCCATCCACTACTATCTTCTGAGTATGAACCTTCAGCCAATTTGCAATCCATCTGACTGTGTAGGCATCAGGGCCACAGTTGCCTAGTTTTTTGATGAGAATGGGGTGGGAGACAATGTCAAAGGCCTTGCTGAAGTCCAGAAAGACTACATCCATGGTGACACCTGCATCCAATGCTTTTGTGACCTGATCATAGAAGGCAATCAGGTTGGTCTGACAGGACCAACTAATGAAACCATGCTGGTTTCCCTTGATCATCATCCCTGCTGCTGGCCCATCACAGATGTGCTCCTTTATGATCTTCTCAAAGAGTTTCCCCAGGATTGAAGTAAGACTAAAGGGCCTGTAGTTGCCTGAGTCCTCTCTGTTTCCTTTTTTGAAGATGGTAACCATGCTGGCTTTCTTCCAGTCATCTGGCACCTAGCCAGAGCACCATGAGTGCTCGTAAAGCTATGCCAGCAGCCCCACAATAACCGTACCAATTCGCTCAACACCCTGGGGTGGAAAGCATCTGGGCCTGATGATCTGAACATGTCCAGCTCCTCCAGAACCCCTCTAACCCAGTCCTCCCTGACCTTAGGCCTGACGGCGTTTCTCCTGAGTTTGTCTGGAATCTTGGTTAGGGAGTCCTGGAGATGAAAAAGATATTGAAATACATCCTAATAATTGTGATCAAAATGTGATTCCAGTCATGGGTTACTTCCTGTGTATCTTATATATGAAACACTTTGAAGATAATACATCATCTGCAACCTTACTTTCTGTAGCTTACCTGGCTTTTTATTTCATTGTTCTACCCACATGCTGAAAATGCATCTGTTTCTGAAGTCATAGATGTTATGCATAGAATTCAGTACTAGGTGACCTACAAATCCACCCATGGCTGATTTCTTTTTTTGGGTTTAAATAATATTGTTCACTTTGTCATTAATAACTATTTCTTTTTCACTGAACTCTCAGTTAGCAATATGCTAGAAATCTTGAACATATATTAGGTTCATGTTCATTAGAGTCATTTATTTCAATTTTATATCTCTTAAAGTTAAACATTTTAAAATATGTGTCTTTCTCTATACAACTTTGTGTTTCTAGCTGATAGGCCTTGACTTCTTCAGAACCCCATTTCAATTTTTGATTGGCATATAACTAAGCTAAAGATGCAGGTTATCTCAAAAACCATATGTGAAATGTAAAACTGATATTATTCTAAGTGGGCTGTATTTTATGTAGCCAAAGAAAGATGGACATCACCCTTTTCAAAAATGTATTAATTGCTTATCAAAGAGACCTGGTTTGAGAGAATAATTCCATTTACAAATCCAAAAAGCCACTGCAGTTGTTTTATAAAATTTAATACAATTCCTTAGAATCTAAGACCTACTTTTAAAATACGGGTATTGCAACAGATGATCCAAAACCTTACCTTGGCATTTTTAAATTGGTGATGGGTAGTACTAGTTTTATGTCCCAATATGCTAAATCAAGTCTCCAACTACACTCTAAAAGCATCCTACTAGGGTCTGAATATCATAAATACTTACAGTCAAAAAACTGCACATCTGAAATGGAAAAGAACTTGTAGGCTTTTGCGCTTATCTTTCTTCCAATGCCCAACTGTTCCCTATGCTGTATTTTCTACCACATTGTTTATCTTAGGTTTAAATGTGCTGAATAATGGAGTTTCCACCTCTTCCTCTGGGCCACTGGATGGCGAAAATAGTATGGAAGTCTCTAACTTCTGGGATGCATTTATGAAATACCATCTGGAAACATTACCTCTGCTACTCTGCGGATGATTTAAATTTTGATCTTCTTACCAAGCTCTCCTTAGAGAGAAATATTTTGGTTACCATACTAAAGCCATATAATACATTCTTTGTACTAGTGAAAGGTAAGTGATGAATATGAATTCTGACCTCTGGATTCTGTATAGATATCTCACAATCACATAGGAGAAGCCAGTTTCAACACACTATCCCACTGCTACCACACCTGTGACTACAGACCATTTAAGCTGAATGGTTCTAAATAGCAAAGACTTTAGATGATCTAGGTGGCCAATTTGGAAACAAAACAAAACAGTTACAGGCAAAATACTTTACACCTAGGACCTCTAACAGAAGCTGTTCAGACTGCATTCAGTTTTGCCTGCAAAAGGTAACAGCAGATTGGCAGACACTCTTCCTTCCATAGGTCAAAAGAGAGTAGGTTAGATTCCAGGAGTTCCCGAGCCTGCTATAGCTATAGCTGTTTTTTTTCTGTAACAAGTCTCAAGTAACAAGACTTGGGAGGAAGATTCATCCACTTTAGCTTATGAAGTTCAGATTAGTCCAAACATACTTGTTGCTTACATATTTGAATATTTTGCTCCATTTGCTAATAAACCTACTTATTTAAAAAAAAAAAAAACAACTGTTGGTCATAGTTACCAATCACAACCTTCCACTAAGACAAATGGAAGTGCTAGTTGGTGTCAGGTTTATACCCATGCCTCACTCTAGGGGTGGGGCAATTGTGAAATCCTAGCTCAGGCCATAAAGACCATGAGGCTTTCATTCTGAAGAAGTGCATGTAAAGGAAGGGAAAAGGTATGCAATCACCCCATACCTATAACAATTCCCTTTGTCATACCTGAAAGGATATCAACACATTTGTGACTGATAAAAGCAGGTGTTGAATATGTCACTTATCCCCAGAGAAACATATACAAGAAACCCACAGACCAACATACATATCTTCACAGAACCAGCAATCACCTGAAACACACCAAAAAAGCTGTGATATACAGCCAAGCCCTCAGATACC
>JAGPOW010003642.1:56047370-56064762 GCA_030014935.1 Caiman crocodilus | reverse complement strand
GGTATCTGAGGGCTTGGCTGTATATCACAGCTTTTTTGGTGTGTTTCAGGTGATTGCTGGTTCTGTGAAGATATGTATGTTGGTCTGTGGGTTTCTTGTCTACTGTGGTCTGCATTTTACTCTTCTGGATACTGATCATTGTGTCTGAAAAAGAGATGTTGGTGCTGGAGGATTCTAAAGAAAGTCAGATGGAGGGATGGTGATTGTTGAATTTCTGATGGAACTCAATCAGAGATTGATACTCTTCTTTGACTCTGTAAACAGTTTGCTGTATGAAGGGAATGTGATGGACAGTATATACCTGGACTTTAGTACATGACATGCCAATACTATATCCTCATTGCTGTTCATGCTGTGAAATATTTTGCTAATATCATAACCTATTGATAGAACTGTCCACTCATTTCCAGAACCCAGCTGTAGTACTACACTATGAGCGTTATTATGAGAGATCAAACCAACAGCAAACTCCGAAAAGTAAGAAGTAGGGAAACAGGGAGTTAAATATGTAGCATAACACTATTGGTCACCAAGCCTATTCATCTTGGCTTAGATGCTACAGCCTGTGCTGAATTTCACCTTACTGGCAGAATTTCCAAAAAAACAGTTTCAACATTTCTTCCTACCTAGCACCCCATCTGTTCCCCAGCACCATGCTTCCCCCATTCTAGGTGCTCTTTGTGACCCTCTGCTCCATGTCAAGGTCCTCCAATATCCTTCTATTAGTGATGCACCACTGTTCTTCCTCTTTCTTTGAGACTAGGCTCTTCTTCATTTCCCCATCCCATTATTATTATTTGTCTTAAAGCCAAGTTATTCAAGATGTCAAAAGTTAAACTCTACTGGGAGGATATGCAGTTCTATTGTCATGCTGGATAGTGCTGGCAAGTGCTATCAACCAGTTTGTTCCATTCATAAATATTTGCAGAGTCATATGAAGATGTGGCTTTGCTATTCAGATGGTAGGGGCTTCATTTATCTCCCACCTTCCTCCCAGTATCAGTAGGCTTCTGGCCATTGAGGCTAAGAACATTCTCTGAAAATTTTGTATTGATCAAATGTGACATCTAGAAATAAATGCATTACAGACGGACAAAGGCAGAAATGTCATCAAGTTCAGCATAAGACCTATGCAAGATCAGCCAACCAGAATATAGTTTCTACAGAATGAGAAGAGCTGGGATTAAATTCACTTCAGATGTAGCTAAAGATTTCACTACAGTGGTGCTGGGATGAAAGACCAAGACTTATTATGACCAGATTCTACAGAAACTTCAAAGTTTTTGCTCTACTGAAATTGACGAATGTTCTCTTTTGATCCACATTTAAACAATATACTTATTCAATAAATAAATACTGAATTTATGATACCAAAGAAAAGACCAGTGCCAAAGCTTGCAACACTTAATTACTAGTTTACAGATTAAATATTTGGTCCTTAAAGTAAAAGTAACATGATCCTGAATGAAAAAAAGCATTTCTGCCTTTGGCAAGTAAGACATCTTTATTATACTTGAATTAATATTAATTCATTAATGCATTAATATACTTGAATTAACACTGAAAGATTCAAGATATGGCAAAAGCTGATGTGTTACTGAATTTAATACTTCGTTCTTTAATTTTCTCAAGGACTATGAAAATGGCTCAGGTGACAAGTTAATGGAACTGCTAGTTACTTCTTAAAGGGCAGAATTATAGAAGAAAATTTAACATCAGGTAGAGTTTTCTTTCCCTTTGTGCATTTAAATGGCAGCTTTTTAGTTTCATCAGTCCCAAATATGTCACTTCTTCACATTTAGCAATTCTGTTTTCCCAGAATTGTAGATAGACAAGTTGGCACTCATAGGTTGAGCATGCCCAGTTGACTACACACTGGCTAGGCACATATGTGACTACCTGTGGGCACTTGTGGACATGTAGCTTCTAAGATGCGAAATTATATAGGCATGTGGGAAAACATAATCAGAAGGTGTTAACTTCAGACAAGAAGAAAAACCCTAGTAAGGGAGTGGTTGGGGCAGTTGCTCAGGGTGCCAGAGACCCAGATTTTAGGCATCCATTTGTCAAGAGGGGACTTTAAATTTTGTCTCTGACTTCCTAATACACCACTCTAACTACAACAGTGAGGTCAGGCACCTCTGGTGTTCTTTCAGAGATTGTCCTCTTGGACAGCTAAGAGTGGTATGTAGGAAATGTGTAAAGTAAAAAAAAAGGCATCAGTCAGAGGGTATGTGGCTCACTGGGATACTGGATTGAAAGAAGTAGGCACTGGGTTTTGGCCTAGAACATTGTTCCCAAATGGGGAAAAAACTGCCCTCTAGCTATTTTATCCAATAACTATAAAATGGAAAGGACTGTGGCTCATCTTCAAAAGGAGTGTTGGAGAAGACTATGGATATTACTTAATCTGTGGCTTTATAGTTAGAACATTATGCTAGGAAGCCAGAAAGAGACAGGCAAAGGACAACTGCCTTCCTCTCCAAGCAAGGCATGCATCTAGAACCCAGATTTTTATCTTCCTGTATGAGTGCCAAAAATATATACAAGTATACAGCTGTAAAATTTCCGCTTAGGTGCACAAAGGGAAATAAAATTCCTTTCATAATATTTAAGTTGATTGTAATAATATTACATAATGTCTTGAACTTTAGAAGAAAATTGCTCTGAAGTGTTTTACAAAAGTATTTGTATACAGTAAAAACAGGAGAGAGTATTATATATTAGAAAAGATAAATTAGGGATTGGTACTGGGCTGAAAGGCAGAACACCCATACCTTTTTATATTAGAGAAGAGGTATTATAAACATAAGTAGATAGATAATGTAGGGGGCAGGAGGACAGGAAAAGGAGGGACAGGTTAATTTTGAGGTTCAGTAATGGGTTTGGTGACCATATTCACTATTGCAGGTTTTGGAGGAAGAATAGGTAAGGAGACAGTGATACATTGTCACTTCTGTGAGATATGTGAATGTGTTGAAAGTACAAGGGTGAATTTAGAGCTATTTTCTGTTGAATCTGCTAATGGAAATGAATGCATAGGTTTGCTTTATGTTTACAATATATCTGGTGCCTGCCAGTCTGGCAGCACTCTCCCCCATGCTTCTGGCTAGTGTTATTTAGTTCTGAATGCCCATGGACAGCCATAATAACTGCTACACTTAGGCACTACCTGAAAACAGTACAGAGAAGCCAGGAGCCTTAGGAAACTGACAAAATATTCAAGCAGATTTAGATCACTTTCCTAACTGCAGCCTGGAAAGATTGGACAATGCAGGACAAATTGAGTAAGAGCAAGCTGCTGCTTATTGTTGAAATTCCTTTAGAAAAGGTTATTTCAAGATCCAACTGTTTCTTACTCTTGAGTGCCCTGTGACGCAGATGCTAAGCTTGCGGTTGTCTAGGTTGCTTTTCATGAATGTGTAATGTTTGCAGACAGTCCAAGTAGTGTATTTCCTTTTTATCAGGGGCTGCCATCCAATAGCCCATGTGCCAGATCTGGCTTGCAGAGTCATTGGATCCAGCCCATGGAGTTGGGGGCTTTGGTGTGTTCTGCAGTGGGAAGGGCTGGCAGCATTTGGTGAAGGAGAGGTTTTACCTTTGCCATACTGCAGCTGGCAGGAGACAGAAGTGATAGTGGTGGCAACTAGGTCTTAGCACTGGTCCAGCTTTGATCCATGTTGGATCATTCTGACCTGCCACCAGAAAACATGGCCAACCAGTGCTTTATATCCTTCTTAGCAAAGGTTGCTGCTGAGGTGACTAGGTAATGCCCTACTTGTTTATGCCCTGAGAAGCAAAAGGTTGAGGCACAAGGATATGTAACTCTGTGGATTAGGATCAGCAGTGGGGAATAATTATTGGTGGTATTTTATCAGAGAAAAACATTTCTGTAGTTAGGGTAATGCCTGTCTTCATCATTCCTGTGATCCCTGATTTCCAGGATCTTCTTGAAGATCCGGTATATTCTGTGAAGCTTCCTGTGAAGGTGCCTTAATGGCAGCACACCAGTGCACTGGTACAGAGAGATGTGTCAATAGAGAACAGTCCTAAACCTTGAGTAGATAGCAGATCTAGAGTACCTAACTGCAGCAGGGGGTCCAAGGCAGGTACCATGAATTCCTGTCTCAAGTACCTTTTAGGAGGCACTACTAATACAAGGACTGACAAAGCCAAGTGAAAGGAGGTATCAACTGACTGGAGTATTATGTAAGGAACAACTTCAGCATTACTCTGCACTCCAGAAAGAAAGCCTGGTATTTTCTTGTTTTATTTTTATAAGTTAAAAAGCTCAGATAATTTAAGTCACATTCATGTTTTCCTTATTTTGAACTGCTGAAAGGACTGGTGCATAACATGGAGAGCTGTCTAAGTTACAGCAGCCTGGCTCTGGCCTGTGGCAAAGTAAAAGGTTCATAGCTGAGGTGAGATACTCTCACTGGCTTTGTCCAGGTGAGCAGGGGTATGTGGCTTCTGGCACCATAACTCTCTTTGTGACACTACAATCCACATGCGTGGCATGTTAAAATATGCCCCACACTGCAAATTCACAGCATGGGGCAGAATTTGCTACTGGGGTTTCCTGGTAGCAAAAAAGCAAGATAGAACATGCTACAACAGCATGAGCTACAAGAAATGGAGGCTTGGTCCTCCAGAGAGATCCTCTGGTTGCTGGCCAAAGCATCTCTGCTCCATTTGTGCACCACCTGCTCCAGCACTCTGGGAGCTGGGCAAGGGCAATTTGCCCACAGCAGGACAATTTGACCCACAACAAAGTGCACATACAGGGCCAAGTGCTGAGGCACAAAGTAGTAACATAAATTTGTGCTGCTACTATTTGTGCCATAGTAAGTGCACTCCCCTGCTTGTCTGGACATGGCCTCTTGGTGTACACTTCGGCAGTTTTTGTTGAGTGTCTCTAGCTGAATCCATACATTGGCACCCTGCCAGAGTATCATTCTTTACTTTCTTCTCTGGATGCTGGCCCAATGTTCTGAGCAGACAGTTGCTCAGTGGTATTTTAAGATAGTTTTCTACTACTCTTTGAAAGTTGAACCCTATGCATGCAGT
Source organism: Caiman crocodilus (assembly GCA_030014935.1). Taxonomy (NCBI): domain Eukaryota; kingdom Metazoa; phylum Chordata; order Crocodylia; family Alligatoridae; genus Caiman; species Caiman crocodilus. Next base: position 56,059,692 of record JAGPOW010003642.1, on the reverse strand, counting down.
GTGTCTCTCCATAAGAACTCATGTGTCTAGAATGACATCCTCTAGTAAATTCCCTTCTACACTAATATACTCAAAATAGAGCTGTGAGGAAACAGTAGGGGTTTTCATGTGTCTTTTTATATGTAAAAGTCAGAGTTATAGGATTTCATAGATTCCTAGACACTAGAGTTGGAAGGGACCTCAGAAGATCATAGAGTCCAGCCCCCTGCCCCAGGGCAGGAAGTCAGCTAAGGTCAAAGGATCCCAGAAAGATAAGTGTCCAAATGTTTCTTAAAAGAGTCTAGAGTAGGTGCTTGAACTTTTTCCTTATGTCCAACCCCAAATGGTCTTAGGACCTGTCATCCTTTGGGGCGCTCTGGTGAACAGGCATTCCCCCAGACCCCTGACCAGGATCCCAGAAGAACTCAGGAGAGGCACAGCCAGGCCCAGGGTCAGAGAGGACCTAGTTAGGGAACTTCTGGTGGGGCTGGACATGTAAATTAATTAATTAATTAATTTAGAATTTTAAAATAATTTGTTTACTATTTGTTTAATATTACAAATATCCAAAGACTATGTGTTTAATATCTAGGATGACAAGGTTGAATGGTTATAAACTATTGCAAGACTGTTTCAGGCTGGACATAAGGAAGAATTTCTTTACTGCCTGAGCCACCAAGGTCTAAAATAGCCTGCCATTGGAGGTGGTTCAAGCACCTACACTGAGCACCTTCAAGAAAAAATTGGGTGCTTATCTTGCTGGGATCCTATGACCCCAGCTGACTTCCTGCCCTTTGGGTTGGGGGCTGGAATGAATGATCTTCTGAAGTCCCTTCCAACCCTTATGTCTATGAAATCTATGAAATCCTGATGCACACCCCTTTTGCATTTACAGGCTGCCACCAAGTCACCCCTGAGCCTGTGCTTTTCCAGGCTGAAGAGCCCCACGGCTCTCAGCCTGTCTTCACAAAGCCTGTTCTCCTGCTTTCTGATCAAGCATGCAGCTCTCTGGACTGTCTCAAGCTCTGAAGCTTCTTGACATCCTTCTTGAACTGTGGATCCCAGAATTGGATGCAGTACTACAGGTGTGGCCTCACCAAGGCCGACTACAGCAGAAGGATGGCATACTGAGATTTGTTTGAGAAGCATCTGTGGATGCAAGTCGGAGGTTTGCTTGCTTTACCAGCTGCGACATTGCATTGGTGACTCATGTTCATCTTGTCATCTTGGGGGTCAATCCTGACCCCCAAGTCCCTTTTGACTGTGGTGCTAGTGAGCATATGTTTTTGACAGGTTTGTAATGTTCTTTTACTGTTTCAACATGACTCATTGCAAGACTCACTGCTGGTTTTTTTTGAGATGAGATCACATTTTGGGTCTCTAAAACTATGAAACCATGATTCCTTTTATTAGGTCACACACAGGTTGTGGAATTTCCATCATTAGAAGTTTTTTGAGACCTGAGCAGTAAAAGTCTTGGGTAGGATAACATAGTCTGCGATGGTCCTGCTTTAAGCAGGGGGCTGGACTAGATGGCCACCTGAAGTCCATTCCAACCTTAATTTTCTATGATTCTGTGTTATAATTTGGAAGACTTCAAATAATCAATCAGACCTAATGTGCTTTAAAAATACTTATTTGGCAAATTGTATAATTACAGTGTACTATGTTGTAGATGAAGTGTGTCATAGACACAAATGAAGTGCTACAAATGTATATTGTATCTTAGGTCCAGGCCAAACCCCACAAAAGCAGAGAAAAACAACAACAAAAAACGTTAACAAGATACTTCAAACCTCAAAAAGTGTCTAGATGGCTGATAACTGTGGAACTGATTTTATTTTAGCTTTATTTTGGTTGGGTCTACAGCTGCTGACACAGGGCAGCAGCTCAGTGCAGACGATGCTGCCCAGAGGGTCTGGGAACAGACCGAGCCCTGGCACTGCACAAGGCTGTGTAGGCCTTCAACCTCTAGCACAAAGCAAAGTGCCCATTACACGCAATGGTGCATGTGGCCCTATGCCAGGGCGGTGGCAGCAGAGTCAGGTGGTAGGAAAACCTGGCAGGGAACAGAGCTTGACCTGAAGAACAAGATGCAACCCTCCTGGACTGTGAAGTAATAAATTGCCCTGGAGAGACGGTCCGCACAGGGGAGGGACCCCCACTGAGGGTTGTATAGGGCCCTTGTGGGTGATAGCAGAGGACCTTAGGAGTCTTTGGGGTCTTCCTCTCCTTTTTCTTTCCCCCCACCTCCTTTCCTATAGTGGTACCTTGGGAGTGGGGTCCCTGTCCTGGAGGGCACCCAAGTAGTCTAAGGACTGCTGATTATATTTGTGAACTGTGCCTTACAGTTTATGTAAATAATTTGAAGTAATACTTTGTATATGAACAGAGTTATAAGGTTGCCCAATCAATATCCTTCACTCTGCTTTGTTCTATTGTTCATCTGTATTTTAAATGATCTCTGTGTGTGTGTGTGTGTGCATGTATATGTATTAATTATAGGGTTTATCATTTTGTAAATCTGTACAGACATATACATATACAATCTATGTACTTACCCTTTTTTGTTTTGTTGTAATAATAAATCTGTATATAGCTAAGTAACTGATTGACAGGACCTGACTCCACAGAGGACAGAGGCAGCTGCTGGGCTGTTGTGTCTCTCTACAGCACACCGCCTTGCCAATAATTCCTTCAACTGGAAAGGAAAGTACATCTAGGCTACAATAAAAAGTAAGGCTGGGTACAGACATTACAATTAGTGTGTGTTCAGCACACAGAAAGCTTTTTAAAGCTTTTTAAAGCTTTTTAAAGAACAGACAGAAGCAGCACTTAAAATGCTTTAAAAACAGGTGGATGCTATGTTAACCCTCAACAGATGCAGTATTAGACTAAAGGTATCTGAGTTGTAGCTGTATTGGTCTAGAGAAAAAGGCAATCGGGACTCATAGTTGAGACAATATCTTTTATTAGATGAACAAGATTTTTTTTTTGCAAAAAAGCTTTAATTGCAAGCTTTCAAGCATAAACAACCTTCATCAGGCATTGGAGAAAAGATTGTAAAAGTAGAAAAGAAGGTTCATATTTCATAGGATTTCACTGTGAAATCCCATTTCTACCCAGGAGAACTTTTACAATCTTTTCTACATCTCTACTACGAGTCCTGATTGTATTAAACTAAAGTGTTTTAAGTTAGAGCATGTTTTTTAATATCTACCCCACATCCAACACTTTAATACATTGAATCCTGCTGCCATCCCATTCCAAAGGCCCCTTGCTGGGTTGCTTGTTAGCCTCAGCCAGTTCTCATATACACCAGCCAACCTCCACCCCCAGACTGTCACAGAGGAGACAGAAAAGGCTCTGTCATCTCCCTGCACTGCCAGGTTTGGGTGGGGGAATGGAACCTCTCTGCCACCCAAGATTGTGGACTCAGGTCTTGGTAGGGGGGCTGGGTGAGGTCTGCACAGCAGAAAGGCTGTGTTTCCCCACAGCCCAGTTTCCAATATAGCAAAATGCACATGCTGCAACATCTGGCTGCAGCTGTCAAGTGGCTGAGGCAGAGAGGAAGGAAGTACCCCTGCTGCAAAGCCCTCTCCAACAGCTTACTGTCTGAGGTCTTGAGGGGGGCCAGGCCAAGTCTGCAAAGAGGAGGGGCTCCCCCCCGCCCCAGGGCCTCCTGACAATGGCAGCCAGAAGCTGCCCCACAGGGCTGCCCAGCAGGTTTTTCATCATGCTGGGAACTGGGGGGCAGGGGGGAATAGGCGCCCTTCTGCCATGTGGACCTGGTCCAGCCCCACTCCTGAGGCCCTAGCCACCAACCTTGGGGTGGGGGGCAGTGTTCACAGCAAGTGGGGCTCTTTTCCTTTGTAACCCCAGCTCCTGGCAAAGTAAAAAACCAGCCAGGCAGCTCCATGCTGCAGCTGTCAAGTGGCAGGGGCAGGGGAGGTAAGGAAGCCTCCCCTGCTGGCTGGATCTGGCCCACTGCCCCCTCCCCACAAGACCCCAGCAAGCAAGCTGTAGGGAGCTCTGTTCTGCCTTCTCTTCCCCCAGTCACTGCTGACAGTCACCAGCCGGCAGGGGACGTGACTGGCTCTTTCCTGGGGGGCATGCAGAAGTGCCTCCCACCTGTTGGCCTTGGCTTACGAATGCTGAAAATGACTTGTCAGCAGTAGGAGTAAAAGTCAGCTCTCCTGCATCCCAGGCCAGAGCCCTATCAACTAACTGCCATTAAGGAGATGAAAAGTGGAAGAGACTTTTTAATGAGAAAAAAGCGGAATGTGGTATTTCCCCCAGCTGCCAGGGATTATTAAACTCTAATCAGAGAATGATTTTTCTTGAGCCATTTTAAAATCTATTTCCCGTGTTAAGAAAGTGGCATGGCATACTCATTGTTCCTAATTTAATTAATTTCTTCTGGTTTGTAGCTCCACATTGTGGCTGATAAAATGCATCTTTTCAGATGAAAGGGCAAATCTGCACCTTGCACAGGCTTCCAGCTTTAAATGCACACCCCCAATCTCTGCCCCATTTATTCAGGAAGTACTGGTATGTAACGTTTAGAAGAACAGACTCTCCGTTGCAAACAAGTTTATTATCTTAGCTTTACTCCTGGGGAATGGGTAGGGCAAAAAATAAAACATAGCTGGCCAAAAAGATATTTTTAGCTTCAATGTGCAAAAACTTTTTGGCTACAAAGAACATTGGGGACTTCTTACCAAAGGAAATTTTATTAAGTAAATCAGAGGGAAAAGTCCACCTTGGGGCACCTTTAGCTTTTCCTTCTGCCAATACATACTGTAGGGAATGGTAATTTAAAGGAAGCCTTTTAAAAATAAGCCATCTGAACCCCTATTATGTTTAGGCACTGTGTGTAAAATCCATGAAATCAGGATCAGGTAAAATTTAAAACCCAGAGGTCCAACATGTGAAAAAAGGAGAGTATAGCCCACTTTTACTCTTTTCTTTTCTACCTCCTTCTTTGAAGTGGTCTAAGGAGTGAAAAAAGACAGATATTTAATAACTTAATGCCCACATATGGCATAATCCATCTTCCGCTCTGTGAAACACTTCCAATCAATGGAAATTTTGCTGCTTTATTTTATGGAAGACAGACTAGGTCCATACTTTCTTTCAAGCAATACAAGTGTGAAAGGCTCCTTTTGCAGTGACAGAAGATAACTTTGTTTACCTCTCAGTGGGGAAAGAACAGCAGTCACCTCCCTGCTAAACTCTTAAGGGTGCTTTACTATTTTCCACATACCTGCCAAAATGATATTGTTCAAAAAACTAAAAAACCCTAAGAGAAGCATGTGTGCGCGCGCACACACACACACACACACACACACACATGTGCATGCACACACACATGCACAACCCTCCTCTACCTGTGAGCCCAGGCCTAATACACCAGTCACCTATATCTCCTTTAAGTATTTCTGTGTTTACTTCACTGTACTTTGTGGCCATGGAGTAGCCATGACCCCCTACCCTCCAGCTCTTTTTTCATTCATATCTTTACCTTTACTAACCTAATCATAACAACAAGTTTGTAGGTGCATTCAGGAGAGTAGTTCACATCTGTAGCCAAACACATACTGACTGCACTGAAGTCAGGAGATGCAATTGAACATTGTAGACATGTGATCTAGCTTGGGTAAATATGCACTGAAGATAAAAGATCCTGAACTTCAGGTACCCAAGCATCTGATAGATTTGTACAAGCTGCACTGGTATTTATGCTTCCACTATATCACTGCATTGCTAAGTGAGCTAGTTAAATAAAAGTTATGTAGACTATATCTAACCACACTGCAAACTCTTCTTTGACTGGATTTGATTAGAGCATAGCCATGACTTCAGGGCAGGGGAAAATGACACCATTACACCAATGCATTTATCTGATAATGATGTAAACAAGAAGAAATAGGATGATACAACATCTTACACCAGTGTAAATGCTTCAAATTTTGGGAAAAATTACCCTATGAAAAATCCACGGTAAAAAATTGCTTCCATTCCCAGGCTAGGCATTTGATTAGTGCAAACAAATTATTACCTGCTCCCTGAACCTAGAAACAAGGCACTGTATAATAGCAACTATTGCAAGACGCTACCCCTGGATAGGTGATTGTCTGTTCACTCTAGATCCCAATGTAATTTACATTGTAGAAAGCTTAGAAAACCCATAAAGTATACCATTGAAAATGCATTACCTCTGAGCCTAGTTTATGAGTACAAATGTACCATATTTACTTGAATCTAAGACGCACCACCCCTCACCCCCCTCCATAATTAGATTCTATGCATGGAAAAAGAAATGTATTATAATGTCCCATATATAGAATCTAATTATAGGAGGGTTATCTTTAAATCCTTCCCCCCCAACTCCTGCCCCCTGTCTGTGCCCTCCCCACAGCCTTAAGCTCCCTTTAACTCTGTTTCCCTTTCATCCGCTTTGCTGCAGTGTCTGCTCCCCCTTCCTCAAACTGCTGTTTCCACCTTCCCCCAAATCCCAGCCTTTGCTCCCCCTCTTCATTCCACCTACTCTTCTCCAGCTTCTGTTCCCCCTCCCCACCAGCCCCTGCTCCAGCTCAGCCCCCATAGCAACAATGCAGGTCGTGCACCCCTGCTAAAGGTCCAGTCTGGGGCCACGCTCAGTGTCTGAGGCTGCAGCTTGAATGGAGCCTACCAGCATGGAACAAGAGTAAGAGGGAAGGAGAGGGGCAGGCAGGAGCAGAGCCTGTGTGGAGGGGATATTGGGACAAGGGGATTCAGGGAATGATGGTAGGCTGAAGAGGCAGCAGGGTGGGCAGGCAGTTTGTTTGACAAGCTTTAGTTAAAGCACCCCCAGAGCCATTTTTAAGCATGGGGATGCTGATATATGAGACACTCAGGGTACTTTACTTAGAGCAACTCACAGAGCCGTTCTAATTAAAGCACTCTCCCTTGCCCCCTGGAACACATGTATTTATTGCCCTTTATTGTCAGAAAGATATATGGGAGGTAGTTCAAAGAAGGGCATATAAACACAGATATAAGTAAATGTCTAAAGGGGATGATTTTAACAGAAAGGATTTATAGAACACAGTGTGTACACCTTGGCTGAGATGCAGCCAATGGGGAACATAAATATTTGAGATGTATAAACACCAACGAAAGGAGGAAATTACTTAGAGTTAGATAGGGGCATAGAGTGAGGATGGTGAGGAATGATGGTGCAAAATTTAAACAGGGGAAAATGTAGAGCATCTGGATGATGTTCCTTTCAGTGAACTGTATTAAGCTGTAGAAAAATGTCTCACAAACTATTACAAACTAGACTCAGCACTCACTACTGATGAAAGCATTAGTCCAAGACTCAGCAGGGATAAAGAGCATAGTTCTATGGGACTACACCAATTTACCAAAGCTGAGTATCAGGTCCACTTACTTGAGACAGACCCTGAGGCAGTAGGATGGGTTAGATGATCTACTAGGCCTGAATAAATACCACAAAATATTTTCTAGAAAGATGTACTCATATTAAAAATCTAGTTCACTTTGACTGTTTCTGTCTTGGTCGTGTTCCCTTTCTGGGAATATTCTGGTCTGTGGTTAAAATGGATTGAAACTGAATGGTGAGCTTTCACTATAGCCAAGGAAGAGGGGGAGTTATGGAGAAGCAATGCTTATTTGGGCCAAGGGGACTGGCACTTCTCAGCTCTCTGTACTTTAACCCCAGATTCCACCAAATGAGCTTTCTGGCTAGAATGTTCATGGAACTAGTGTTTTAAATGACAATATTTGTGGAAAGTGAATTTTCAGATTATAAATAATCTATCTGTTTATCCCAGAAAATACTGTTCCAAACCTGGAAGAAAAACTATTCTTTGATTTATGTGGCTAGTCAAACTTATCAACATTAGTGTTTGCTGCAAATCTGGGTTTCTGGTTCATAAATAATCAGGCCAAAATAACAAAAACATGAGAACTTCCTGCAAACCAAAAGCTCCCTAGATTTTTAATTTGTTCAGTGAAATTAACCTTATTACAGCTAAAGCAGCAGTGAAATTAACAAGATCATCATTATTTCTGAGAAGTTACAGGAAACCACATGGTCCATATTGGGCAAGCATACTGATGGGACCCTACTCCATGAATAGGGTAGTGCAATCCATTTGAATACAGTCCCCCTTCAGCACTGACTTTTTTTATAGTCATGGTGAGCCACTACATTGCATACATTTTGACTTCCTCTTCACTCCCATAGCTGAGCTGAACTAATAATTCTCATTTCTTCACCCGTCTTAAATGGCTGGTAAGCCTCGCCAAACAGGGCCCAAACAGTTTACCTAAAATCCTTCTGTCCCTCCCCTACCCCTTTCTCAGCCTGTTGTATATAATTAATATGATCCTGTCCTCAGTGAGGTGAAACCAGGCCAGGCTGTCCTGTGCCTCATCTGCATTTCAATTTGTGGAGGATCCCAGAACTCATGACAAGAATACTCAATTCCAGTCATGAATGGAAGATAATTAGCACATGGATCTTTTTTGTGGGGGGTGGGGGGAGGTATCTGGAGTACACACATACACACACATACTGACTAGTGCTGAGCTGTGGGGTCACCATGGATTTAAATGCTGTTGATTCTGGTGGGGCCCAGCCCAATGAACTATGTGGTAAATGATGAGCCTTTGACTTTGCACTAATTTCATGCATAGTTTTTGCTATGCATAAGTATCTGTTGGTGTGCTAATTAAAAGTCTATTTTTAGAGAATTCATACTAAAACTTGTAACAGTTTTAAAGCAAGTAAAATACATTTTTTCTCAATCAACTAAATCAATTGATACCATTTGCCAATCATTATAGCTCTGTTTATTACAAGGACATTTCCTTCAATTTTTTTCCTCACTTCTATTTGTTTATAGAGAACAGGGTCTGACAGTAAAGGAAAGGGGTAGGGGCTAGCGGAGGAAAAACTTTCAGGGGCGAGGAGGGAAAAGGAGCTACTCTATACCAGTGGAAGGGAGACAAATTCAAGACAGATCTCCAATAATTAGATTCTATACCTGCAAAGTTATATCAAATGTATATTTTTCCATATATAGAATCTAATTATGGGGGTTATCTTATAACCAAGGTCATCTTATATTCAAGTAAATATGGTAATTGTAACAGTCCTGAAGATAACAATGCCCACCATCCCACACCATTTATGGCAGTCAGGCTTGCTCTTTCCTGCCACACCTTTGATGTAAAATTAATAGAAGTAATGCCAGAGGCTGCCCCATTTGTAGCCCCGATCAACTGAGCCAAACACATGGCTTCAAACTATCCCTACACCATTTTCCATGCCTCACAGATGGTATTCATATGAACTTTTCTCCTGGCCCCTTACTGGACTGCACTCAACCTTGGGGCCATCATTCTCCAGCCCTACTGTCTGGGGGATGGGAGGGGGGGTGGCACATTACTCTCTGTAGGCCTCAGGCTCCCAGTGAACCTTGGCCCCTCTCTGGGCCTTTCACCCCTCAGGCCTTGGGTCCCTCCTGCTGGATCTTGGCCCCAAGACTTCCTCCTCTATGAGTGACCCACAAGGTAGTGGTGGCTGATGCTTTCTGATGCCTCATCCTCACCTTTCACTGGTGTGGCCAGTGTGTGACATTTCCTGGAGACTGCCCTGCCGCAGACATCCACACCACACTAACTCCAAAAGGGTGCAATTTCAGGTCTTACCCAGGACCATAAGGAACATGTTCTAGTCCCATAGTTCCTACCCTACCCTCCAGGTGTTATAGAAACTGCAGTCCTCATGCCATATCAAGTTATTCCTCCAGCTCCCCAGATGTAACTACCCACACTGCTCCCAGGGTCTGGGCTTATACTCTGTCTGCCCAGCCCTTCTCCAATCAAGCAGCACGCTGCAGTCATGTGACTACCTAATTGGGCTTGAACCCACCTGCTGGCTGCTCCACAGCCTGTTTGATGGTCTTAAAATGGCAGGCACAACCAGTGCACTGCCACAGTAATATAAAATTGATCACTAACTAAATTAATCAAATCTTTTTAAAGTTAATTTCTTAACTAAGCTTGAACTGCCAGTGGCCATACTTACTCAGTGATAAACAGAAGATTTCAACTTTTAGCACTGTCAAGCTGTTACATTTTATGACAACAGCTATAGTTAATATAGATTAAATCAGAAAAAGGGGACAGCAATGTATCAGGTCAGAATGATTTGTCTGGAGACAAGGGTCAGGGCCTGTGTTATTGGGAATGGAGGTGAAGGTTAGTAGGTAGGATGTGAAGTAAAGCTCAGATGATGCTTATAAGTATGAGCTTCTCAAGATCATTATTGTAGGGACTGAAGTGAGGACTTGGAAGAATTCTGATCATACTCAGGTTTCATAGATAGAGATTACCTGGCCTTATCCCAAACTCTATGACTGGATCCAGACATGTAGGCACGTGTGGTGTGTGTGGTACTGCAAACCTCTTTGTACTGCCATGAACTGCACAAATTGTACATTAATCAGTGATCAGTGCTGCTAATTTACAGCACCAGGCCAAAATTTGCTACTCGGGTTCCCTGGTAGCAAAAAAAAAAAACCTGGAAAAAAAGTAGGACAAATCACACCAAAGTGGCAAATTTTGGGACAAACACAGAAACAAAGGAGCAGGCTGCCCAGGACTGTCTGCTCTCCCATATCCACATGCTGTGGAGCACCCTCATGCCCCAGCATGTCTCAACACAGGGGAACAGGCTGCTTTGGGTTGACTGGTCTCCTGTCTCCAAGTACCTCAGTACGAGGGCTCTACTGCAGCGCCCCTGTGCTAAGGCAGGTGGAGTCCCCATGGTGAGGCATGCTGCACCCCAGTCAAGTGGGGAGCAGCTAGCTGGGATGCAGGGTACCTCATCACAGGGGCTCCATATGCGGAAATGGAGGAGCTGGGAGCCCTGGGCTGTCTGCTCCCTCATCTTCACATGATGCTCCCTGGCTGGCTGGGACACAGGGTGCCTCAACATAGGGGATGGATAGCCCCTGGTAGGATACCCTGTGCCTTAGCTTGAACTCCCCTGAAGCACATGAAGCAGTGGGAAAATGTGTCCCACTACAAAGCACACAGGCAGGGGCATGCATTGGGGCACAAAATAGCAGCACAAATTGTGCCATTACTATTTGTGCTGCTGTAAAGGCACGTCCCTGCTCAAGTGCGTCTGACCTATTGGTACATTTGACTCTCTGTTGAAAAAACCTAACACATAAATGACAGTACAACATTTTGTCTTCATTATTATTGTATAAGGGCAATAAAATACAAGAGAAGAAAAAAAGAGGAATATAAAAACTTGCAGTTGAAAATGTTTGTATGATTTTAGGCTGGGGTAATATTTGTAGCTATTACATTCATTTAAGGTAAAATTCTGGATTGAACTTGGCTAAAATATTCTTAAAAATATGAATGGTCAAATGCCCTTAATTTTCACTGTTGTCTGGCTAACAAAAGCTTTGATGTCTGACAAATACATCTAATATGTACTCAGCCCTCCAAGGCATTTTTAACCAGATGTTTTAGTTGAGATTTATCAGATATCCCATCTGAAGTTCTTGTATAATTGCTGATGAATAGATGGCTAGTACATAATTCTTATGCACAAAGAAAGTAATTATGAATTGGATGTAATCTGATGCTAATCATGAATACACACTAGTTAAATTTAAGATGCCCACAAGCACTCAAATTCTCCACTGATGTGGGCTATTCATAACAGTAAGAAATCGTATTACTTTTTAGAGGGAACATCTACATGGGATATTTACTGCACAGTTGACTATTAACTGTGCAGTAAACATCTCAACATCTACACATGAGCCATATTAGGACACATAAAACTAATAAATTTGGCAGCATGGTGTACTTGCAAACACAAGTACTACCCTACTGTGGAGTTTTTTGTGTGCAGCAGCACACATGTAGATACTGACCAGCTACTGGGGTACAACGGTTTCATAGGAATTCATAGTTTCATAGTAACTAGGGTCAGAAGGGGCCTAGAGCAGGCCATCTAGTCTGACCCCCTGCCAATGGTAGGAATGAGTGCTGGGGTCACAGGAACCCAGCCAAGTACCTATCCAATCTACTTTTGAAGATGCCCAAGGTACGAGCAAGAACCACTTCCCTAGGAAGCCGGTTCCACATCCTAGCCACCCTAACTGTGAAGTAGTGTTTCCTAATGTCCAACCTAAACCTACTTTCCAGTAATTTGTGACCATTGGTCCTAGTTACCCCTGGTGGTGCCCGGGAAAAAAGAGCCTGCCCTATTTCCTGCTGATCGCCCCTCAGCAGCTTATAG
>JAGPOW010003642.1:56020743-56047270 GCA_030014935.1 Caiman crocodilus | reverse complement strand
CCAGGAACCTCCGGGACCTCTCGGACTTGGCTGACTACTCCTCCCAGCAGATGTCCGGGTGATTGAAATCCCCCATGACGATGACATCCCTCGTCCTAGTCGCCTCCTTAAGCTGGCCAGCAAGTTGGAGGTCCAGCTCCTCCTTCTGGTTGGTTGGTCTATAGCAGACACCCACCATTAAGTCCCTTTCCCCTCGTCCTCTGCCAGCTCCCTGTGATGAAGTACCCTCATGCTCCGGCCAGCACCTCTGCGGCACACTGAGCCTTGTTGGAGCAGACCTAGGCTGGAAGGCTGACTCCCAGGGCCCCCTGGAAGCTGGAGCTGCCCCAACCTGGTTCTATGTAATACACATTAATAAACTTTAGAGCTAATTTCTCCAGAGGTATTTGCTCCCAGGTGCACATTCAAATGTACAATAAGTTCTGAAGTTTATTCATGTGCACTAATTGTCTTGTGCACTCCCTACACTTACAGTCAGGTCAGGATTGAAAACCTACCACTATGACCATAAGCTGTACAACCTGTGCTGGTCAATACTGAGTGCTGGGTGGCAGTTAATTAATCTGGCAACCTCAGGAAGTGCCAATGACTTAGGGCAGATGTGCACCTGAAGAGGGGTAGTGAAACCCTGGATTAAGAAAATTCCATCAAAAGAAATCAATTTTGCCAACAACATCCACATAGGGTAGATTGCGCTCTTCAGCCATGGGTGGCAACCAGTCTAGGAGCAAAGCCTCAAAAAGCAGACAGATGGAAGACCTCTTCTGCACTGGCAACTCCTGCAGCATAACTGATTCCAAATGCATAGACTTCCATCCTTTCTTTGGAACAAACCAGTGTGGCTAACAGGGGGGCGCTGCCATTTGAGCAAAGCAGTATCTCCATGTCAGCCACCCAGGCTATTGCAGCCATACCACATGGAGAGGACACTCCATCCTTGCTGGCAGCATGGACACAACATGGAAGGTGGCAGTTAATGGACTATAAGCCCTCACTTGTTTGGTGTAGAGGAGCATGCCATGGGTCACCTTTGACTGTGGAAAGAATCATCGCATTCCACTGGTCTGCTACCAGTTGTCTAAATTCTGGACAGTGCCCCCAGACAGTTAGGTGCTGACCCACCACAGTCTGCCTGTCTCATTGGGTGCGTGAGGCTAGGACAAAAGCTGAAAAACAGATGGAAGCCTTGCATATGAGAAAAATGAGAAGAATTTTCCAGTTTGGAAGCTGAAACGTCAGTACCATGTGTCCTGGCCTGACAGATGATGACAACCTACAGTACAGGAGCAGCATATGGAAGTATGTCTTGATTGACTGTGAACTGTACAAATTCAATGTCAACATTGCAGTGCTTCAGGAAACAAGACTTGCAGATGCTGGTTCTATCCAAGAGGCCAATTACACCTTCTTTTGCCAAGGTAAAAGCACTGAAAAAAATCATCTGCACAGCATTGGTTTCACTGTGAGCAGCAAGGTGGTAAAGTTATAGAAATCCCCATTGGGAAATTGGAGCATTTCATCTCACTTAGACTTCAGATGACTATCTTCTCTGTGACTATTGTCAGTGCTTATGTGCCAACACTCAACTCCAGCCCTGAGGAGAAGGATAAATTTTATAACACTGCACCAAGGTGTCAAAGGAATCCCATCAACTGAGTTACTATTCCTTCTCTGAGACTTCAAAGCAAGAGTCTGGCAAACAACTCACGGCCAGATTGCTTAGGACATTTTGTCATCAGCAAGATGAATGCATAGAGCCAACGGCTTCTTGAATTCAGCACTCAAAACTGATTGTTCATTACCAATTCATACTTCTCTGGAAAAGATCACCAGAAACTGTCATGGTGACATCCGTGATCAGGCCACTGGCACCAACTTGCTAGTCTCAGGAGGAAAGATCTACCTTGAGTACAAAAGACCCACTTGTTCCACAATGCTGTTGGTTATACCATCCACTCCCTGCTTGTTAGTAAAGTGCCAATTACAGCCAAGAAACTACATAAAGCAAAAAGTAGGAGCAAGCCCAAGATCAATACCACTAATACCAAGAACCAGAGGAAGTGCCAAGAGTTTGAGAAGGCTTTCGAACTGAACATGTTTAGGAAGTCACTACCAGAGAAGACAGAGAACATTTGGGAAGGTTTAAGAACTGCAATACATGAAACAGCTAAAGTTACATTTGGGGAAAAGAGACCATTCAGTAAGGACTGATTCAAAGAGAATGCAGAAGAACTATTCCCTTTCATCAACATCAAGAACATAGCCTGTCTGGAACACAACAAAAAGCCAACCAAGGGTACAAAAGCAAGACTTCAACAGGCAAAAAATGAGAAACAGAGATCAGCCAAGTGATGTGCAAATCAATATTGAATTAAGTTTTGTGATGAGATTCAAACATCCTCAGACACAGAAAACCTGAAAGTCATGTATGATGGTCTGAAGAAAGCTCTAGGCCCTACTGTCAACAAGGTTGCCCCTCTCAAGGTGTGCAATGGTCAAGCCATTACAGATAAAAGCAAGCATGTGTCCCATTGGATTGAACAGTACTTAAAGCTATACTCATATCACCAGCGAAATACTGCACCAGATACCAATTCTACAAGTCATGACAGAGTTAAATGTAGAGCCCACTATAGAAGAACTAAGCAAAGTCTTTGATTCATTATCATGTGACAAGGCTTCTGGAAAAGATGGCATCCCAGAAGAAATTCTCAAGTGCAGGAAAGAAAGCCTACTACCATATCTTCATCAGTTCCTACTCAAATGCTGGAAAGAGAGGGAGGTATCACAAAATATGTGTGACACAAACATCATCACTCTGTAAAAATAAAGGATTTAAGGGCGACTGCAACAACTACAGAGGCATCTTGCTACTAAGCATAGCAGGGAAGGCTTTCATCCAGGTCATCTTGGTGTGCTAATAACAGCTGGTGAGTTGTGTCTATCCTGAATCTCAGTGTGGATTCAGGGCTGGAAGATCAACCATAGACATGATTTTATCACTGCATCAACTTCAAGAAAAGCGTAGGGAGCAAAACTGACCATTTTATATCACCTTTATGGATCTAACCAAACCATTTGACACCATCTGTAGAGCACCCTATTTGGAGTCCTGGAAAAGATTGAATGCCCACCAACCCTGTTAAGTCTTATACATTCCTTCCATGACAACATGAAAGCAACTGTTCAGTTTGATGTGTCCAATTCAGACAGCTTCAAGGTGAAAAGTGGAGTGGAGCAAGCATGTATTCTTGCCCCAACATTTTGGAATCTTCTTCTCGTTACTCCTGAACTGTGTGTTTAAAGACATGGAAGGTGGAGTGTACCTCCACATAAGATTGGGTTGTTCAACCTGTCACAACTCAAGGCAAAGTCTTGCAGTTATAAGTTATAAAGGTGCTTATCCTGGAGCTTCTATTTGCTGATGATGCTGCCTTTATAGCTCATGACAAAAACCTACTACAAGAACATATGGATTGCCTCTCAAGAGCTTGCCAGGTCTTTGCTCTCACCATCAGCATAAAGAAAACAGTTGTACTAGGACAGCAAGTTTCACACAATCCATCAATTTTCCTTGTTGAGAACCAGCTAGCAGTAGCCCAAAAGTTCAGCTACCTACGTTTTAAATTTACTACCAACCTCTCACTGGATGAAGAACTTAATGTTCTCATCAGAAAGGCTTTGCACCACCTTTAGCAGACTAACTACAAGAGCATGGAACAACTCAAAGCTCAACCAAATCAAGACCAAAATGCTAGTGTGCAAGGCTTGTGTACTCAACACTGTCATGTATAGTGGGGAAACATAGACAGCTTACACACATCAAGAACAATAGGACATCCCCAGCTTTGCTACAAAGCCCATCCAAGCGAGTTATGAAGGTATTTGGAATTGATTCTGACGAAAGGGAAATCTTAGCAAGTGATCATAACAAGTGGCGTCATAATCTCCGCCAGGGCATCAAAGTCCATGACTGAAATTGACTCCAACAGCTTGAAGAGAAAAGAGCCCATAGGAAGCAGGCAGCTCCCAAACCACCCAACTATGACATACATGTGTAATCATTGCCATAAATCATGCAAATCTCAGATTGGACTATTCAGTCACATGAGACATTGCAAACCAGCTAATTCCTAGACCAAGCTTACCATGGACATTATTCTCTTTTGGGAATAATGGAGTGTGGATCCCTTTTCCAAGCCTGATCCTAATAGTGAGACTTTGGGGATTCAAGAAAAGGAAGTTTTGCTTCACGCTTTTTGTTTATTCCAGTATATTTGGAGGCTTGAATATCAATTTATGACATAAAAAAGCTAAATAATGACACAGGCTATGCCAGTGGTATGCAGGTCAGAGAAAACTGAGACCTCTCTCGCACTATGCATGAACCACCCAGACAAAGCATGACCACCTGATGTGCTCTGTGTCCTGTGAGGGTGAGGGGGGTGGGTTGGAGAGGAGGGGAGGACAAGTAGTAAGAGGGCACATGGCAGCCAATGCATTTGAGCCATCACAGGAGTGGATGAATGTGAGGGGAAGAGAATTTGTCAACAGACCAATTCCATGTCTCCTCTCTCCAGCTTTGCAGAGCTAACAAGGGATGAAAATGAAGCTCTGTGGATGTCTCTGTGGAACAACGTCTCATGATTCTCCTGCTAGCATAGTGCACTTATGTACTATTCCTTATTTTTAAGGATTGTGTCTACATTCTGACTCACTTTTATTGTATGTGATTAATACTATGTACTACACAGTTTCAGGCTTCTATGAACAGACCTTGCCATGATAGAACTTTTGGGCCAGATTCTTTTCATAACTGTAACAATTATATAGGTGAAATTCTACTGACATCATTTCAGTTATTTCTTATTGACATCAGAATAAGGGTCCAGTCCTGTGCCATTGGAACTAATGGGAATTTTACCATTCAGTGGGTGCAGGAAAAATGCTTAAATGAAAGGAGAATCAGCTTCAGTTTCTTATCAAATGTCAATGAAATATATAGAAGCCAGAAGCAAATATGTTTTTCACCTCTACAATAACACATTTGCAATACTTCTTAGAACTCTAAGATAAACATTTGCATCAGCTGCTCTATCGATGTCAGGAGCTACTCACTGGAAATTTTAGGTCACCCAAACCTTCCCATAAAACTGGAATGAGATGTACCCTTCACATAGAAGAATTTTTTCCATCTGATTTGTGCTTTTCAATTTAGAAAGTATAAGCTGTATAGCGTCCTTAGGACCTTTTGGTTTAGGTTAAAAGTATGCGATGTCTTGAGAAATACTAAATAGTTTTATTATTGTGAATCTGTGTCACAAAATGGAAAACAACCTGGATATGCTTAACACTAATTTCCACATGCAAAAAGCATGTAAACAGACTCACACTGCCCACAGTCTTTTTAGTAATAGATTTGTTGTTTGGTAACAGAGGTTGAAATTGATCAGTTTTGCTTACATAGTCACCGTGGCTGGAGTATGTTGGTCTGGAGTGAGTACTGCAGAGACCCTGTCCCCCTGCCTAGGATGGGCTTGGGTCAGGGCTGGGGCCAGAGCTGACTTGGGTCCTCCTTGTGTGGGTGCCAGTTGGTCTCACGGGGCTGGGGCCACCAGCAGAAACAACCATGGATGCCAGCATTCCCAGGAAATGGAGTCTGGCTGCGGACCTTCTCCAGCCACACTGCATGCCTAGAAGTGGTGCAGTGTGCCACAAAGTCCTGCCGCAGGCAAAAGAACACAGTCCCTCTGCAGTCCAACAGGCCATATTTTGCCCACCCCTGCTCTAGAAATTTCTTTGCATGTGTCTATGTCATGAAGATGTTATTAATATACCTGAGGTATACCAGGGCATGGGTGGAGAAGAGGGCAGCTTCAAAAGAATCAAACTTCAAACTCTGTCATGAATATGTGGCCATACAGGGCGGGGGGCATATATGTGCCTATGACAATGGCATTCATTTGTAGGTATATACTATGTTAAATTATTCATAAGATTTTAAACTAAAATCGCACTTGCCTTTAATTTCAGCATTTTAATTATACCCCTGGTTCAGTTCTTGGATTTAAAGCTGAATTGTGGCTCATCCTTCCAAAACCCTAATCCTTCTTACTTTATAATGAAGCTGATCAAAAAAATTAAATTTGTCAGTAGAAAGGTTTCCGCACTCTCATTTTTAACCAGCTGTATTTTACGTAATTAATCATTTGCTAAAAAATCAGTTACAGAAACACATGTTTATGAGGTATTTTTCTTTAACAGTATCAAAGCCCAGAAAAATAAAGCCCTCTAATGCTAAGTATGAGGGGTGTGCAAAGTGGGCCATATTCAATTTGGATTCAGATTTGGCCAGGTTTGGGAAACTGTGATTCAATATGTTGATTCAGATCACTGTACCGATTCAATTCGGCCAAATCTGAATCTGAGGATTCGATGCTGATTTGGAAAACCAGCGATTCAGCCATAGACAGCTTTAAATGTTTTTTCTACAAACCTCAAGGTAATAGGTACAGCTTGTGAATGCTCAGAAGGTGGGGTGGATGGAATGTCCTACAGGAGTGCTGGGGGTCCCCCCACATGCTCAGTGGCAGACCCAGAAGTCACTTCCAGTCCACTTTTGGATTCACACTGAGCATGCAGAGCATCTCCCCCTCCAGACCCTGGCACCCTCCTGGCTCAGCAGTTAGCCATGGGGGGACCCAGGTGCCCCCCCCAGACCCGAGAGGCACCAGTCGCTGAGCAGGAGGGTGAGGGTAGGGGCCCCTGCGTACTCCATGGTGGACCCAGAAGTGGACCTGTTTGCTTCTGGTCCACTTCTGGGTCCACCGACGAGTGTACTGGGGACCCACCTGCGCTCACATGGGATGCTCCATCCATCTCACCATCTCAGCATACACAAGTCACCTGATACCTTGAGGTATGTAGAAAAAACATTTAAAGTTGTGTCTATGCCCGAATCAACGAATCTCTCCAAACTGATTTGGAGGTTTCTGAGTCAATTTGGAGAGATTAAAGGGTCTCCTGATCCAATTTGGATTTGGAGATTCAGCTGCTGAATTGTGCCAAATCTCTGCTGAATAGAATCAGGGACAGAAGCTTTGCACAGCCCTACTAAATATGTATTTGTGACAGCGACGTGCCGCCAGCAGCAACACCAGGAAAGAAGAAGGAGAGTCACCGGGGACCGGCAGACCGTCCAGAGGACCCCGAGATGACCCACTTACATCCCAGAGGGTTGACAGCGATGGAATCAGGAACGCGGCGACAGCAGCAGCTGTCACCATTACAGCCACGTGAGCTGCTGCTGTGCCGGGCTTTAAGACGGCTGTTCCCAGAAAGGGTAGCGATGGAGCCAATTGCCAATTGAAAGTTTAAAAGCCCCAGCAAGCCTTGCGATGGAGGAGAGAGAAGAGGAGCAGGCAGGCAGCACGCGGAGAGTGCTGCAGCTCCTCAGGAGGCTGTCTCCCTGGAAGGCAACACTCTCCCAGCCCAGAGGCTGAATCCTTCAATTAAAGCTCCGGGTCCTCCTGAGGAATTTATCTCCAGGGTTTGCCTGGATCAACACTCAGCCCCAGGAAGTCCCTCGGGGGCTGAGGAATATTTCTTTTGAGGGACCAGAAGTAAAGAAGTACCATAATAGTAAGAAATACGGCCAGGTCTGGGGGTGTGCAGACGGGGTACCAGGATCAGCTCGAACCCCTGGACCAATGGGCCCCAGTAGACCGACGGATCTGGGTCCTTCATTGTGACCCCATCAAACCAGCATGTGACCGGTTGGCAAGTGGACGAGGTGTAGGAGTGGCGGAGCCTCATGGAACATTGGACCTCGCAGTCATGAGTACCCCTCGGCGGGAGTCCACTCTAGTGATTAAGATGTCCACTGAACACCTCCTTCAAATAACTAATTTCCATCAAAGTTGTGTCAGGCGAGACGAGGGAGAGTAGCGACCCACGGGGAGGTATCATTGAGGGCGACCCACGAACATCACAGTATTACTTATAAAAGAGTTATGAAAACATATTTATAAAAGCATCAAATATATCATGATGTCATATATCTTGACTTCTTGATGTCATATAGTTTGATTTTTGATGTCATATATCTTGACTTCAAAAAAGCCTTCGATCTGGGGCTTCCCATAATCACATCTTGGAGAAACTGGCCAGTTGTCACCTTGGGTCCTCCACGATCCACTGGCTGGAAAATTGGCTCTGTGGTCAGACCCAGAGGGTAGTAATTGATGGAAGTCACTCATCATGGTGTCCAGTGACCAGTGGGGTCCCCCAAAGCTCAGTCCTTGGACCCATACTGTTCAACATCTTCACTAATGATGTGGACACTAGAGTCAGAAGTGGACTGGCCAAGTTTGCTGATGACACCAAACTTTGGGGCAAAGCATCCACACCAGAAGACAGGCGAATGATCCAGGCTGACCTGGACAGGTTCAGCGAGTGGGCAAATGAGAATCTGATGGTGTTCAACACTGATAAATGCAAGGTTCCCCAACTTGGGAAGAAAAACCCGCAGGATCCTTATAGGCTCGGCAGTGCTATGTTGGATAGCACTATGGAAGAAAGAGACTTGGGGGTCATCATTGACCACAAGATGAACATGAGCCTGCAGTGCGATGCTGCGGCTAGTAAAGTGATCAAAACGCTGGCTTGCATCCATAGATGCTTCTCAAGCAAATCCCGGGATGTCATTCTCCCCTTGTACTCGGCCTTGGTGAGGCCACAGCTAGAGTACTGTGTCCAGTTTTGGGCTCCACAATTCAAAAAGGATGTGGAGAAGCTTGAGAGAGTCCAGAGAAGAGCCACGTGCATGATTAGGTCAGGGAAGCAGACTCTACGATGACAGGCTGAGAGCCCTAGGGCTCTTTAGCCTGGAAAAGTGCAGGCTCGGGGGTGATCTGATGGCCACCTATTAGTTTATCAGGGGTGACCACCAATATCTGGGGGAACGTTTGTTCACCAGAGTGCCCCAAGGGATGATGACTAGGTCGAATGGTCATAAGACCATTCCAGGCTGGACATAAGGAAGAATTTCTTTACTGTCTGAGCCCCCGAGGTCTGGAATAGCCTGCCACCAGAGGTGGTTCAAGTGCCTACATTGAACACCTTTGAGAGCAAACTGGATGCTTATCTTGCTGGGATCCTATGACCCCAGCTGACTTCCTGCCCTTTGGGAAGGGGGCTGGACTTGATGATCTTTTGAGGTCCCTTCCAGCCCTAATGTCTATGAAATCTATGAAATGTCTATGAAATAATGATGTGTCACATTTAAAAGTCTCACGTAACTCCAGCATGGACCCTGAAACAGGAACTGGGAAACTAAATTATATTATCTGGAGGGACATCTACATGTGACGCTATGTCACCAGAACAATGTGCTACAGTGACGTAACATCCTCAGGCATCTACGCATAACTAGCAGCTCCTTTGCCATAGTAACACACTTACCTGGTATAGCGCATTGCTACAGTGAAGTAGCTGCTAAAAATAATTGTGTGTCATGTGTACAGTACAGATTGTTATTGCACCAAAAGGAAGTACTAATTCACGGTGCAGTAACATTGCTATAGTGCATGTGTGGCTGTGCCATGGGTTCCCTTGATAAACTGTATCTCTCTCCTTGTCTGCAATGAGTCTAAGAGTTTAAATTAGATAGATAGATAGATAGATAGATAGATAGATAGATAGATAGATAGATAGATAGATAGATAGGGGAACCCATGATAAATTTGGGAAGCCATTAATTAATACATCAACAATTCTAGGTTGACTCTCACCAGGATGTTTTGGCAAGTCTCAATCTGAGTTCATTTCTTATGTTTCTAAGTGTAAATCAGTTACCTACTACCTTTCTTCATTATACAGGTAAACTGTGTTAACTAGGGTTGACTGAATTCAAAATTTTCCCAGGTTCCACTCTCTTCTACCCATTAAGAGATATGCTATGTCACGGGCTCTACCACCTATGCTATAGGCTCTACCACCACTGCCCCCTGAGCTGCTGATACTTCCGCTGCTAGGTAGCAAAGCCCTTGCCAGCATTTTTCAGCATTTACTCATCACTGCTTCAACCCAATCAATTTCAGCTTTATTGCCTGGCCCACGCCTGCTCTCTACACTACTTCAGAGAGAAACTACAGACATAAATCCTTTACAGAACCTTTATTACCCTAGAAAACTTCTGCAGGGAGTACTACTCTTTTTGTGTTATTCAGTGCTCTTTTATCTAACCATTCTTTTTATGGTGACCTCTTATCTGCAGGAGACTGTATGCAAATTTCTGGTCTGTTCACTTCTTAACAAAGATAATTTCCCCCTCCTCCACCTCTTCCTCTCTTCCTTCACCAGTTCAAAACATAACTGTATTTTAACCAAAATGTCCTAAACTGTCAAACAACCACATACACACGAGCTCAGGGCCATTCAGTCATTTCCCCTTTACCTTGCATATATGGTAATGGAAAACTTCCTTCCCTGAGGAGCATCTGTCCATCTGGAAATCTCAGGCTGTTCTGAGCTAATCTTTTTCTTTTACAGGTGTCAACACCATGCTCCCTAGTCTTTAGGGTCACAGGCCCCAGGTTTTATAACTGCAGCAGACTAAAAATGAACCGCCAGCCTTTCAGTTTTAATAGTATTTTCCAAGCAAAAACATTTTCTAGAACACTTTTTGCCTTGAAACGCTTTCTGGATTAAATATAAAAAACTGCTGTGTATTTAAATAATCCACTGCTGTGTGCCACAGGTATGTTGTTAAGCAGAAATACCCACATTTGCTACAAAAGGTAACAAACCTCTCATATTCTGCCTCTCCATTCCCTAAAGTCCTCATATATAGTATATATTATATACATAATTAGTCACTGAGAACCTACAGAGTGGGATGATGGACATCTATATTTTTTTCTACTACCTTTATCACCGTTTCTTTGTATAGTACTGTGGGAGCACTTAGGCTTTTTCATAGGCAAGAAGCAAAGTAACTGGAAAGAAAGATAAGGCAGTCTGTCACTGCCTCCAAACTCACATCCATCATGGAAGTGGGTGGGCCCTACGTGCTAATGGAGCCAGTTACATTCCAAGGAAGCCCAGGCAATGATTCAGAGGTTACAGAGCAGGGAATTCTTGATGAATGATGGTCTAGCTTCCACTAGTATAAACACATTCTTCACTACTCCCACAAGAATTTTAAAAAAAAGCTTTGTGAAAGGAAATTACCTGGCAGCTGGAGACAGGGAAATACAGCTCTTTGCCTTCATCCGTATGTAAAATTTGAGACTGCAGACTGGAATCAGGGATGGATATACTACAGAGGTGAATCTAGGATTTTGAAAAGGGAGTTGTGGGAGATACCTCACTGGCATGAGGAGTTTGACCAATCGCCTCCACCTTTGCAGAGTCTGCATCCCAGCAGTATTGCCCTGTCAGAAACCCTGAAACAGTTCCTGGCTGCCATTGCTTTAAAAGCAACAGAGCTGAGGGAAGGCAGAGTGTACCTGATGGCAACAGCTTGCCTGCTACTGTTTAGAAATTTCTGACTGGGTAAAGCTGCTCCTTCCTGCTCCCTTTCTCACTCTCGGACCTGCATCTCCTCTAGTCCCTACTCAGAACCCATGTGCCTCCTATCATTCTCCTGCACGGTTTGCTCTGGGCACCAGCTCTGCTTATTATGCCATGAACCACACCCACACATTTCCTTCCCCTCACACCTCCCCCTACCTTCCATCCACCTCTGCTTCTGCATGTTCCATCTTGGGAACATAATGGGAGCAATATGGATGGAGCAATATGAAACATGATGGGAAGAGATGAGAGCAATATAATCACATGCTTGTCACCTTCCTGACTTGTAGCTTTCTGTCCTCCTCAGGCAGGAAGGAGCCAACCTAACTACTTGGAAATTAGGGATATACATACATAGCTGTATCTAATGCACTTTCTAATAATAAGGATACAAAAAATGTAATTTTTCTAATTTTTCTTAGACCTGCATGTCTTGTATCGTTCATCTCTCTCCCCAGGATAACAGTACTCCCCATCCTCAATGAGAGATGAAATGCACCAATAATTCCTTCATGAAGGGATGTGGTTTAAACAGTTTTGGTCATCCAAATGGAAAAGAAAGCAGACTATGGAAGTTAGTAATTAGGGGTGTTTGTAGATGACATTTTAAAGTGGGTTAAATGCCTTTTGCATCATTTTAGTGGCATTGCTGTTTGAATATTTGGTGGTGTATTGTACATTAATTCTAGCCGCTATAGCACATTTGGAGGTATAATGTGCCTTAAATTACTTTGGTATGCAGCAAATGATTTTGGGGTGCTGCAAAGTAAAACACCGATAAGGAGTTTTAGTTTCCTACCCTACGGCTGAGGAGAGAAGCACCAGGCTCTGTGTGGCTTAGGGGCTGTGCAGGCAGCCCATACAGGCAGCCTGGCAGCAGCCTGGGAAGGCAGGCTCCACAGAAGGGGGGTGGGAAGTGGCAAGCCTGATCTTTTTCTTTTTTTCCCCCTTCACCCTGCCTCCCTGCCTGCCTGAGCTGAGCTGTGCGGGGGCTTGGTGCTTCCTTCCATGCCTGCAGTGCCCCCCGGGATTGCCCAAGCTGGGTGCCTGCACGCAGGGGAGGAGGACACTGCCGCTGCAGGAAGCAACAGCACCCCTCCCCAGGTGAGCTCAGGGGCTGCTCTGCCTGCCAGTAGTTCACTCTCCTCTCCCCACCACTGGACAGGCAGGTAAGGATAGGGCAGACATGGGTGTCTACAACATGGGGGTCTACTTCGTCTTAAATTGAAGCAGTGTTTTTTAAAAACTGCCACTTCAATTTAGGGAGAATTAAACCCCTGTGTCATGTACAAATGCCCTTGTATCACAAACAAAAATGTGGAATTTTGTCTACTAGATACTTAAGGAGCTCTCACTACAAACAACAGACAACCTCCCCCTCATCCCTCCACGAGAAAACCCCTGAAATATGCCTGTAAGTACTATTCTCAAATATGGTTAAAATACTACTTTTAGAATGTTTGTATATAGCAAGCAAATTGGAAAGTTTCCTGTTCAGTTTATGGACAATTCACAAACAGGTAAAGAACAGTTTTGACACACAATCTATTGGTAATGAATAATTAAATTCTGCCAGGTTAAAGTACCTGCTTATTTATATTGGCCTTTAGGTACGGGAAAGTATATAGGGAAATGTGGGGGCCAAGAAATGCTCGCAGAATGGGGCCGCTGATGGAGTGGAATTGAGGTGCTAGACACACAGGTTGTTGGAAACCAAAAAAAACTTTACTTACAGTCCTTAGGCTGTAGGCACGTTCCTTGAAGTTACAAACTCAAACAGGAACACAGGCACACAGAAGCTCACACTCACACAGGGTATGGGGCATTGGATGAATCTGGTGGGGAGTCGTTGTCGGTTGATCAGGCCTTCTTCATGGCTTGGAAACACACGCGGGATCTCTCCTCATGAGTGTCCGAGCTCTCCTCTGGTTTGGGCGGGCATTGCCCAAGCCTCTTATTCAGTCAGCGAGCCAATTGCCAACCGACATGTATGCATGAATTACCTTGAACCAGTCGCAAGCATGCACTCGCAGGTGCAGCTGCAAGGTTTGGCGGGCTCTGACCATGCACCAAAACTTTTCCCGCGCTACAGGGGGAAATCCCTGCTTCCATGCTCGCAATGTGCTCAACACAGCTGTGCCGAGGCATCTCTTAACTGTTTTGCACAGACATGCCCCCGTGCCAAAGGCACAGTTGTATCTGCAGCACATTCAGACTGGTTACATCACACTCACACCATTGAACAGGTTCACACTGTAAATGAGCATAGACAAGAGCAGACAATGAAGCAAGTTCGTTCTCCACAATATCCTAACAGAACACAGCTACACATCAGTACATTTGTGATGAACTGTTCGATCATCAAAACTTCATTGGGCATCATCGCGTCCCGGTTTTCAGAGGTTCTCCCACTCTCAAAACACTCTCTCTGGTCTGGTCCGCACACACCTCCTAGCGGACCCACAGAGACAATTCGCTCTTCTCAAAAATCTTTTTCTTTCTCCGATCTGGTCTGCACACACTCATGTGGACCTGCAGAAAAAGAAATTCTCAGGAAAAATTAATTAGCTTATTCACAGAAAAATTAATCATTTTCGCAAGATGATTTGTCATCTGGCTCATTTTGGCATTGGAACTCCCTCTCATAGGCCAGGTTCCATCACCATAGAACTCTCAACTGCTGCTTGGTAAGCCTGGAGTACCGCATCAGGAACCTAAACATTTCACATTCCTCCAGTGTCTTCTGCGTCGGTTGAAATTGTTATAGGGTTGATTCATGTGCTCGATGCTGCTCTGGGTTGCTGAACTCTATTTAACCTGGCTTTACCAAAGCTTGCAGTCACAGTATCTGCCTCAAGAAATCACTTGGAGGCTGTCCAGCTAAGGGATTCAACAAAATCGGAGAATAACTGCAGCTCTTCTTCCGTATACCTCAACACAAGCATCAATACTTGCCAGCGTAACTGGAACAGCTCCCGGATCTTGCAGGTAACGGTGAGACCACAATTCCTGCTGCTGGGCTGGTGACAGTCCCAGTGCGTGCTGTCTCGGGTTCCACATGCAATAGGAAACTCTGATGATTGCTTGTAAGATCTGCTCCACGCTGACCCTCGATGGTTCTCCTTCATGCCACGCATAGGCTTTCTGGCTGACTTGACCTGCAACAAGTGCTGGAAGCAAGACTGGCCAGTAAAAATTATACCTCACCACACTGACATCAGCAGCATGTCCTCCTCTCCACAAGGCTCATCTAACTAAAGAGTTCGCCTCATTCTGATCCACAAGATCGGATCTGAACTCCATAATCAGGCGTCCGATCCACATAGCTAAGGCCTCTGCTGTTCTTATCTTAGACCTTTTACACAAGACTTGCATCTCAGTCCAGGTCCTAGCATGATAGGTGCTGGCAATAGTGCAGGCTGCACTCATCACTTGACTCTCCGTTGCCATAGCGTGCATGGCTGTTCGAGCTGTCACTGCATCTGATGAGAGACTCAGTGGCAGGATGCTCTCCGTTGGCTCTTGGTTATGGCCCAGGGAAAGACCCATGGGAATGCTTTGGGGTGGGGTCGCTACTTCTGCCCCGATGCTCTGGGGTGGAGTCGCTACTCCCACCCTGCTGTGGGGAACTCCACCCTCCTTCTTGACCCTTCCGTGTCAGCCCCCTTCCATTTCGCTGCCATCTTGCGATGACGGGGGACTCCAGCTTTCCACAGCTGCAATCTGCTTAACCGTGTGTACGGTGCGCAATCGGGCTTCCAGTTCAGTCCTTTCCCATATCAGGGTCGTGACCATGCTGAACATAACTCGCAGCATTATCCCCTTCTCTAACACCGTGCCAGTCCCTTCGGATACGAAGCGGCTTTCCTCCACTTCTCGTGGAGCTGTGAAAGCTCCAGCTGTCCTGAGTCCGGTAACAGCATGCCTACATCATTTAGTGATGGTCCTCTACTCTCCCACACACAGCGCATACAGCGAGCGAACTCCCGACTGAGAGCCGCATCTTCCTCACTCGGCTTCTGTCCAGCTGAGGACTCGCTGCCCCCTTGCTCCCAGGGTTTAAACCGAACCCGCTCACTCCCCATTACACATCCAAAGCCTCTTGGGTGGAGGCTCACTTCCCACTCTTTTGCTGGGTCCCCATCTCCCTCAAGTGAAAGGCAACCACTCACAACTCTTCCACCTGTTCCACCCGCTTGATGGTAAGCAATGTGCTCTTCCAACTCCGCGGCATCTAGCATGTGGCGTTTTCCACCGCGCCAGGGCAACTAATTCCAGCTCCATCGCGTCTTCCCGGCGTATTGATAATCTTGTTCATGACGCCATGTGAGGGCCGAGAAACGCTGGTGGAATGGGGCTGCTGATGGAGTGGAATTGAAGCACTAGTCACACAGGTTGTTGGAAGCCAAAAAAAAATACTTACAGTCCTTAGGCTGTAGGCACATTCCTTGAAGTTACAAACTCAAACAGGAACACAGGCACACAGAAGCTCACACTCACACAGGGTATGGGGCGTTGGATGAATCTGGTGGGGAGTCGTTGTCGGTTGATCAGGCCTTCTTCGTGGCTTGGAAACGCATGTGGGATCTCTCCTCATGAGTGTCCGAGCTCTCCTCTGGTTTGGGCAGGCATCACCCAAGCCTCTTACTCGGTCAGCGAGCCAATTGCCAACCAACACTTATGCATGAATTACCGTGAGCCAATCGCAAGCATGCACTCGCTGGTGCAGCTGCAAGGTTTTGGCGGGCTTTGACTGTGCACCAAAACTTTTCCCATGCTACAGGAGGAAATCCCTGCTTCCATGCTTGCAATGTGCTCAACACAGCCATGCCGAGGCATCTCTTAACTGTTTTGTACAGACAGGAAAATATCCCTTTTCAATCTCTAATAGCCTGGAGAGCCTTCAGCCTTTCCCCCCTGATTGTTGTTGTTTGCCTTATAGATTTTAAATCTAGAAGAAGCTATTAGATCATTTGTCTACCTTCTCATCATGTATCTTAGCCTGAGACTACAGCATCACATAAAGAAAACAAGTTTGATGTGCCTCGTCCCTTTCTCCCCTCCCCCTCACCTCCAATAAAAAAATAAAGGGCTTGGGAATATTAGTATTTGTCAGACATTTACATTTTTGTAATTAGTCATGATAATGTGTGATGTGTGAGCTGCAATAAAAGTGGAACTCCTTACAACAGAGGGGTGTCTTACACCTATATTTGGATAGTTTTTTCATATCGATTCAAGGTCAGAGGAAAATTTTAGAATTTTAGACCCCAGGTGCAGAAGGCTCTTACACAAGATGTAGAGGAAGAGTGGATCAAACTCATCTAAAGTCTTACTACTCACTGTCAAGCTCCACTATTGTTCATCACCCACCCTTCTAAACAGTAATGTATCTAGTTAGTCCTTCTTTTAGTGTATGACATTTTCTCAGCATCCAAAACCACATACATTTGGCTGGATTCAAACTAAAGCAGGAATATTTCAGATCCCTTTTTTTTCCAGTTAATATATTAGGTTGTATTTATACCTTATTTAAAAAAAAAAATTGGGCATAAAAAATATGCCCAGTCCACTGCTTTGGAGTATATCACACTTCATTCCATGAAGAGATTTTGTAAACTGGTTTCACTTGATGCTACCACATGTACCATATTAATTATACAAAATGTGTTGTTAAAAAGTGGAAATAATCTCCACACAATCATATATTTATTCAGATATATCAAATGCTTAATATGCAAGATGTAAACTCAAAAGAGCAATCATACTCAGTTTCCTAATAATGTTGAAGTATATAATTAGCCATTTAACTTTGTGGAAGAAATTAAACTTTGCATTGTGGTTGTATTAGAATTTGGCAGAGCCATTTAGGTTTATTTAAAGCTATACAAAAGTGTTTACAGGGAGAGTTTTTAAAGGAACTCTGACCTTTACAAATTTACAAGCGTCTTTATACTTTAGACAGCGAGAAAAGATGCAGGGTTCAGACAAAGCAACTTTAAGAGAAACAGAAAGATGTTGATCATTCGTTTGTTACATGTAAGCAGTTTAATTATTTAGAAATAAACTCTATGTTTTGAGAACAGTTATCAGCTTATGGTTTGGCGGAAAGGAGGAAGTTAACATCTGCACACAGACAAAACAAGGCATGAAGGTTTTTCCTTATCTTAGAACATTTTAAAACACATAGCATCAGCATCAGCATCTTTTTCTCTTCTCTTTCTCACTCTCCTTAATCAAGTAAGAGGCCTGGTTAAACTTATTTCCACAACTTAATTGTACTAAATTAAAGTTTATCCAGACATTTTACAAAATAAGAAGCATGTTCTGCAGTCAGTTCCACATGGACCGACTCTTGACTTTGTAGCTCACTAGCTTCAAAGGAAAGACTCTGGTATTCCTTCCAATTTTGGTTCTTTCTTCTAGCAATTCCCAAACACTCCCAGTCTCTATTATCCCAGAGAAAGCTCCCTGCCTTACCTGATCATCTCATTAATTCCCAAATTCTCCATGCCCTACAGTTAACCCTGCACTACCTGCCTGCCTGACCTTACAGATATACCCCTAGGCTGCTTGCCCCGTTACCAGTTGTGCTCCTCAAGCTGTTTCTGATTATTTCATCCACCAATGCCATGACCAACTTTTTTCCACTTCACTCATTCATCCCATTTCTCCTCATTCCATTTCTCAGGAAAGCATTACAGGAGTTCAAGAATTTTGTTCCTCAGTTTGGAATCCCATGCACATAGAGCTAACCTAAACATGGCTTGTCCTGCCGTGTTCAGTGACATATATTCAAGTATGAAGTGTAAGTCTCATTGGGTCACAGTTTCAAAGGCAACGTTCAGTTCAGTACCCACAAAATAAATGTTGATTGTACAAACTAAAATGCTTTGTACATTTGAAGCCAACTATACTATAACACACATAGCTCTCAGAGATCTTTGAAAACTCTGTCCCTCTCTCTGGTTATATTTTAAAATATAACTACTGAAATTGTGGTGATTCAAAAAAAGAGTTGTGAAATTTAACAGATAGAAAAAAATAGGTTTCAACCTTTGAACATTCTTATTCATTAATATAACTTTCATCTCTACATTGTTTCATAAGAACATTCCTTTGATAATAACATTTTTCATGTTTGGTAAATGTAAAGCACAGTGAGAAGCAAAGAGGGCAGAATACAATGGCGTACTTTTTGATTTGATGTATTGAATGACTCAATGGCATCTTGGAAGAAATAAATATGTGCAAAGAATTTGAATGAAGAACATATGGTTTCTTGGTGAACCTGCAGGGGTTGTTCCACACATTACATACACACTTTATGGCTTTGTCCAGGCTAGTTGGAACACTCAAGTGACAAGGCTTCTCCTACTTTTGCAGAGACTATTTCAAACTTGAATAGACCCTAAATTTAAAATGTCTAATTTAAATAACCTATATTATTTTATTGCATTTCCTTTTTCTAATTATAATACAACTTCATTAGAGAATAAGATTAGATTACATATAAAATTGTCTTTCAGAGCAATCAAAAGTTTGTGTGTTGTTTTTTTTCCCCCCGAAGATTGCCAGAGTAGAATCATTTAAAGAAGGTGCATTATTTCCATGGTATTATTCTGCCCAGTTATCTTAAGCAATGCAATGCTCAAAGATAAAAATGAGCTAATTCAATACATATATTTTTCACATATTTAAAGACATTCCTTTCAAGGCAGTTAATTTAGGTTTCATCAAAATGTAGTTAAGACATGAGCATGAAATAAAAGAATAGAGCATCCTGTAGAAAATTATTGACAGAAGCAGCCATACCCACCCAGTTTAAGTGTGTTATAAAATAAAGTATTCAATTACTTAGAAGTTTACCTATGAGTATGTTTTAAGCTGAACTTTCTTGAGACCAAGAAAATGAAAAACTATAAAAGCATTTTGTTATTGTACCAGGCCCATCAAACATTTAATATTTAGAAAATGTTCTCTCTGCAAGTTTTCCCTGGTGTTAAATATAATCCATGGAAACATAATTCTTACAAAAAATATTATGTGGAAATACAACACAAGCAAACATAATACAAATGGAGTCAGTAAGATCTGGAGTCAGAAAAATCTAGAGAAATTATTTCCAGATTGGGAAAAGCATTGATTCAAAGTGTCTTCAAACTGGGCTTTCTCTTAAAGTTGTAATCAAGGTCAGCAAAATGCTGCCATATGGGAGCATCTAAATATATAGTCTCATTATACATTTGAAGGAAGTGTTGAAGTTATAAAAATAATCACACAGAACAATGATTTTCTTCTAAGATCAGTGCTTCTTTTCAGTTCTGCCCAGGGCTATCAGTACATCAGTACAGTATATTTTTCATCAAGGCCAAAACCTTATTCTATAAACAAGTCGAGTAGCAGTGCTTGTCATGAAGTTGTCTGTGATGATATTTGAAGTAAAGGAGTCCTTGCAGAAAGTTGTGAAGCAGTTACTTTGCAAGTACTAGTCCAGTCTTAGCACAGAAGTATTCTCCAAGACAAATGCATCACACGTATGCGGGGTGGGGGGCAGGGAATACCATTAGTTTGTTTCCTTCATGTGTACTTGCTTCTTTTCAGACACATAGAGACAAATCCTTTTTGACTAATACATGCCTAAGTACTACTTATGTATCCAAAAGTAGCTGTGTAAAGGCCATTTTTGGCACTTATGCTGAATTTAGATTGTATTTCCAGAAGACTCCACTATGGCCTGTGATTGAATGGGTTTTTCCATTCCATTTTTATGTCTATTTTCAGAACAAGAAAGGTTTTAGAGACAAATGGATTATATGAATTCAAATTAATATAGAGCTTATTTGTACTGAAGCCAGTGGAGATGAACAAAGTGTAGGAAAGGGCACAAAGAATCTTATAGCAATAGCTGAAATTATATGCTGTGTCTGATTTTTACATGGGGTAGAATAGGTGAATGTAGTTTACTAATTTTTAGTTTGCAGATTCGTTGCCTTGTCTCTGGCTCTGGCATGGGTGAAAACAAGAGGAGAGGGGACTGGAGAGTGGAGGGGTACATTTATCATCCTGGATAACTGAGAAGCGTGCCATACCATTTCTCTAATCCTTCCACTTGGAGCCATGGGAAAAGAAACATACAAGTTAGCAGAGCCACTAGATTACTTTTCACTTTACAGATTGTCAAATAGAATCTTACTTGATTAATGCTTCCAATTTGATTGCTAGCCAGATGGCCTAATTCTTCATGTAAGCAAGCCTCATAACACAAATTATTATTGCTGTCCTTATCTGGAAGCAACTTTCTGAGAACATCTAAATAGTTTATTTCTATTCTGCCTAATTTCTAGCCCCCAAATTACCCCAGTGGGAACAAATGGGCAGGGTTTATTTGGTTCCAGGATTGGGAGAGGAGCTATATAGCTCTTTATCCTTTTTTCTGGGTTACCTACATCTTCCAGTGCTAAAGATACACAATTTACTAGTTGGCAGGGAATCCCAATGGATACTTCTGGTGGGAAGTATCTTTTTTTCTCTATGTTATGTTCAAGTCAGTGCTAGTAGATTTAATGCTGACAGCTAATAAAATAAAGGTTTTATTTTAGACAGATTTTTTTAAAGGACATATTTAAAATGTCTGCTGTTCATATTAGTCTTTATATTCCTTGACTTTCTAGTAGAACAGAAAATTGGTCTCTGTCAGAAAATATACTGACCTATTTTCAGATGCCTTGTATATAAAATAAATTAATGTTTTCAGTAGGCTTTGTAAGAGTTTAGCCTTTAATTGGTATTCGCTAGGATGATGTGCTCCATATGTTAATGGTTTGCATCTTCTGTGTTTCTATTTACTGCAGCAGGTCCAGAAAGAATCCCAACAGACAGATGCTGTCTCTTGAGATACCAAAGGCATGTAAATAAAGAAAAGCCCTAAAACCTATCAGATTAGTTAGATCTATGATATATAAAAATAAGATTGCTCAAAAAATTCCTCTATTGTTTTGTTGAGACTTTGGTATTCTGGGAGCATACTTGGAAAATTCATCATGGTAAGACATGAGGTCAGACTAAATGATCAAAACATTCCTCTCTGGCCTTATAACCTATGAAAATGTTACTCGGAATGTTAAATTAATGATTAGCAGTTACGCAGCTGTAGTGGGAAACAATATGGTACATACATAATGCTGTGCAGCATTTGAAATGTTCTGATCACTGATTCTATTTCTTTAAACCATTTCCAGAGAGCATTCTTTCTATGGTTGTCATTCTAGCTAGTCAAATGCTTGTCGCAGTGATTTATCCAGGCTTCCAATATATATTTTGATTTCATTTTTTTAACTATTGAATTTTATCTAAGATTTTGTTCTTATCTCAGGTGAGTTTTGTATCAGAACAACTCACCCACTGACCTCAGTAGATCAGAATCCAGGGAGAGATTCTGGGCTTAGTGAAAGTAATGAAAAACTCTGCTATTGCTTCCACGGGGTCAGAATTTCAGTCTAGGTCCCTACTTGTCATGAAAATAATATTCACCAGGAAAGAAACTATATGTTAATTTTTAAATCAGGTGCCAAAATTTACTTTTTTAAAATTAATTTTAGCTAGAAAAGGGTATGAAAGGAACATTTATCTGCTGAGTGGTGGTGACCTTTTCATTTTCAAAAAGTAGGGTCAGATATCTGCCCTACTCTTTTGCACTGTCAGTACTCAGGCTGGGAAAAGGGAGATTCTTGGTTGTGGTGGGGAGTTACAGACAGGCATAGAGGTATGAGAGCCATCCCCAACTATTCCTAGCACCATGATTGCTAGGGCAATTAGGAATGGCCTGAATACAAAGCAAGCTAATTATTTTTAGAAAATTCCCAGGATTCTTTACTTTGTAGCTCTGCTCCAATGTAGAATAAAATCTGCAAGATATAGTCATGTGTGACAGGCTTATGCCTGGCACTGTTACCTGCATGCCATGGGCACTCCCTGCACCGCTTAGGCTATGTCACACCTGACCGTCTTGCCCACTGTGACTTGGTGTTCAAGTAGGTGAATATGTACTCACCTGGAGGTGATACAGTGGTTTTCTGTGGATTCAGGTTTGCTTGCAGTAGTGGATCGTCTGCAGGGTTCTTCTTCCCCTATACCCTTTCCACTTGGGTGTTGTCACCACTCTTGTTGATATGTCAGAATTGGCAGAGGACATAGCAGGGCCCCTGGCAGAGCTGTATGAGTGCTTGTGGTGCTCTGGCTGGGTTCCAGAGGATTGGAAAAGGGCCAGTGTGGTCCCCATTTACAAGAAGGGGAGAAAGGAGGACCCAGGTAACTATAGGCCAGTTAGTCTTACCTTGGTCCTTTGGAAGACCTTTGAGAAAATTATCAAGGAGCACATCTGTGGGGGCCAGCATGGGAGGTAATGCCCAGGGGCAAGCAACATGGGTTCATTGCGGGCAGATCCTGCCTGACTAATCTTGTTTCCTTTTACAACCAGGTCACCAAGTCTTTGGATGCAGGCATTGAGTTTGATGTCATCTACCTGCAATTTAAGAAGGCTTTGACACTGTTTCTTGCCCCATGCTCATAAAAAAACTAGCTGACTGTGGCACTGATGCCTACACAGTCAGTTGGGTGGCAAATTGGCTTGATGGTGACACACACAGAGTGGTTATGGACAGGTCATTTTCAACCCAGAGGGATGAGGACAGTGAAAGGGCTCGGGTCCTTGGGTCTGTGCTATTTGACATCTTTATGAGCGACTTGGAGGTGGATGTGGAAAGCAAACTGTCGAAATTCTCTGATGACACAAAGATGTGGGGAGAAGTGATCACACTGGAGGGGAGGGACAAAATCCAACTAGATCTAGACAGGTTACAGAGAATAGAATGGAATGAGACTATTCCATTCCATTCCAGGTGAATGAGAATAGAATGGAATTCAACTCAGACAAGTGCAAGGTGCTGCATTTAGGGAGAAGGAACCTGCAACATAGATTGGCTGGGGAACACCCTATACCCTATAGGTATAGCCTGGGGAACACCCTTCTCAACAACACAGTGTCTGAAAGGGATCTTGGAGTCATTTACTCCAGAATGGATGAGCTACCAATGCAAGGAAGCAGTCAGTAAGGCATACCACACCTTGTCATGCATCTACAGATGCATCGCAAGCAGGTCCAGGGAGGTGATCTTTCCCCTCTATGTAGTGCTGGTCAGGCCACAGTTGGAGAACTGCATCCAGTTCTGGGTGCCTCACTTCAAGAGGGATGTGGCTAACCTTGAGAGGGTCCGGAGAAAGGCCACTCACATGGTCAGGGGGTAGCAGGCCAGGCCCTATAAAGATAGACTAAAGGGCTTGAATCTATTCGGCATCCACAAGGGAAGACTGAGAGGGGATCTGGTGGCCATCTATAAACTCACCAAGGTGGGAAAATAGCTGAGGCTCTGTTCCCCTGGGCACTACCTGTGATAACAAGGAATATCGACTACAAACTGAGAAAAAGCCCCAGTTAGATGCAGGAGTGGCGAGAGACGCATGGGTGAAAGCCTGCTGTGCCCCCGCTCCCCCAAAGCCACCCAGAAACCTTCCAGCAGCTGCAAAGCCCCCTGCCGACCCCCAGCACAACCGGAGGTAAGGAGGGCCTGTGGAGAGAGAAGCCTAACCCCTTAGTGTGTATATGGGAGGAGGCGGATGAGTGGAGCTGGGCCGAGTCAAGTCCCGCCCAGGCACCTACTTCACCCAGCCCCCCAGGGAGGCAAGTGAACAGACTGCGCAAACAGGTGTGCTTCTCTGCCGGCGCATGAGTTAGTGCAGAGTTCATGCAGGAGGGCACACAGGAGGGCCAAGGACCCTGCCTGCGCACTCCCCAGGGTAGACAGTCCCAGCCGTAGCCAGCCTCCCAGAGGCATGCCTTGGATGGGCATGCGCTGCACGCCGAGGGTCCCCTCGGGCTCTGTGGCCGCCCCCTCGGCACCTCAGAGACAGCAACCCAGACGGAGCCCCTGGTTCCGGCCTCCATGCAGACAGAGCCCCAGGCTCTTGGCTGTGGGGGCTGCCTGTCCCTTTTTTCAGGCTCTGGGGCCTGGGAGCATAGTGACCTCCCCTTGTGGGGTCTGCTCCCTTTTGGGGTCTCTGGCACACCAGCTGGAGGAGCTCCAGGCCACAGTCCAGAGACTGCGTGTCATCAGGGACTGTGAGCAGGAGATAGACTCCTACTGCCAAGCCCTTCTACCCCAGGAGGCAGAGGGTAGGCCACAGTCTCTCTCCAGGCCAAAGGAGGACTCTGGGACCTCCCACTCTGTCCAGCCAGGGGCATGGACTGTCGTGGTCAAGAGCCCTAAGGCCCGCCACACCGAGACCCCTGCCCTGCCAGAGCTGAGCAACAGGTACGCACCTCTTGCTGCTCCAGCAGAGCCTGCTGAGTTGCTGGCTCCCGCAGGCAACATGGGTCCAACTGCAGCTACTGCCCCTGCTCTCCCCAAGACAAATCATAAGGGGTTTGTTGTGGGAGACTCCTTTCTGAAGGGGTCTGAGGGGGCAATCTGCCACCCTGACCCCTTAGCCCAGGAAGTCTGCTGCTTCCTGGGGGCCTGCATGTGGGACATTGCTGAGAGGATCCCAGAGCTCCTCAAACCCACAGACCACTATCCCAAGCTCCTAATTTATGTGGGCACCAATGACACAGCTCGGAGCTCTCCCAGCCGGGTCATGAGGCACTACAGGGATTTGGGAATGGGGCCAAATGGTCTGGGGGCACAGGTGGTGTTCTCATCGATTCTCCCAGTCTCAGGCTATGAGCTGAGGAGGGAGAGGAGGATCCACGTGGTCAACCAAAGACTGCAGTGCTGGTGTCTTTGGGAAGGCTTTGGCTCTCATGATCACAGCCCGCTCTCTGGTTAGAGAGGCAGCAAGCTGCTGGGAAGAGATGGCCTCCACCTCTCTCCCCTAGGGAGGAGGCTCTTCTCAGCCAGACTGGCTGACCTGCTCCACCGGGCTTTAAACTAAGCCCACTGGGGTACGGGGGGACTACCGTCACTGCTGGCCCACTGAGCAACTCTTGCAAAGCCAGCAAGTCAAGGCACTTAAGTTGGCAAGTCAGTCAGTAACACAGAAGTCCTTGACTTCAGGAAAGCTGACTTTGACAAGCTCAGAAGGCTTGTAAGTGGGCCCTAAGGGACCATGGCCACAGGAAGAAGGGAGTTCAAGAAGAGTGGTTGCTCCTCAAGGGAGCAATCCTCAATGCAGAAACTAAGTCTATTCCATCTCGGAGGAAAGACAGCAATAGGGCGCAGCAGCCCCCCTGGATCTCCAGGGACCTAGCAGACCTCCTGAGGCTAAAAAGAAAGGCCTACAAAGGATGGAGGATGAGAGTCACCTCCAAGGAGGATTATTCTGCACTGGTCTGGTCCTGCAGGGAGCAAACCAGGAAAGCCAAGGCTGCAACTGAACTCCAACTAGCTTCGAGCATCAAGTTCAATAAAAAGTCCTTTTTTCAGATATATGGGGAACTGAAGGAAAAGCAGGGGCAACATTGGACCCAGATGGGGCAACTGACAACTGATGCCCAAGAAAAAGCCAACCTATTGAATAGGTACTTTGCGTAGGTCTTTCATCAGTCCCATGGGACGCCCATGCCCACTACGGGACGGGGAAGTTCGGGTGAGGGTGATCCCCTGCCCTTCATTAATGCTGACTTCATGAAGGAACATCTTGAGAAGCTGAATACCTTCAAGTCAGCTGGCCCTGACAATCTTCACCCGAGAGTACTCAAGGAGCTGGCGAGCATCATAGCCCAGCCTCTAGCACGGATCTTTGAAAACTCTTGGCGCTCTGGTGTAGTGCCCAAAGACTGCAAGAAGGCCAATGCGGTGCCTATCTTCAAGAAAGGGAGGAAAGTGGATCCGGCTAACTATAGGCCCATCAGCCTGACTTCTATCCCAGGGAAGATCTTAGAAAAGTTTATTAA
>JAGPOW010003642.1:56003037-56020643 GCA_030014935.1 Caiman crocodilus | reverse complement strand
AAGGGAGGAAAGTGGATCCGGCTAACTATAGGCCCATCAGCCTGACTTCTATCCCAGGGAAGATCTTAGAAAAGTTTATTAAAGAGGCCATCCTTAATGAATTGGCCGACGCCAACATCTTAAGGGATAGCCAGCATGGGTTTGTTGCGGGTAGGTCTTGCTTGACCAATCTCATTTCCTTCTAAGACCAGGTGACCTATCACCTGGACAAGGGAGAAGAGATTGATGTCATATATCTTGACTTCAAAAAAGCCTTTGATCTGCTTTATCATGATCACCTCTTGGAGAAACTGGCCAATTGTTGCCTTGGGTCCTCCATGATCCACTGGTTGGAAAATTGGCTCTGGGGTCGGACCCAGAGGGTAGTAATTGATGAAAGTCACTCATCATGGTGTTTGCTGACCACTGGGGTCCCCCAAGGCTCTGTCCTTGGACCCATACTGTTCAACATCTTCATTAAAGATGTGGACACTAGAGTCAGAAGTGGACTGGCCAAGTTTGCTGATGACACCAAACTTTGGGGCAAAGCATCCACACCAGAAGACAGCTGGATGACCCAGGCTGACCTGGAGAGGCTCAGTAAGTGGGTGGACGAGAATCTGATGGTGTTCAATGCCGATAAATGCAAGGTTCTCCACCTTGGGAAGAAAAACCTGCAGCATCCTTATAGGTTCAGCAGTACTATGTTGGATAGCACTATGGAAGAAAGAGACTTGAGGGTCATCATTGACCACAGGAAGAACATGAGCCTGCAGTGCAATGCTGCAGCTAGTAAAGTGACCAAAACGCTGGCTTGCATCCATAGATGCTTCTCAAGCAAATTCCGGGGTGTCATTCTCAGCCTTAGTAAGGTCGCAGCTGGAGTACTGAGTCCAGTTTTGAGCTCCACAATTCAAAAAGGATGTGGAGAAGCTTGAGAGAGTCCAGAGAAGAGCCACGCACATAATCAGAGGTCAACGAAGCAGACCCTACAATGACAGGCTGAGAGCCTTGGGGCTCCTTAGACTGGAAAAGCGGAGGCTCAGGGGTGATCTGATGGCCACCTATTAGTTTATCAGGGGTGACCACCAGTATCTGGGGGAACATTTGTTCACCAGAGCCCCCCAAGGGATGACAACTAAGTCAAATGGTCATAAACTACTACAAGACCATTTCAGGCTGGACATAAGGAAGAATTTCTTTACTGTCCAAGGTAAAGGTACTGTCCCCAAGGTCTGGAACCGCCTGCCACCGGGGTTGGTTCAAGCGCCTACATTGAACACCTTCAAGAGCAAACTGGATGCTTATCTTGCTGGGATCCTATGACCTCAACTGACTTCCTGGCCTTTGGGCAGGGGGCTGGACTCAATGATCTTCCGAGGTCCCTTCCAGCCCTAATGTCTATGAAATCTATGAAATCTATTAAATTGATTGAGAGCAGGTTTGGTCTTGATTTCAGGAGGCATGCCTTTACGATCTAGCACTTGCCCCTGCCTAGGGCAGGGAGTCGGACTTGATGATCTGTTCAGGTCCCTTCTGACCCTAGAAACTATGAAACTATCTCCTGTACAATGTAGCCTGATCTTCATGTCGGGTACTGATGGTTCCTGAATCTGTGTGGATCTATCCTTAGGCTTTGGTTTTTAAGAAAGGAAAATTATACAGGTAATGAACTCAAATGGCTTGGACATAGAGGCTAGGCAGGGCACTGATGCCTTGCCACTCTGTGCTTCTCCCCTCCCTGATGTGTGGATTGTTCTGGGATCTTGTGCACCCCTCTCACCCCACTCTCAGATAGATGCCCCCTCTGAGTGGGGCTCTGGATTTGGCACTGGGCCAGATCTGGCTTTGCCCTGTTTTGGTCCCTGCTGTGTACACACAGGGCCAGTGTTCCTACTAGTTGCCTACTGGTGCAATCCCTGCTTGCATATGCCCCAGTGGGCCTGTGCTACCACACAGTGGGGGAGGTTTGGGGGTGGCCTTGACCCTTTTTCCCCCTGCAGACTTCCTCTGTTTACCTTCTTATGTTTCCACTGAGTTTGAGTGCCACGGTATGGGTTCCTGGATGATCACTTGGTCCCTGGCATGCTGTTGGTAGGAGACTGTTGGTCAGCACATTGCCAGTTGGCAGAAGGTTGGCTGACTGGCTTGGGTACAACCTGGGCTGCCCATGCCTCAGTGGGCAGGCAAGTTGGGTACATGCCTATTACATCATGCTACAATATCATCTTCTTTCCTACTCCCCCCCCTTTCTTTCCTTCCCAGCTCTGCTATGCCTCAAAGAAGCTAGACAGTTGTTTAGGATTTTTGTCAACAACCTGAGGTGCAGTTTCCCAGAAACTTCTGCACCTAGCTCCTTGAAACCTGTCAAGCTTCATGGCCTCAGCAGGGCTTAGCATGCCTGCAGTTTTCACTTTCCTGTGCATTAACATACACATGTGACATGAGTTTTGCTCTCAAGGTTTTGAGGTGCAGATTTCTAGAAGCCCCTGCATCTATCTCCTTGAAACTCAGCAGACATAATACCTCAGAAGGGGCTACCATCCCTGCATTTTTTGTCCAAATCAGCCA
Organism: Caiman crocodilus; assembly: GCA_030014935.1. Classification (NCBI taxonomy): domain Eukaryota; kingdom Metazoa; phylum Chordata; order Crocodylia; family Alligatoridae; genus Caiman; species Caiman crocodilus. The sequence goes on along the minus strand of JAGPOW010003642.1, from coordinate 56,018,093 downwards.
AGAAATGACATAAGGTAGGTTTTTGCTTTCCCATTATAGCCTATGGGCAAAACGTTGAAACAGCATCAAAACGGCAAAACAGTTTTGATGAAACAAAATGGAACAGTGGTTTTGAAACTAAATGAAACTCAAAATGAAACACTGTCTCATCAAAATGTTGAAATGGAAATCAAAATGGAACCCTGCTGTTTTGCACAGCCCTACTAGGCACCATACTAGCAGCTTCTCCATTCTTTTTCAGAGTGGGTTCAGTTCTGTTCCCCTTGCTGCTCCTATTGATGAGTTGCTATGGCTCATCTCACATTGATTTTGATAAATGCTATTGTAGGCTTATGGCCTGGTTTTCACCAACTCCTGGCCATAAACTAGAAGAAACTAGAGATCTATCTGAGCCACAGAGTTTATATGAGGGGGAGGAGGGCAGGGAGACTGGGGAGGGATTTGGTTCAGTTTAATAAAAAGATTTAATCTAAGGCTGAAAGCAAATTTCACCAAAGCTCAAAGTTTGGATGCAACCTCTGTCTTCAAGTAGAAACACACTACCTTCCTTCTTATAGTGCTAACCAGGTAACATTTTCTTCCATTTCTCTGTATCATTAGTGGATGTTTGTGTTGGATCAAACTGTGGAAGGAAGGATAGTGTTTTGGTTAAGGTGTTAGACTGAGACTCAGGAGATCTGAGATCATTTCCAAGCCCTGCTCAGGTTTTCTGTGTGACCTTTGGCAAAACACTTTATAGGTTGACCCCTGACTTTCCAATGTTGTTGGTTTTCATAGGCACCATAAAGCTAAAAACTGGTTGACCCTTAAATGACCCTGTGGCTGGTAATCTAAGTCTGCAGTGAGCCGTGTAGAAAGTATCAGAGTGCAGCAAGCAGCACAAAGAGACGTGTGCAGAGGATGTATAAATGAAGCTTTCCTGCCTGGAGTATAGCAGTGGTGGTATACGTGTGTGAATGAGAGAGAGAGTGCATGTGTGGGTGTGTTATATCCCCTAGTGTGCCTGTGAGCCTGAGAGGTGGTGTGTGTATATGTGTACTTATGTGAGGGAAAGGATGAGAAGAAGTGCGTCTTGGAGGACAAAGCCTATGAGGTAGACATTGGGAAACCAGAGTGTCTCTCACCATTGATGAACCCTGGAGGCTGAGAAGGAGATATCAAGTGGGAATATGTATTAGAATCACTGCTGACCTGTCTTGCCTTACCCTGTCTTGTGATTCTGCAGTTCCTGAGGTGGTTATCATCCTTTTCCTCCCTTCTGTTTTATGTATGTGTACCCTGGTTGTCATGTAATGTATATTTGTATATAGAAGTATATTAGTAATAGGCATAAGTAATAGGTATACGTTTTGAAAGATTATTATAGGACAGAAATTGTTATTATAGGAATTGTTGTTAATAAGCCATTTATTCATTGAATTTCAATATGTGTACATAGTTCCTCAATTAGTTAGGGGTCCGGGTATCTGTATGATAGATACTAGAGCCTGAGTCCACCTTCTGGCTCTCTCCCATCCATCATCTGGGGTGGATAATTCACTAGAGCGTTTAAGTTAAATGTATTTGGCCCCAATAGGGTCACTTGACCTCAGCTGACTTCCTGCCTATGGTGTAGGGGGTGGACCCGATGATCTCATGAGGTCTCTTCCAGCCCTTAATGTCTATGAAATCTATTAAATCTATGAAACAGCACAGAGTATAAGTCAAGGCTGTGCCAGCCAAGTGACAAGCCCGGCCCCGGTTTCTCTAGTGCCACTCGAGGAGATCGGGATGTGTCTGGGGTTGGCTGAACTCAGTGCTCAGCTGGCATGGCCCCATCCCCTGTGAGCAGCACTGCCGATGCTGCTTTCAGGGGTGAAGCCACGTCATCTGAGCACCAAGCCCAGCCCCAGCCCATCCTTGTCCCCATTCCCATCCCCTGCAAGTGGCACCAGGCTCACAGGGGTTGGGGCTGCATCAGCTGAGCGCCAACCCTGTCTGCTGCAAGCAGTGCTGCTGAATTCTGAGCCCAGTATCACTCACAGGGGATGGAGATGGGCTCAGTGCTCAGAAGTGTCACTGTGATCCTGAAGCCACTCACAGGGGACAGGAGTAGGGAAAGAGTTGAGCTCAGTGCTTGGCTGGTGCAGCCTCGGCCCCTGCAAGTGGCACTGGCATGGCTGTTTACAGGGGATGGGACTGTGCCAGCCAAGCACCAAGCACCAAGCCCACCTGAGCCCAGCCCCATTCCAGTCCCCATCTATATCCCTGTCCCCATCCTTGTCCCCTTCCTCATCCCCTGTAAGCAGCACAGGGCTTGGCATTGCTTGCTGGGCCAAGACCATGGGCAGGGGCAGGGCCAGGGCCAGGCTTGGTGCTCGGATGGCATGTCCCCATCCCCTGTGAGCAGTGCCAGTAGAGTGTACAAGTCCAGTTTGATTTTAAAAGACACAAAATTTGGGCTTCAAAATCATACTTATTGACTGTGAAATATGGTAATTTCTGCGTACTTCATTTCCCCTAGATGGGGATAATACTTTTATTACTGAGGTGGTGTGAGGACAGTACCACATTACCCTCTTGCAAGGTGTGGAGATATCACACTGATAACCACTTAAGTAAACAAATCATATAAATGTCCTTCCACAGGGCTAAGTACTGGTTACCCTAAGTGAGTAAAACTGAATAACAATGGCAACATTTTGGCATTCTGTGCCAAAAGGCTTATATATTCCAGTAGTAGGATCATATGCAGGACTGAAAGTGATCTCACAAGGTCATTTACTCCAGCCCTTGGTTCAAGGTAGGGTCATCCCTGACTAAATCATGCTAGTCAAATATCTGTCCAACGTGCTATAGAAATTTCCAAGGTTGGAAATACCATTATTTCTCTAGGCAGTCCGTTCCATTCTCATAGAAAGCTCCTCTTAAATCTCTAGCCTAAATTTTCCCTGCTGAAGTTTAAGGCCATTCTTCCTAGTCCTATCCCCTACCATCACAGAGAAAAGCCCATCTCCATCCTCTCTTGAACCTCATCTGATTGATCATGGATCATTTTTCAGTCTATCTAGGTCATTCTGGATCCTAGCCCTACCCTTCAGAGTATTTGCAACTCCACCCAATTTTATATCTTTACTACTTAGAATTCTAAAAAGGATTTATAAACATAAATCAAAAATTCTATCTTGTTTATGCCAATATGCTTACCAATCCATAAAAAAACCTAATTTTTTGTAAAGTTTAGGTAAAACACATCTCTTTTTCTGCGTGCTATGGTAACAGGCCACTCTAAGAACTCCTAACCAACAATAAATCCTGAAGAATGAACATGAGTTAAAAAAGTTGGGCTGGTGCTGGTTATGGGCCATTTGCAACCTTGGCTACAGAATGCAACACTTCCCTTCTACTATAAGCCTAATACAGCAAAAGCCATGTTATCAGCACTTTACCAACTGGAAAGCTCCACTAACCATCATGTCATTTTGCCCCAAATCCCACTTCCAGTTTCACCTGCCACGAACAGAGTTCTTCTTCTTCACTTCTTTCTTGTGGACCACAGCCCAGGGCAAAGCAACCTGAACAGGGCTCCCCTTCCTGTTCCCTGGCATACTGATGCCAGTGAGTACACTAGACAGTGCATATTTGATTAACTGGTGTATTTGATTAACCGGCATACCCCATTGTCAGGGCATGACAGATAACAGAGCTTTTACTGTACAATAACTTGACTTAGGTTATGGACATGTGGTATTATTCAAACCACTCATCTAAATACAGATCTGGCTATAAAGGATATTCTTGACGCTCATACTTTGTGTCCTTTCATGTGCATGTATGAAAGCAGTACTTTTTGTGTTTACTGTATCCTGTGGAAGAAAATGTATAGTCTATTCCCTTTATTATGGTAATAACAGCTACAGTAATTAACTTTATGAAACAGTTTGAAATATTAGTTCTATATTATAGCTTAGCAAGAGAGTTCAGACTGTCAATGAATACCCAATATATGTTAGACCAAGGCAAGAGGCTTATTTGATGTCCAAAGCTCTTCTTAAATCAAAGTAATACAATTTGCCACATCAGCCCAGCTCTACAAAAATACATCAAGTATCATGTATTTCTGGTACTCCTTCCCTTCCCCTAGTACTCATTTTTAATTAAAAAAAAGTATCTAAGCTGGTCTGACCATTGTTCATCTTTGCTCTAGGTCTTGGCAAGAACCTTCACTTCTTTTTCTTCTCAAAGCTCCTAAATAGGCTACCATGCAGTCCTTTGCTTCTGTCTGCTTGTTCAACCATCCTACAGAAAGAAGTGCAGAGGAGCAGACTCTGGGCATGTCTATATGTGCATTTAGTCATGGCTAAATTTACTGCATAGTAAGCTACTGCACAGTAAGTGATTTTGGATAGGCATCTACAGTTGCAGGGACTACGCAGTAAATTGGTTGCTAGCCCTGCCATACACTCCTGTGGCCACCAGAGGGAGCTCCAGCCTCCAGCCCCAGCTGCCAGCACTTGGTAGTCATGTTTGAAGCCAGAGCCAGCTGCCAGCACTTGGCAGCCATCTTTAAAACACAGCCTTGTGCTGTGCTCTCTGAGCAGCCAATTCCTGTGCTCAGACAAGCAGCGTGGCATGCACTGAGGCAGCATGTGGCAGTTCTGTTCAAGCCCCTTCTGCCTTCCTGGCTCTGGCAGCAAGGGACAGAATCCCCCAATCCTGCTGACTGCCTTGGTTGCCCTGCTGGTTCACTGCAGTCACAGTTGCCTGGCCCTAGGCCATTTCACTCTGGCTGGTTCCCCCACATGCAGCAACCACCTGCCTACCTGTCGCATGCTCTCCCATGTCCCCCACCACCACAGAGCTGTTGCCACCAGTGATACTGATGAGGGACTCCTGGAGGTCACTTCCAGGACTGCCGTCACCCTCCCTTGCCACCAGCCCTATCGTCTCTGGGTCTGCTACACCAGGCAACACAGGTGCAGAAAAACTGGGTTGATAAGCAGTGGATAGACACCTTTTGGATGACTTGGGCCATCCTCATGGACCTGCTCCACCAGCTCTGGTTCCCCCTGGAGTGCCAGGACACTGGCATGCACCCAGCCCTCCCCACCGACACCCATCTGACACTCATGCTGCTGAAGCTAGCCATGTCTGCCATCCTGCAGTACGTAGGGCACTTGTTCAGCATGGGCAAGTCCATCACCAGGTAGGCTGTCATGGAGGTGTGTGATGCCCTCTAGAACATGTTGGCAGACACTGGCAGTGGTGGCAGAGTTCCATGTATTGTGGTTTCCCCAGTGTTTTGGGGCTCTGGATAGCACCCACATCTACATGATGTGGCCACCCCACAGAGACCACCGTATTATAGCCACAGAGGGTTCCAGTTTGTGGTCCTTCAGGTGGTCATGGAACACTAGGGGACCTTCACATATATGAGTGTTGGCTGTATGGGCAACACTCACAATGCCTGCTTGTTCAGAAACTTCAGACTGGATGCACTGGTGGAGTGTGGGTACTTCACGCCAGGAGCAAAGGAGCTATAGATGGGTGCTGTCATTGTCCCACCCCTTCCCACTGAGGACTTTGCATACCCGTTCCTGCCCTGGCTGATGAGGCCCTACACCAGCTACTTGGACCCCTTCCAGAGTGTCACAAGGTCACCAAGCTCCTCCTGGGTCCAGCTGGGACCCCAGGTGGACAGAACTGGCATGCACACATGGGCAGGGGTGGGCTTGGGCAGGGAGGACAAGGAGGAAATTGCAAGTCCCTGGCCAGCTCTCTGGACCCCTGTGTAGCTCTCCCACTCTTGCTGGCCCTGGGCAGCTGCCATAAGTGCCCAGTGCAGGGGCATGGCACAGGACTTGGAGCCATGTGGCTGAGGCTGTGCCCCACAGCACATGCAGTCACAAGCCAGGCTGCTGAGGGTATGCAGCAGGGAGGTGGTGCTGGCTCTGCTGCACTGCGCTGGCTATAGGTGGCCCTGGGGGCCTGCCCAGGAACTGCATCAAGCTGTAGCCAGTGGCCATAGGCTCAGCAGCCAAAAGCCCCCAGCTAGCAGCCACAGTCTCACCAGTAGCAGCCACAGGGTCAGCAGCACCACTGGGGTGGTGCGAGGCAGGCCCAGCAGAGCTGTGGCCTGCCCACCTGGACATACAGGGCTTGCAGTGCCCTTAGGCTCCTGTTGTGTTGTGTGCCCCAAGGTAGAAAAAGCCTGCTGACTTTTATAGCCTGCAGTCAGGGGCTGCCAGTGAGGCAGTCCAGCCCTGGAGCAGAAGCTCCCAGCCAGGATCTCTGGGGCTGGTCTGAGCCTGGCCCCTAGTGGCTGGGCAGACTTGGCAGCAAACTTAGTGCCAGGTCATGTCTACACATGCACTACTGCACAGTTACTAATCACACTTAAATTTGCTACCTGCAAAAGCAAAAGCAGGTAGCAAATTTAAGTGCAATTAAGGGAATTTATTGTGCAGTAAATTAGGCAATAGTTCAATAATGCATCTTGTGTAGATGTGTCCTGTTAGAAGTCAGTCCTCTAAATGCAAAGGATCCTCCAGGAGGCTGGGAAGGAACAGACCCTACCCTGAGAACCAAAAGAAAGAAGAACCTCTGAGTCCTCTGGCAGGTGTTGTTAATACTATCTCATATAGTCTGGGAGATAATTTGAAGGCTCTTTATCTAATGCTGAATGCTCTTTAATGTATCTAATATCTATAAATCATTAACACTTTTTGGCTCCAGCTAGTTAACATAGTCATGGATAAGGAATGTGACAAAATGGCTGCCATACCCCATGATATTAACATTTATACCTTATGTTTCTTATAAGCTGTGTTGAAGAAAAGTGCTGGCCAATGACCAATCCTGAATTAGGCTTTAGCAAATGACAACATGTCTTGTGACAGATGCTGTACAGGTGCTCGCTCTTTTGAGAGAATCTGTCTTGCAAGGTTGATACCTGGAAGATCTTTCTTCAAGAAGGGGCATATTCACCTCAAAAGAAAATGAATGCTTGTACTTTCTACTGGAAGAGTGATTATTCTCCTTATAGACATGTAATAGCTGCATATGGCCATAGTTTTCCTCTGAAGCTTATATCAGAACATGCTTTGTTGCTGTGTGAGGTTGGTACATGCTTAGTCCAGTTTGCATTAGGAACTGTAAGGATGGAGCAAACTCAATGTGAACAGAATCCTTGGATAATGTAATTGATAAAGTCTAATAAATCTTTACTGATCACAGCTAAATTTGGATTTGTCAAAGATTTATAATTTGGTCAGATTCAGATGAATTTTTGATTGTGTGCTGAAAGCACTTCTCTTGTAACTATGTTTTTCATAGTTTTCTCTTATCCTTTCCCTCAAAAGAGGGTTATTACAATTTCTGTGGCAAGAGATATTGTAATTTGTCAATGCCAGCTCTGAATCGGTCGTTGGTCAGCGTGTTCCTCCAATACACATTGTAAGAAATGTAAGTATTATAATGATGGAATTGGGCTGGGACAACAATTTCAGTTCACTTCCAAGTAACTCTACAAGGATACAACAAATGGCATGAGATGCCATAAATTAGCTTTCAGAAGCACTAAGCTTTCATTTAATGTGTAGTTGTATACTTTAACTATTATGTATATTTTTAACTACTCAAACTTGGATTAAAATCATACGTTTGAACAGGACTCTAGAAAAGGATCTTCATTTTGGCATGATGCAGTTACTGGGTGAAACCTCACAGAACTTCACTAAGAAATTTGTAGATTAAGTGCTTACTACTATTCTGCCTCCTGAAACCATGCCAGGAACAACAAAGTAAGGCATTGTACTGATGTCATTATTTAGAGTTATTGAGACCACATTTATCAAACTAGACATGCTATGTAGGCTATATAATAGGACTCAAATATTGTAATTTTTAAATCTAAGGACTCATACTGTTTTGATAACTTCAAATAGAGCTCAGTTTAAACTGGTGAGGAATCTAAAGAAAATCCTCCTTGCTGACAATGCTGCCATCTCTATCACTGTATTTTTCAGTGATACAATATGTAATGTACATTTGTGTTCTGGGAATCTCTAGATTTAAAGATTTTGCTAGTCATGCTTATGCGTAATATCAGAGATATTCATTTGCAATCCCTCAGTTCTATGCTGATTCTACCATGGCTCACTGATGGGTCTTGATGTGAGTTAAGTCTTTAAGCCACAGATGTACCAGCATAAGGAGAGTGGACTGAAGGATGGTATTCTTTTCTTTGTCTTTCCTCTACCCTCTCTTTTGTGCTTCAAGGGCAAGATGCTTTATCTAAAAATGGGTTATCACTTGGTTGCAGTTGCAGTGCCACTGGAGTCAGATGGCAGCCAGCTCCTCCCAAATCTTAATGATGGCATCTGTTTTCTTGAGGTATGCCTCCAAAGTGTCCTTGCAGTGCTTCCTTGGTCATTGAATTCTCAGGCCACTACTTAGCTGAGAGTAGAGCTTTTGTTTTGGGAGTTGAGAGTTGGGCATCTGCACACGATATCCAGTCCAGTCCAGTGAAGTTAGTTCTTGAGGATCATCCATTTGATGCTGGTAACTTTGGCTTCATCCAGGATGCATCCTATTTGAAGTGGAGGATTTTCTGGAGGCATTGTTGGTGATACCTCTGCAGGCTTTTGAGATGACAAAGGTCAGTTACCCACATTTCATATTTATAGAGCATAGTGGGGAGGATGACTGCATTGTAGGCCTGGATCTTGGTGTCTTTCTGGAGATCACAATAAATAAAGACATGCTAAAGGAATTTCCCAAAGGAGGCACTTGCACACCAGAACCTGTGTTGAATCTCCTCATCAATGTTCACTCAATGAGAGAAGTAGCTACTGAGGTAAAACTGCTAAACTACCTCCAGGGTCTTTCCTTCTATAGTAATTTGGGGAGGATGAGTCACTTTCATGGCTCATAGAACACTTTAGTCTTCTCTTTGTTGAGAGGTAGGCCCAAAATTCAGCAGGCTTCCCTGAAGAAATACAGCATAGTCTTAACAAGGTGAAGATCTGGGTCCAGTGGCAAGGGAGAATCCAAGACAGAGGAGACATCTTGCTGAAGCCTTCTTCCATCTTTATAGCTGTTAAGATCCTGACATCTTCTTTTCCCGATCCACCATTGACAACTTCCGGTTGAGCCATAGTGCTGGAACCTCTCCTTAGGCCTGTTTGCCATAGGTAACCCTGCCAGATGTGCAAGACTCTGAGCAATATATCTTTAACAATCATTGGGACACACAAGCCTCCTCACCATTACAAGGTCTCAGTCCACAGAGAGAAATTACAGAGATAGTGCCCTTATATTGAAAGACATGTAGAGAGGAAAACATATTTACTTTATAGAAGTTTATATGAATCTTAATTTCTACTGCTTTATGATTTCTAAGCATAAGTAATCTATATTAATGCCCCATACCAACCTGGTAGCTCACATTTAGTGGAAAACAATATTTAGTGATAACTAAATGCACATGTGACTGCAAAGATAACATTTTCAATTTTTATTTCAATTATTTTTCCGTGTATAACATTGTTGGCTTCATTCTCTGAAGGCTTTGCTGTCCTTCTGTCTTTGATTTTCCCACTATAAGAAATAACTGCTTTGTCCTTTACAGAATTAAAAAAATGTACCTGTTCCATATCTAATATCTTGCATCTGTTATAACTGCTGTTTGTGTTTTTTAACTAAAATCCCAGGAAACCAGGATACTTTTCCAAATGACAGAGGAGGTGGCTGTTTTGACTGTTGATTCTGAATGTAGTACAATGAACTGGGGAATCTTTGCCACTATGTCTGCTACTGAGAAATTATGATCAGTGCCTGCCTTTTTGTATCTAAAAGCATGAAATCCTAAAAGGATTGATTGGTTCATCTAGCTTCCATGAATGTTAGTAGATAATTTTAGCCCCTCCCCCCTGGAACCAACAATGAACTTCTGTTTGGTCCCAGGGATTCTTGTAACTGAGAATGCTTACTGCAAAGTGTTCTGAGTGACAGCGGGGAGGTACACTGCTATCTGCACCCTAAATTTTGCAAATAAAGCCCAGGCTAAAGCTGACTTCAGTGACAGCTGCAGGTACTCAGCCATTCTAAAATCAGGGTATATTTATTTAGATGTCTATTTCTAAACACTTGAATTCGAAAATGTTTTCTCATATTTGAGGTTTATCTTCAATAATTGCTGAAGTTATATTATAAATAAAAGGCACCAGAACCCCAGGTATTGTAGTGTTGCCCTGTGGGGTCAGGCCAACTCTGAGAATCTCAATATTGTGCTGTTTGACAGGAGGGTGTAGTATAACTGCACATATACAAACACACAAATCAATTAAGGGCATACACACGGACACTACCAGTTCAGGCACATACAGATACAAACCAGCCTAGGCACATGCATATCTATCAATAATTCAAGCACATGCACTATACACCCCAAAAGTTAGACACAGATTACTAATTTATATATCATGTACGCAATGCCATACACACACACACACACACACACATATATATATATACACACACACTCTCTCTCTCACTGGCAACTCAGATACACACACGTTCAAAATAACCAGTCTAGGGTCATGCACAGTATCACCAGTTTAAGCCCATACATGCTACACACACCAAATTTAGACAGAATCAGTTACCAACACCTGCACATCCAGTACACATATGTGGATTACTAATTCATATACCACACACACACAAAATGATCTCTACATATGTATATATATGTGTGTATTCACTAATTCACACACATACCATCCACCAACACATACACACAGGTGAGTTCCTAAGCTGGGTGTTGTGATGTGTATGTATGTATGTGCTTGGTGTACTTGGGATACCTGGGGAAAGGTTAAGGTAAGAAAGTAGAAGTGTAGGGAGTGAAAGTTGCTGGGAGTGAAAGCCACCAGGCCTGGGATTAGAACTGGTAGACTAGAGGGGCCTGGGCTGAAGAAATGAGGCTTGGGGTTAATTTTAGGTTAATTGATTAAAAGACAATGCCCAAAGGCTGCAGAACAGGGAAGCGATGCCGGCATAGAGGCTGGGACTGGAGGTAGAGCTATGGTGAGACTAAAAAGGTAGGTGGGGAGAGGGAAAATGGGACTAAGGGAAAGTGTGGGTGTTAAAGAGGGGCTCTGGGTGTGAGGAGCCAGAGGATGGCTCTAGGGCAGCTAGAGAAGCTGCAGGGAGGGCAGTAGGTGATGGGAGCTGGAGAAAGGCTTCAGCTGCTGAATAAAACTGCAGGACAGCCATGAGAAGCTAGGAAGCCGGGGGGAGGGGGAGGGATGACTACTGAAGGTGTGGGGAAAGCCTGAAAATAGAGAGACAAACAGCAGAAAATCACAGGAAAAGTGGGAGGAGAGACTGAAAGGTGGCAGGGCAGTGGGAAAGCAGAGAAAGGCAGCAGAAGTCACAGGGAAAAGGCAGTAGATGGCATGGGAGGCTGAGAGGCAGCAGGGACAGCAGGAAAGCAAGGAGAGGCTGAGAGGTGGCAGAAAAAGGGAGATGGAATTGGGAGGAGATCAGGAAACTAGCAGGGGGTGCAGGCTGGAGCTGAGAGAGAGAAACAGAGAGAAAGAGACTGGAATTTAAGATAGGGAGGGACTGGGATTCAGTAAAACATGAACCAACTTGGGCTTGTAAATAACAGTGGTTTTATTGAACAGGGGAGATGGTGACATGATGTCTTATTGGTTCCCTTGCACCCACACATACACACATATACACAATGGCAGCAGGAGTTAGAGAGGCTTGGTGCAGGGGATGAAGTCCATTGAAATCCAGGAGAAGAGAGAGAGACAGAGAGAGAGAGACAGAAAGAGTCCAAATTGTAGGAGATGTGCAGGTAATATCTACCTATCCCAGGCTGGAAGTTGATCTTCGATGGCCAGTCAGGGTCTTCTTCAGCTCGGTGTTGTCCAGAGGGGGTCACCAGCTGGGCCTCTGGGGTGGATAGGTGACGTGAAGCTGGTCTGGTCCGGATGGAAATGGTGTTCCCACTGGGTCTGTCTTCATTGCCCCTTTTTATAGGGGCAGACCTTGTGTGCCCCTAGTGACAGAAGGCATGCCCAGGCAAGGGTCAGCCCCTGGTATACTGAGCGTGTGTGCTCCATGCAAGGATGTGCAATTACAAGTGGCTGTAATGGTGGGGTACAACGGTAGAGTTGCTGTTTCTGCAGGGTCTTTTGTCTTTCAAATGCTGGGTTCTTATCTCTGTTCCTGGGTGGTCCATGGTTCCTGAATGAATCAGTGTAAGGTGATGGACCAGCTGTTACAGGCCATTCAGTAGAGGCCTGCTACCATTGTATTTCAATCATTCCCAATTGCTCTCTTTCATTCTGGAACCAACTTAAATGGGAGGGATACAATGACTCATATTGTTGTGACACAGGGGATGGCCAGGCAGAGGACATAAGATGGAGGCTTGACATGTAAAATGGAAACTTGACATGACTTTGGTTCACTTACAAACACAGGCCTAAACCATACAATACCCATCTGAAATCAATAAAAATCAATACAAAAATGATAATAAAAAATCATTGTAAAAATCAATACAAACCTAATAATTATATAATATAAAACCAAAAACTTGCTACCAAAATAAAACTGTTAAAGCTTATCCTAAGTCTGAGCTCACTTATACTTATCTATAGGGAATAGAGAGGGAGGGAAAAAGTAAAAAATGGTTGGGAAAGGGGTGGGAATGCATTTTAAAATAAATTTAAAAAAAGAGAAAAACTGGGGTTTTGCTACACTCTGATGAACTAGACCAGTACTTCTCAAACTTTTTGGACTTGAGGCACTCGTCCTTAAACTCAAGGCACCCCTCCATGACTGTTGTGAGTTTAGTGACACCCAATTTGAAAAAACTATTTTATATATTACAGGGCTTACTTCCTTACACAGGGGCTGGGCAGTACCGGTAGGGGTCATCTAGTCAAAGACAAGTCTGAGCCTGGCTTATCTGCGTAGCTTAGCTGCTTATCTCCTCATATCTCATGGCACCCTTCAACAGATGTGGCAACACCACAGGGTACCCCAGCACCCTGGTTGAGAATCACTGGACAAGACATAGATTGGTATTTTCTGATGATTTCCTCCCTTACTATGGAGTGGTGTTTCTTGAAAAGTGGTATTTTTGTGGGTTAAGGGGGAGTAGGGATTTAAATTTTATACTTTATTATTTTATCAAAGGAAATAATACTGGGGTAAAGGAACTGGCACAGTAGAACCTAGATACTTCATAAGTTTCTGCCCTCTACTTCCTCCCTTGCAAAGATGAGAGTTTGCAAAATATCTGGTATACATAGTAATAGCAAATGGCTACACGGGACCACTGAGATACAGTCAATGCAGTCATTTAGAAAAAGCAAAAACATTTGGGGGGAAAATCAGGAAAGCAAAATGAAAAATGAGCTATTACTTGCAAGTGATATTAGAAGACATAAAGAGCAGTTCTATGTATGCTTAGGACAGAAAAGGTTAAGAAGATTAAAATGAGGAAACGTCAACAATGAAGATAATTTCTTAATGGAAGACGCAAGGAAAGCAAAACAGTTTAATGACTCCTTTGCCTCCATCTTCGTCTCCTCCTTCCCCCAACAAAAACCCCTAACAACAACAAATACAATTAACATAAAAAAGAGGAAGAGCTATGGATAAGTAAAGAGTGCGTCAGAGAGCTTTTGATATTTAAATGAATTGATGTAACAAGGCCTAATGAAATTCACCATAAGGATTTAGAAAAGGATGACTGCCGATGTTGTGGCACATTATCATTTATAACACAGCACACTTTTCTCCAGTAATAAAGAATCTAGAAGTTTTACTAATATGCTAGGAGGCTAGCACTAGATTGCTACATTTAAGATCAAAGCAAATGCACATGTAACTATTATAATGTGCACTAACTGGCTACTTGCTGCAGCCTTTTAAAAAAACAGAGCAAACTATAGAAAATATAGTCAAAAGACATTATGCCTTTAGTCCTGTAGTCATTATAATTAAATGTACATGTCTTATTCAGATTCATAAAACAAAATCTTGAGTGTTTGGGCTGTCAGCCATTTCTACACCTGAGTTAATATTACCACACCTGAGTTAAGATTTTTAGATAAAGCTAAAGACAGTATCTGAGGCTGTGAAATAGAAGAGAGTCAATGTCAGGAATGGCTAACAGACAGCAAAACTGGAGAATAAAGGATAGAACGGTGGAACACCAGGACTGTTAAAAAGGATAGAGGGTTGTTAGCACCTATGAAGTAGAGAAAGATTAGCAGGAAACAGAGAGATAATACTGAGCGTATTAACTTGCTCAGTACTGGCTGAATATAAATATCACTGCTACTCTTAGACTGTTAGCAAACTTTGAACAGGGTGGCCTGGTGAAAAAGATTCAAACAATGTGAGAGACTTATTGATTAATTGATAAAACAAGATTAGTAGCAAAACTTAATTTTATGGGAGAGACTTCGACGGCTGTGAAGTGAAGCTGGGCAGGCTTGCAGTCTTTGTCAGCAGGGGTCCTCCAGCTATTTCAGCAGGCATCAGATGCTGATTTATGTTTGCTCAATTTGTTTTGCAAGTCTTATTCAGGCCCACTCGGCTGGTGAGTGGTACTTAGTTGATAAGCCAATTATGCTGACAGTCCCAAGGTCTGGCTGCTGATGTTGGTGTCATCTGCACCTTGTCACAGGCTGGTGTCAGTCAAATTTTGCTGATTTGATCCTTACAGTTAACACCTTTGGAATGGAAAGAGCATAGCAGGAAACAGGGACATAATACTAAGCCAATTGACTTTCATAGATTCATAGATTCATAAATGCTAGGGTTGGAAGGGACCTCGATATATCATTGAGTCCGACCCCCTGCATAGGCAGGAAAGAGTGCTGGGTCTAGATGACCCCAGCTAGATGCTTATCCAACCTCCTCTTGAAGACCCCCAGCGCAGGGGAGAGCACCACCTCCCTTGGAAGCCCATTCCAGACCTTGGCCACTCTAACTGTGAAGAAGTTCTTCCTAATGTCCAGTCTAAATCTGCTCTCTGC
>JAGPOW010003642.1:55982620-56002937 GCA_030014935.1 Caiman crocodilus | reverse complement strand
GTGGCTCTGCAATGATGTCGGCCAGTGCCTTCAGCACCCTTGGATGGAGCTCATCTGGGCCTGCCGACTTAAAGGCATCCAGTTCTTCCAAGTGACTCTACACCATCTCAGGGTCCACGCATGGAAATCTGGTGCCTTGCTGCTGCCTCTCCACAACCTCAGTGAGAAACTTGTCGTGCCCCTCACTTAGGAACACCCAGGCAAAGAACTCGTTGTGGAGTTCAGCCTTGTCCCCCCTGTCTGTCATCAATTGTTTCTGCCCATTTAGCAGGAG
Source organism: Caiman crocodilus (assembly GCA_030014935.1). Taxonomy (NCBI): domain Eukaryota; kingdom Metazoa; phylum Chordata; order Crocodylia; family Alligatoridae; genus Caiman; species Caiman crocodilus. Next base: position 56,002,663 of record JAGPOW010003642.1, on the reverse strand, counting down.
TCCTATTCCTCCCTGGGCCTTCCTTTTACTCCCTATATATCTAAAAAACAATTTCTTGTTGTCTTTTACTTGGGGTGCCATCCTCAGCTCCATGGTAGCTTTCGCCCAACTAACTGCCTCCCTACAAGCATGAGCAGAGGAGGTATATTCGTCTTTGGTGATTTCCCCGTTTCCACTTTTTATGCGCTCCCCTTTTGGCCTTTAGGCTACCTTGGATTTCTCTGGTCAGCCAAGGAAGCCTCCTGGCCCCTTTCCTTCTTTTTCCTCACATCGGGTTTGTTTTGCTTTGTGCCTGAAGGATCATTTGCTTAAGGCACAGCCACCCTTCTTGGGCTCCCATCACTTCAAAACTCCTACTCTGCAGTGCATCCTTGACTAATCATCTGAGTTCATTAAAATCAGGTTTCCTAAAGTCTAGCACTTTCACCTTACTAGTTACCTTACCTACTCAATGATTTATGAAGAATTATATTATTAGGTGATCACTGTCCCCCAGATGGCTACTGATCTGTAGGTCCCCTACCAAGTCATCCCCATTGCCAATACCAGATCCAGTAAGGCATTCCCCCTAGTGGGACCATGTACCTCCTGTGTCAGGTGGAGGTCCTGTACACAGGTTAGAAACCTGCATGAACAGTGGGATTTTGCTGTCTGCATCTTCCAGCAGATGTCTGGGCAGTTTAGGTTGTCTGGGCAGTTTAGGTCCCCCGTGACTACCACCTCTTTAGCTTTTATGGTCCTCCTTGCCCCCCATGTAGCCTAACCCACAATCCTTCTACTTCCTCATCCTTCAATTTCATCTTGATGAGGGTTGATGTATATTGCTCATTGACATAGACCACAACCCCTCCCTTTTTTCCCCACCCTGTCCTTTCTGTATAATCTGCAACCCTCTATAATGTAACGCCCAGTCATGGGACGAATCCCACAGCTGAATGACTTCTTAACACTGCCTGAATAGAAATGTCACTGTCCCTCTCAGGCAGGTAATTCTAGACTTTGGGTGGAACAGGGATGAAAGAGGTATGCAACTACACACTGCACCCACAACCACCAGATCCACCCCTGAATATATGCAAAACTTGTGAACTCATGAATAATAGGCAAGATGAGGGCCAAGAAAACTAAAGGAGGGCCAATATAATGACCATTTTTTTTAAGAAAAGAAAAAAGGGAACTCAGGGACTGGAATGATCAGCCTGACTTCCCTACCTAGAAAGTTCCTAAAAAAAATTATAAGGCAATTATTTTGTAAACATCTGGAGAAGGAAGAGGTGATTACTGGAAGCCAGAATGGATTTGTTAAGAACAATTTTTCTGAAACAATTTGATTTTTTTCTTTGAGAGTGAAGAAGTGTGGTGAATAAAGGGGTTGAAATGAGCATAATACACCTGAATTTAGGTAAAATTTTTGGCACAATCCCAAATGACATTTCTATAAGTAAGCTAGAGAAATATGAATATGGAATGGGTTGAATAATAGAAATCAAAGGGTTATCATAAAAAGATTTATGTTAGAAAAGCAGGATGTTTCAAGTGAAGTTCCAAATAATCTGTTCTGAGTTTGGTACTGCTCAAGATGTATATTAAATATATGGAGGCAAGAAAAGAGACCTCACTGATCAAGTTTTCAGATAAAACAAAAATGGGAGAGATTGAAAACACTTGGCTAGGATTAGAATTTTAGAAATCATGGCAACCTAGAGAACTCTGGGTCATAGACAACAAAAAGGATTCAGCAAAGTGCTACATCTAGGGAGGAAAAACATATACAAACTAAAGGGAAACTGGCTAGGTAATAGCAACATAGAGAAAAATCTGGAGGTTATAGTGGGGTCATCTTTTGGCTGGGGCCTGCCTGCAGGTCCATGTCCCTTATGTAGTAGCTAGACCATATCTTCATGCCCCAGGACCCTGGCTGGAGCTGTGCCATGTGTTCCAGCACAGGGGGTCTGCCAGAGCCCCTTTTACAGCCTGACAGCAATGACTAGGCACCAGGGCCCCTCAGGGTGCCAGGAGCCCATCCTGTCATGGTCCCTGCCACCAGCACCTGCCCCTCCTGCTTTGGGTTTCCAGCCTGCCCAGGAGATCAGCCCAGCCATGGCACCGCCTGCCCTAACCAGTTTTAGCTCCTTCCTAAAGGGGGCCCCTGCCTAGCCAGCCAGGCACTGTGCCTCTGAATCCCAGGACACCACTAGGAACTGCACATCATCAATGCCAGTGGGGACAGATTTGGGCCACTGGGCATGCCTGCCACACCCACACCATAAGCCCTGCAATGCAGGGAGGGTTCTTCTCATCCCCAACGCTGCCCCTGCCCCTGTCCCACCTGGCCCAGACAAACTTCCCCTGACCTGTGGACTTACTCCCCACCACAGCATGCAGGAAGGTGAGAGGCAGTGAAAAACTTTATTGAGCAGCCTGTGCCCCCTCAGCTAAGCAGGCATGGGGTTCTTGCACATGGAGAAATGCACTAATGCCTTCAGCAGGGGGCATGGATGTTCAGCAGGGTAGAGGACCTTGAAGCATAGGCATAGGCACTCCTCCAGGTGGCAGCAAGCATTGCATAAAGTGCAGGCTTGCCTAGCGCACCATCAAAGCTCAGGGTCCTGTGCCAGGTTCTCAGGTGCACTAGGGCATAGGGGGCCCAGGATACTCTCACCAGGGGCAAGCTTGGGTGCTCAGGACATGCACTGCGGGGAGACCAGCACCAGAGTGCCTCTCTGGAGAAGCTGTCTGGGAGCAGGGGAGGGGTGCCACCAGATCTTCATCCCAGTCAGCTGGGAGCCCCTCACCCCTCAAGCCTGGGTGCTGTAGGTGTGGTAGAAATGGAAGAGATGATCTGGTCTTCAGGAAAAGGGGAGGGAGTGGATCTGGAGGAGCAGCAGCAGGTGCTACCAGAAACCAGGACTGTTCCAGCCTGGGAAGGGGTCTGAGAAATTAGGCTGACTGCGGCATGGACCCAGCAGGCCACTTGCCTCTGTGGAGTGAGTGAGGATGGGAGGCTCACTCAGTGCCCACCTGTGCCAGGCTGACTTACCGTGGTCCCTGGCCACCTTTTCCTTCACAGTCCATGGTGTGAGGCTGGGCAGTGTACAGCAACCTGGCATAGTGCATTTTATCTAAGAAGTGTTGCAAGCTCTCACACAGCCTCTTTCTTCCGGCTCTACAGGTTGAGTATCTGCACACAGGGGAGAGGCACCAGCTGCACATGGGAATGCACCAATAGGGTCACCACCAGAGGTGGATTAAGGTTTATTGGGGCCCTGGACAAACACAAAACACTCTAGAGGTACACCAATATATTGGTTGCATATCAGATTGGCACTGATAAAAGGAAAATTAACATTTTCAGCTACCAGCTTTTTTTGGCAGGTGTAGCTGATTAATGCCACTGATAAATACCACATTTACTCAGCCAGGAATGCAGCTGGACAGCTTGGAGAGCAGCAACCTGCCAATAAGTCTGTGGAGGGGAGAGGCAAAGGACATGGGGAGGGTAGGTATGTGGGGCAGAACAGATGAATGCCTCCATAGTGAGGCAAGGAGTGAGGTGGAGGCAAGGAGAGGGGCAAGGGCAGGCACTACCCAGCCCAGGTGGTGAACCCCAGGACCAGGAGCAGGATTCAGCTACAGGTGGTTCATCTTGGGGGCAGGGAGGGTGAGAAGAGTCAGGCAGCTCCCTGCCTCTGCACACACTGTCAGAAGAGGCATGGGGGGGCATATGCCCCCCTTCCGATTGATGTGCAGAGCAAGGACAGGATGCTTATTGTGGGATTGGGACCAGGGGCTGTGATGGCCTCTTCCCTGCAGAGAGGCTAGGATGGGCTGGGCTTGGGTCATGCTGAGCTTTGCAGAGCAGTTAATAGCAGCAGTGGTGCTGAGAGGGGTGGCTATGTGGGATTATGGGGGATTTTGTAGTGGCGTTAGTCCCCCAAGCCCTCCCCAAGCACTGCCTCTGCTCAGGGCACTTTGCTCTGCAGCCTTTCCCTTGGCAATCCTGTGCTCAGTGCCCCAAGCAGGGGTGGCATTAGGAGAGGGGCTTGGAGTGCTATAACCACCCCAAGATTCCCCATAGTCCTTGTGCCACCCCTCCCAGTGCTGCTGCCTCCCACCCCACACAGCTGAGCCCACCCCAACCCCAGCCCTGGCCCAGACCCAGTCCCCCCTCCCCCTCAGCTGGGAAAAGGCCAATGCAGCCCTTGGCCCCAAGCCAAGGCAGCACACTCTCATCCCATGCACAAATCTTGGGGCACATGCCCCCCATGCCTCTCTCAGTGGTATGCACAGTGTCTGGGAGCTGCTCTCCCTCCCCCCCTGCCCCCACTCCCTGGAAAAACTGCCCATGGTTCCATCCTGCTCCTGGCTCCTGAGTCACATTCATCACCCTGGCTGGGAAGTGTCTGCCTCTGCCCCAGCCCCAGCCCCAGCCCCAGCCCCTGCACCACTCCGTCCCTCACCATGGGGGTTTTGATCTGTTCCCCCCACAACCTTTCCCCCAATTAGACTTACCGGCAGGCTGCTGGATGCCCAGCTGTGCTCCTGGCCATGTGTATGGAAGCACCTTTAATTTTGCAGGTTCCCCTGCATGCCCCCCATTGCTGATTGGTGGAGGGGCAATGCTTTCAGCTCACTCCTCAGCAGGGAAGAAAACCCACGGCTTTAAATTTGGAGCCATTTTGTCTCTCCACTGCTGGTCAGCTGAGGGGTTCTGGGGGCCCAGCTACTGGCTTCCTACCAGTTAGGAGACACCCTGCCAATGTGGTGCGAGCTGTAAGCAGGGTCTCTGGATGGCAGGAGCCCCCAGGTCTGTGGCCTGCTGGCCTATGCATCATTCTGCCTCTGGTCTCCTCCAGTCTTGGCTGGAGCCCTCTGTATGCTCCAGTTCCAACAAGACAAGACTTGGCTGCTGGAATGGCTGGTCACCGTGGAGGAGGAGTGGGTGGGAGAATCAAAGGCCTGGAGCACAGAGGACATTGTGCGTGAGTGAGAGAGACTGGGCAGACCAAGCATTCCAGGACAGGCTCCTGGCCCTTGAGAAGAGGCAACTCAGTCTCCTTGAGAGGATGCTGAAGGCCTAGAAGTGGCAGGCTGTCGTAGTGGCCAGGGCAGTGAAGGCAACGGAAGAGGACCTCTGGAGGCTATAGTGGAGGCTCCAGGTGCTGGACACCATCTTGGTCCTGGCAGTCACCTTCATGCTGTCCACTGCTCTGCCCCCAACCCTAGCCCTACTTGTCCCCGGGCAGCCACCCACTGCCCAGCCACAAGACCCACAGTGTGCTTGAACTGAGATGCAGTGGCACCTCAACTGGCCAGGTTCCTTTATTGGTGGTGGGTGGAGGGGCTCAGTGGGTCAGAGGGGATGGGAGAGGGGCTTTGTTCAGGAAAGGGAAGAAGACAGGCTCTGTTGTTGGGAAAGGAAGGGGGAGGGGTATGTGTGGAGGGGAATAAAGTGCTTTTCTGAAAACTGTCCACAATGAACATGATGCTGGGGGTGTGCAGCGGGGCTCGTGTCCAGATGACTTACATCAGGCAGTGCAGGAGGAGGTAGTACACAAGCACCTCTTACACTCAATGTCCTGGCTTCCATTGCTAGGTGTGCAGCTCACCCGGGACCTTGGTTAGGACAGCCCATCGCTGATGTCGCCACTGCAGCTGGCACTCTTTGTGCCAGGCGTCCTCCAGGTGTCCTCCCCGCACTGTCCCTCTTCCACCCAGCCCTCACCAAAGATCTCCCCTGGGTCTCACAGATGTTATTTAGCACACAGGCTGCAATGATGATCTAGATTATATTGTCTTCTGTCACCTCTAGTCAGCTGGTGATGGTATGCCAGCATCCTTTCAGGCAGCTGAAGGTGCACTGCACCAGGAGCAGAACCAGGTCCAGCTCAGGCACCTGTTCAAATATGACTGGTGGGGGTCCAACTGGCTGGTGTAGGGCTGCATGAGCCTGGGGAGGAGTGGGTAGGCAGGGGCCCACATAATGAAGGGCAGGACTATCACCTTCCCCAGCTGCAAGTCTAGCACCACTGGAGCAAAGCATCTCCTCTCCACCAGGGCTGGCAGGGTGGAGTTGCAAAAGACTGGGCATCATTGGTACAGGCACCATGGTGGTTTACAATAGCCTGCAGAATGATGGAGTGAAAGCCCAATGGATCAAAAACTCAGCAAGTCAACAATTAAATGTTGCAAGGAAGGCAAATGCATTTTTGGACCTGATTAACATAATTATGCAAAACAATGGGATGTCATAAGAACATTCTACTCAATGCCTTGTCAGTATCCAGTTCTGGGCACCACATTTTAAGGAGATAGGGAGACAGGCCAGGATCCAAAGGCAAGTAACAAGGGGTAGAATGCAAACTGTATAGTGAGAGCTAAAGAGAAAAGTTGAGAAAGCTAGGTGTATTTAGTCTGGAGAAAACAAAATCAAGGGGAGACATGATAGCAGATTTCAAATATTTGAAAAAAACAACATAAAGAAGAGGAAGAACAACTTTTTGCCATCGAGAATAGGATAAGAGGCAATGGGTTTAAACTGTAGCAAAGCAAGTTATGATTAAGTGTCAGGAAAAAAACCCAACTACCTAACTATAAAAGCCATAGGATAATGGAACCATAGGATAAGTTACCTAGGGAAGCTGTTGAATCTCTTCATCTGAAGTTTGCAAGAAGCTGGGTAAGCATCTTTCTGGCACCATTTAGGAATTGCCCATTCTTCATCTGTGAAGGAGATTGGACTAAATGGACCTTAAGCTCCCTTCCGCCCCTATAAGTCTCATAAAGCCTTAGTAACTGTAGTATTTGAGCATCTTGTAGTATCGTAGTGATTGGTGATTGATTCTGGAGGAATACCAAAAAAGGTAAAATAGAATACCTTATATATTAATTTAATTTACTTTAGTTTTCCATTATACGTATTAATATATGCTCTTTATTTTTAAAAAATGCTATTCATTAATGAATTCAACTTGTCAAGTAACATTTAAAAATACATCCTAAGGTATACATACAGACAATGCCCCTTAGTCCAAGTCAGTGTCCACAGGGGAGATCCACTTGTGTTTTTTTCTTCTTTTCCTTTCATTTTTCTGACAATTTCTTTATGTTTCACAGTGGGTGTTAGTTTTTTTGTATTTCTTCATCTCTATATGTAACTTATTTAATAATTCACTCCCTCTTTCATAAAAAAGCTCTGTAATACAAGGCCTGCTCTCTTTTACTCATCTTTGTTGTTAGATTTTTTAATTAATTGGAAATTTTTTCTCAACTGCTTTCTCATAGAACTTGCATACTCCTTCAAGATTCAAAGAAGAGTCTCACACTTCCTGGTTTTGAGGCAGGAAAATATTGTTTTTCAGCAAATTCCAAAAGCTTCTAACATGTTTGTAAACAAGCATCTTTTTTCCTTCTTCCCTTTAGAACACTGGCTTGATAGGACAGTATTTCTATTACTAAAGCTATTATGCTATTTAGATATTTTTAATATATCAAGATATTAAATACAATCTTTTATAGTTACTTGCAATCTGTATTTGCTAGAACTGGTAAGAGCAAAGAAGTAGCTTGAATTTTTAACAACGCATACTGTGCTGTCATTTAGTACTGAGTACTAATAACAACACAGGAGCAACTGTGCGGACCAGCACATGTGTAGACATGCCCACTAGATCTTTGATATGTCAATGTTGCTCTCTTAAGAAACCTCAGTGTCGACTTAAGTAAGCATAATAAGCATATTTGCAAGACCACATTTATGGAACAAGTAATGGATAATCACGTTGATTCTATTGCATGACATCATTTTATTAATGTCATTATAATGCTGTGAGATAACGGACTCTAATAACAACTTAATCCTACAAATCAGACATATTCTGGCTACTGTAATGGAAACCATCTACCAACCTTTCAAAACAATGTTGAAGAACCAGAATAAATAGTACATTGTAAAATATTGCTCTTTAAATATAATGAAAAAGAGCCTTGTAGAAGCCATCTGTTAAAATTGTGAAGCAACATTTAAAGAAAAGATGGGATCATTTTCCTGCTGCTGATGGCACAGCATGATTCTTATGGCTACACATATAAAAACTGTACTGTAGGTTCTACTTTAATGCCAATTAAAAGTCTGGAATGCCAGTAGCAATCCTTACCCCATCAGCTGACGTGACTGTTTATGAAGTTTATTTTGGGGTTTTTTTTACAATAAAAAAAACAATTGTGTCTTTGAAGTGACCAGATTCTATCATTTAAAAAACTGGAAAGATATCCAAAAATTTATTTTCAAATTCATCAGATGTATACTACCCTGGTCATTTCAAATCACAAATGCTGAACACTATAACATGCTATCAAAATACTGAGTGTGTGTGTGTGTGTGTATATATATATATATATATATAAAATAACAAAGCATGACTATATCCATAGAAAAGAATAATAGAATCTTAGAAAAGCAGTGCTGGAAGAGCATCCAGATGTCATCTAGTCTGACCCCCTGTCCAATCCAAACCAGGCTATAAAAAAACCATTATTTGACCTATTAGCAAAACTATATAGTCAACCGTCATGCAAGAACAAGACATAAAGCCCTACTAGTCTGCCACATAAAATGGGGGAACCATGATGGTGAATGTCCTGCTGCTGAAAAATTTGTTAAAATACTCTCAAGAGATCCAAGAAGAGGGTCACACCTGCTGCCACAGAGGAAAGTAAAAACCCTTACAGTACAAACCAATCTAACCATGGAGTAAAGTTCCTTCTTGACTCCAAATATAGTGATCATCCTGATCCTGAACAGAGGGGCAAGACCCTCTATTCTGGTACATCTGGATTTAATCTCAGCAGGAACGCTGGCAAACCCCAGTCAAAATCCTCAGCCTTGGCTGTAGCCAATACCCAATGCTTCCGAGCAAGAAAAACAAACAAACAAACAAAAAACAACAATCCTGACATCCTTGACAGAAACTAGTGGGGGGAAACCCCTCCTTCCTGACTTAAATACATATAAACCATACTATTGTTGACCAAATGTACTCTCTACATGGGCACATGCTTACTGCTTGGTAAATGACTTGCGAGTAAATTTAGTACCTGCAAATGCAAGTACCAAAATTACACATGAGTAGTTACTGTGCAGTAATTCATGTGTAAATGCCAGCTGGGAGCAAATTTGCTCCCGGTCAGCTATAGCACTAGCAGGCCAACCTGAGGCTAGCTCCAGGGTGGGCTGGGATCCTCTCCTACTCAAGGACTGAACCAGCTTTATGGCAGCCTCAGGCCCTTAAAAATCTGCTTGCATTTCGAGTCCTTGGGTACATGCAGGCAGCCTGAGGCCATTCCATGCCTCTGTGTCCCCCTAGGTAGGCCACAGGCTAGTTGCACTAATCAGCCTGCACCCCAGTACCATTGCCTGCTACCACAGTGCCATGCAGCTGCCAGACCCAGGCTGTCCAAGCCTGTAGACTGCTGCAGCCTCAAGCCAGGCCTGCCAGCATCCAGGCCCAGCCACAGGCAGCTCGTAGCCACCAAGGCCAGCTCCAACTGCCTGCAGCACCCCCGCTCACCCCAGTAGCCTGTCTGCAGCCTGCAAGTCCTATGTGGCATTGCCTTGCTGTGCAGCTGCTAGTCCCATGCTGTGCCCCATCAATGGGTGCTGCAGGCAGCTGCCCAGGCCTGGCAGCACAGAGACAGTTGTACAGAGACCTAGAGAGGTGGCATGGGAGCCCCAATGGCCTCATCGTCATTGACACCAGTGCCCACCACCCAAGGCAAAAACTGGTCATAGGAGGAGACTGGCAACCTCATGGCACTGAGGAACAAGGCGAAGATGCAACATGGGGCAGGCACTCCAATACCTACATGTTTGAGGTGCTGTTAAGCCAGAGGCCAGAGCATGGGGATGACTGGTCAGAGTGGTAGTGCCATATGAAGGTCAAGGCCTTGCAGGCACAGTGGGTCACCATCAGTGGCCACAATCATCAGTCCAGGATTGCACAAAGTCCATGCCCTTTATGCAGCAACTTACAGAGATCTTTACACCCTGTGACCCAGGCTTCAGTCATGTTGTTTATAGCAGCATGGGCAGTCTGCCTGAGTCCCTGTCCTGGCTTGGCACAGGTGGTGATACATTACCGAGGGAGGGTTTGGTCCACTGAGCTCCATGCCTACAACCCACCAGCAGCTTGGGGAGCCCAGGCCAGCATCTGCCTTAACAGTTCAGCAGCCTTAGTCTCAGCCCCCAGCCATGTCACTGCTGGCCATCATAGTGCCAGCTCCTCCCCTGCCTGGATCCCTGCCTGGATGCCTGCACACTGTGCCCTGCCATCAAAAGAGTTTATTGGAGCTGCATGCCAGCTGGAACTGAGTGGAACCATCAGCCTCACCAGTGCTGGCCATATAGTAAATCCTGCACTGGTAGGGGTCCTGCTCCACCCTAGCCCCTGCCCCTTCCCCCACTTCTTTCCTGGCCCAGCCACGCTCACCTGGCCCCCCAGGTTCCCCTGACACAGCACTTAGGAGATGGCACCAAACTTTATTGAGCTGCCCATGCCCCCACAGCTAGGTGGGCACAGGCCTCTCACATGTCGAGGAATGTGTTGATGCCAGCAGTGGGCAGGGATGTGTAACACAGCCACCTGTAGTCCTCCAGACAGCAGCAGAGCTTGCAGGGCAGCTCAGGCTGGTCCCCTGCACTATCAAAGCTCCTGTATGAGCTGCCCAGCTGCACCCAGAGCACCATAGTGATCAGTAATGGCAGGGCATAGTGGGTTGGGCACTCTTCCATCCATGCAAATGTCCTCTTGCATAGCACCTGGAACATGCACAGCAGGGGCAGTCTCAGGGCACAGGGAGAGGGATGACCCCAAGGTGCCTCCCCAGAGAAGCACCCTGAAGGGAGGTAGGGGACACAGGCAGCTTTTTGTCCCAGTCATCCAGAAACCCTACCCCACCCGAGCCCAGGTGCTGTGAGCTTGGAGGCTGCACAGGAGTGCAGCTGACCTGCAAAAGGAGAGGTGTGGGGGATAGGAGTCTAGAGCTGTGGCAACAGGTGCTTCCAGGAGACTGGCCTGTCCCACCCTGAGAATGGGGCAAGGTAGGCAGGCTGCCTGCAGCCAACACCCAGTAGCCCACCTGCCCCTAAGGAACTACCAGAGATGGCAGGCTTGGCCAGCGGCCACCCAGGCCCAGACTTGCCTGGCTGATTTGCCATAGTCCCTGGGTTCCCATGTATGCCCAACTCCTGATCTAAGGCTAAGCAGCACAAAGCCCCTGGTATAGAGCATCTTATAAATGTTGGAAGCTCACAAACATCTTCCTTTTCATGGCTCTGGAGGTCCCTGAAGCTACAAACAGGGGAGAGGCCATATTTGGCAGCCAGGACACAGGCTCATAGTTGCCACTGCCTACAGCCAGGACCCTCTGGATTCACCACCTCCACAGGAGGAGGATATGGGACTATATCCTCCTCCTGGAATGGCTGGTGATGGTGTCAGAGGACTGTCTTGTGGATGCATGGGCCTGACAGATGGAGGACATGGCCCACCAAGACATGTGGCAGATGGGGGTAAGGTGAGGGCCTGGGTAGTGGGCGGCATGAAAGTAATGGCCAGGGCTGAGGATTGTGGATGAAGGAAGTGAGTGGTGGGTGGAGGACATGGCCCACAAAGATGCAAGGGAACCAGTGCAAGGAGGCACAGGACCAATGTGAAGAGGCACAGGACTGGGTGGACCGAGAGTTCTGGGTGCAGCTCCTGTCCCTGGAGTGCTAGCGGATGGAGGCCCTGCAGGAAAAGAGTACATCCTGGGAAGGGCAAGGCAGGATATGGATGATGACTGTCAGGTGCTGGACAGTGTCCTGGCCCTGACTGTCACCTTTGTGCCATCTGCTGCCTGGTGCCCAACCCTGCCTGCTCCCTGACAGCCACCCACTACCCAGCAACAGGCCCCCACATAGACCTGGGTGGAGGTCCAGTGCCACCTCCAGCAGCCAGAGTCCCTACCCTGGGCCCTGCTCTGGGTTCCCTGCCACCCAGTCCCCCACATCTCCTTCCCATAAACACACACACCTAGACCCAGGCCTGGCAGGGAGCCAGAGCTGCCTGCAGTAGGGGTCAGGACTGCATGCCTTCCATGCTGGCCCTGGACACTGACTTCTGGAGAGGAAGGGCTCATTGTGGTGTTCACACCCATGGAGGAATGGCCAGAGGCTGGGATGATGAACACCTGTCCCCAGGTTCTGCCCCTAGGCACCCCCACCCCATGGTTGCCCACACCTGTAGGGTAGGCACACACCAACAGCATTTCACATGTAAATATTTCACGTGGGCAAGCTGGTATTTTATTCTTAGTGGGTGGGGTGGGTGGTGGAGAGGCTCAGTTTGTTGGGGAGAGGGAGAAAGGGAGAGGTCTGTTTGATGTTTGATGTGAGGGGAATAAAAACTGTTGTTTTTCTCAGATGTGCCTGCAGTGAGTGTGCTGCTGAGGGTAGGTGGGGGAGGGGGCAGAGGTGCGGGTCCATGGACAGCTGTCCTAGCGGGCTACAGCAGGGAGTGCAGGAGGAGGTGGTTGGCTAGCTCCTTTCACACCTGGTGCCCTGGCCTCTGCTGGTGGGTGTGCGACTTACCTAGGTACTCAGCGGAGTGGGGGGCATTGCTGGCACTGCTGCCACTGCTGTCGCAGCTGGTTCTTCCACTGCTAAGCATCCTCTACCTGCAGCATCTTCTCTACTCAGGCCTCATGAAAGTGATCTCTCTGGGCCTTACAGATGTTATGCAGCATGCAGGCCATGATGATGACCTGAGGGATGCTGTCCTCAGGAAACTCAAGGCATGAGGTGAGGGAGCACCAACATCCCTTGAGGTGACTAAAGGTGCATTCTACCAGCATGTGGTTCTGGCCCTGGTGCAAGTCCATCTGGCTAGGGTAGTGCTGCATGAACTAGAGCAAGAGCAGGTAGATGGAGTAACTGATAAGGAGGGGCAGGACCACCATGACACCCAGCTGCATGTCTGGCACCCCTGGTGCAAAGTGGTTACTCTGCATCAGGACTGGCAGGGTGGAGTTGTGAAACATTCAGGCATCCTGGGCACTGCCCACCCAGCCAACACACATTTTTGAAGGTCTCATGATGGTAAGTGCTGGTCTGGAAAGTAACAGAGTAAAAGGCTCTCCAGCTATAGTAGGGGTGGTTGCTGTGAAGCAGGCAGGTGATGGGAATGTGGGTCCTATCTGGGGCCAATGCACTGGGGAGACAGAACCTACCACCACCACCAAAGGGTCATGCACCCAGAGCACCATATGCACCAGGATGTCCTGGAGGGCACTGCACACCTCCAGCATGACCCCCCACACAGTGGTCTTGCCCATACCAAAGAGATGGCCCAGATAGTGTAGGCTGGTGGGCGTTGCCAGCTGGAGCAGGGTGAGGGCCAGCCAAGTGTCTGTGGGGAGGGGTGGCCACATGGCAGTGTCCTAATTCTCTATTTGTGGCCAGAGCTTCTCTAGAAGGTCCCAGAAGGTGGTTCGGGTCATCTGGAATGCCTCCAGCCACTACTTATTCTCCCAGGTCTGCTGAATGACATGCAGTCACTAGACCTGGCTGGCGCAGTGAGCCCAGAGGCAGCAGGGCTGGAGACCCAAGACGGCAAGGATGGCCTCAGCAGTGGCATCCAGCAGCCTCTCATTGGCATCCCTGCTGGAGTCCAGCCAGCTGGATGGGGTCCAGACAGCAGCTGCATAGTGGTCCTGGGACAGTGTGCTGTGGCTATGCAGGTGGTTGCTGCTTGTGGGGAAGCCTAGACAGTCATCGACCAGCCGGTAGTCAGCATGGGTTAGCAGACAACCATGGCCAGCAGGGTTAGCATGGTGGCCAACAAGAGCCCAGGGCATTGTTTGTCACTGCCAGAGGCAGGGGCTGGGGCAGCCATAGTGCAGGGATGTAGAAGTGGTGACAAGACAGCTGCTCTTGTCCCTGAACTGTGTTCACTACCCTTGGCCACGGAAGTGGCTGGCCAGGGAGCAGAAAGAGGTGCTGGCTTTTCAAGATGGCTGCTGGCTGCTGGCAGCAGTAGCCGGAGCCTCAGGTGCCCTCAGGTAGTGGCAGAGGCCCATGGCAAGGCTGCAGGAACTGGCATCAGTTTGATGCTAAGAGCAGCAAGTCTGCTGCCGTGTCCCCGGCATGTGTAGATGCCTGCCTGGTGGGGTGGGGGTGGGGAGTTGCTAGTGGGTAGCTTACTTGCAAGTAAACTGATCTCTGATCAAATGAATGTGTAAACGCACCTAGTAGTGGAGTTCATTATAAAACAGTTTTGTTGGTGCTTCACTGTCTCAAAAACTCTACTGCTCCAGATTTAGTGAAAACAAGAAGAAGTGTTAATTTACTTTGCTGTGTCTAGGACTAAGTCAACACATGTTAAGTATTTTTTAGAAGCTATGATAGCTAAACTTTTATGCCTCATTTTGGCCTAGGAATGGTTGGTGCAAAAGATTCTTTCTCATTGGCAGAGCTATTAAAAATACTTTCCTTTTAGCTACCATTTAGTTCCTTGCATTGCATAGTACAAAAAGACTTGATCCTTGCAAGGGAAAGCTCTTTCTTAGTTTTCATTTTTTTAACAGTAGCAAAAAAATAAAACTAACAAAATCCTCTGAGCCCATCTGGATAAGACCTGCTTATTTGCACTGAAGTGCTAAGTGCCTTCAGTTTCCTTCAGGCAGTGCCAGTTATAGCTAAGCACATGTTAAAGATTTGCTTCGCTCATTAGAATTAATGTCTTTTATGTACTATGTTGCAACTACATTCATTTACTTTTGGAAACTACAATAATCCGACCCTAGGTAATTTAAATATCAATTTGCCTGTTGCATTTTTCAATCCAAAGAATACAAATATTTTAATTTAATATGAATGCCTGGGCTTTCCAAAAAGGATCTTTGCTAACTTAAAGGTGTGTTCAGTAGAAAACAGGACAATAAGAAGGAGACACTTAGGATGTGTTAATTCTACCTATTTCTCATGTCACAAGAATTATTCAAGTAGAAAAATCTACATGTTCTTTGCAAAAGTGTTTTATAGGAGCTTCTGCACTATTAAAAATATCCTCAGGGTCCCCACAGATAACATGGAAAGTGTAGCCTTACAATATATTTTGTTCTCAAACACATTTTCATCACATAATACGATGACTAAAATTACAGTTCTGTATTACAACATAATGTGCAGACAGAACAATACAAACTATTGGAAGTGCCAAAAATGCTGCTTAATATATGCTTCTCCAACTTTTGCACTCTTTTTTATTATTGCCAGGAAACTAAGAAAATTAAAACCTGCCAGAGAAAGGAAGAGAAAAAAAAGATGATCCTTGTTTCCATTTGTATTGAATTGAAACCACTTATTTTATCTCAGCTCTTTCCTAGAAAACAGTCATTATCATGTCAAATGTATATATTTTAGCCTTTGTCAGATGCTTCACTTTTCAGATCAATGGGTTGTTTATATTGTTTTTTGACTTTTGGGGCTTGGAGCTGTTTTAAATCTATTTCAAGGGGAAATATTTTGTAACCTTGATTTTGAAACTTATATTGCTTGAAACCACTGAGATGACACAATGCAAAAGAAAGTATGTTGCATGTGCATTTTTATTTTGGAGACTAAAAGAAGATAAAAGATCTTTATTTCTTTGAGAACTCAAGCCAGATTGTAACTGAACACCTGCATGTATGGCCCATGGCACATCTGCATTTAAAGTAGGTAGGCTCAGTGGTATCTAATCCCCAATCCAGTTGTACTTCTTGCTATGCCACATGTGTATAGCAGAAGGCATGATTTTGGGAGTGGAAATCAGAACCCACTTTTTCCTATTTGCTCACAATTTTTCTACTGGCTGGTGCAGAGGGAGCCCAGATACCTGATCCCAGGTTCCCTTTCACTGACAAATTCAAAGCCGAGTGCCCACAGGCCCAAGGACATGACTGATGAGTAATTGATTGTTGGCTCCAGCCAAGGATTGCACTAAGGTCTCCAACCTGTCCCAGCATGGCCTGAGGCCAAAAACTGGCTGATTGTCAGCCCTTGTCCCACCCAATTACATATCAGTTTAAGGCACCATACAGCGCAGACATAAAAATGTTCTACATACAATGGAGAATATGTTTATGACTAGTTTGCTATTTTATGGTTCCTTAAATTGGATGCACATGTAGCACTCTTGGCAGTCAAAGTTCTTTGGGTAAATGTGATATCTTTTATTAAACCAACTAAATAGTTGAAAAATTGTTCTTTACAAGCTTTAAGGCACAAATGCCCTTCCTCAGTTATAGGGAGAGTGTGCTGGTGCTTGTGTGCTCTTCTGGGTGGAATACAAGCATAAGCCAATATGCAAATTCAGATCTGTGAAAACACAAATGCATGGCAGGGAAGATCAGAGGGAATACGAGTTAACAGGTGCAAGACAGGTAGGTGGTGGTGGCATGGTGGGGAAGTGGGGAATGTTGACCTGGTGATATAATGTAGCTGGTAAAATGTAGAGAAGATGTCTGGGGTTAGCAGATGGGAGGCAGGTTATAAATCCATAAATCCAATGTTTATATTTAGTCCATGATTTTTTGTATCCAGAAGATTTATGGTACATAAAGTAAAGTAAAGTAAAGTACATAGAGTCATATATGAAAGGTGTTTTGTAAATTCCCTTTGAGGATTAGAATTGAGAGATTGAAAAGAGAGTGGTTGTTTTGTGAGAAGCGTACACAGACAGATAACTGAGTATTTTTGTCTTTGTGTATTAATTATGGTACACAGTTGTTTTTTGTTTTCTCCTACGTATTTTCCATCCAGGCATACAGTGCACTGGATGAGATATATTTAATTTCTGGAGGTACAGGTGTCAGATCCAGGAATGGTGATAGTTCTGTTGTGGGTGTAGTTATTGTGGGAATTCTGGTGAAGATGTGTTGCAAGGTTTTATATTTCTTGTTCTGGCATGGTCCAGATCTCTTTAAGAATTAGGTCTTCTTCTAGTATGGGCTGCAATACTTTAAGGATTTTTGATATAGGTCCCAGGGAAGGGTGGTATGTCATTAGATTATGGTGTGCTATTGGTGGGGATTTTCTTTTTCTACTGCAGCAGTTCTTCATGTGGTATCCAGATGGCTCTTTCAAAAGTGTGATCTATCTCTTTGCAGGAGTGTCCCTGTTGAATGAAAGCCCTTTTGAGATTTGTGAGGTGACAATCATGGATCTTCTCAGTGCAAAAGTAGTGGTATTGGAGGGCTTAGCTATATACTACAGCTTTGTTTGTTTACAGTATATGCTGGTTTTGTGTAGATATGTATGCTGTCCATTGGGTTTCTTGTATACAGGGTTTTGTATTGCACTATTCTGGATGTTGATCATAGTGTCTAAAAAGGAAATGTTGGTACTGGAATATTCAAGAGAGAGTCTGATGAAGGGGTGATAATTATTGAATTTGTGATAGAAATTAATAAAAAATTGCAGGTTTTCAGTCTAAATGAAGATGCCATCTATATATCTTAGGTATAGCATGGGTTTGATGGTACAGTTCTTGAATAATTCTTCTTCCATGTGGGCCATAAAAAGGGTGGCATACTGTGGGACCATTTTGCTGGCATAATGCTCTGCCTATGGTATGGAGGAAGTGTTGTTTGTTCAAATTGAAGTTGTTGTATTTGAGGATGAAGGGTATAAGTTCAGTAATATTTTTAGACCTGTACTTTGAATTGTAAACTTGTTGTGTTAGATAGGTTAGGCAGGCTTGGTGTGAGATGTTGGTATACAAACTGATAACATCTTCTAAGTTTTCATAGAAAGTCTATTGGGTCTTGGACAAAACTTGCTGTTTGGGTGACAAGAGATTTTAGGATGTGTTATATAAGTGGCAATGTGTAGGGGGTGCATGTGCACCCCCTGAGAGTGCTGGTGCACTCCCTGACAGGCCGTGCTCCCCACTTAGGCAATGTGCAGGTGGAGTAGGTGGAAGTGCTGGCTGGGGAGTGGGAGCCCCACATCCACTTCCAGAAGCACTGTGGCCACTTCTGGGAGCTTCCCAGCTGGTGTACTCAGCTGTGGGGGGATTCCTCCCCCCCGGTTGCTGACTGGTCACTAGGGAGGCGCATGAGCCCCCTGACTTAGGTGGCACCGGTGGCAGATGGGTTATATGAAACCTGTTATTTCATAAATTTCATAGATTTCAAATACATTAAGGATGGAAGGGACCCTGGAAGATCATACACTCTAGGTCCCTGCCGCAGGGGCAGGAAGTCAGCTATGGTCAAAGGATCCCAGCAAGATAAGCAACCAAACATTTGTTAAAAGAGTCCATAGTAGATGTTTGCACCACCTTTGGAGGGAGTCTCTTCTAGGCCTTGGTGGCTCGGACAGTAAAGAAGTTTTTCCTTACATCCAGCCTAAAATGGTCTTGCAGGAGTTTGTGACCATTGGACCTTGTTATCCTTTGGGGCACTCTGGTGAACAGGTGTTCCCCCAAATCCTGATGCACACCCCTTATGTACTTCTAGGCTGCTACTAGGTCACCCCTGAGCCTGTGCTTTTCCAGGCTGAAGAGTCCCATGGCTGAGCCCCTCAACCTCTCTTCATAAGGCCTATTCTCTTGCCCTCTAACCATATGTGTGGCACTCCTCTGGACTCACTCAAGCTTCTCGACATCTTTCTTGAATTGTGGATTCCAGAATTGGATGCAGTACTCTAGCTGCGGCCTTACCAAGGCCAAATATGACAGAAAAATGACATCCTGAGATGTACTTGAGGAGCATCTGTGGATGCAAGCCAGAGTTTTCCCTAGTTCCATGCTTGGACATTATAGGTCTGCCTGGGTTCCCTTGTTTGTGGATTTTAGGGAGCATGTAAAAAGTCCCTGGGTTGGGTAGTGGTGTGGGGGGGATAAAGTCCTTTAGTTTTTCACGTAGTTCATATGGAAATGATTTGATGGTGATTTTGAGTTTTAAGGTGAAAAGGGGAGTTGGATCTTCCTCTCATTTTTCATAGTAGGTGGTGTCAGAGAGTTGTCTGTTAGCCTTTTTTATGTAGTCTTCATAGCTAAAGATAACTATAGCTCCTCCTTTATTTGCTAGTTTTATTACTGTTTGGACATTAGAGCATAGAAATTCTAATCTGTTTTCTCTCTGTTGTTGATTATGTCATTGTTCATCCTTTCTCACAAACAGTCAGTATAGCAGTCAAGGTTTGAATTTCATCCCCTGTGATGTCTCTAATCTGATTTTTGGGAGTAGAAGGGGGTTGGTATTTATCATTTCCTTGATGTTGTCATATGTTGAAGTGTTGTTGGAAGTGGATTAATTTTAGTTGTGGGAATATTCCTTAAGACAGAGACATTGAAAAAAATTCTTCTAGTTCTCCAAATATTATTGGGGCATTTTTCTGGCCAGAAATTAAGGCCTTTAGAAAAGACAGATTTTTTGGCTTTGGTACATATGTGTGTGGAGAGATTGATCATATTTGAGGGTTGACTGGTTCTCAGTTTCATTGAATATGAAGTACAAATGGTGTCTAGTGCTAGTGTTGTTTCTCTGATGGTTATTTTGTGATTGGAGAAGTTGCTCCTGTAGTAATTGGTTCCATTTCTTCTTTTGATGTTGGATGGATGTTGTAAAAATCTTTAGTAGTCTTTTTGTATACATTGTATAATGTTTGGGAAGAAATCCAGATTTTTCTCTTTTAAATTGCTGTAGCATGTGTTGATGTCGTTCTTGAGTTGATCTCTTCTGAAATAGGAGATGACTTGTAAGTTTTTTTCTGAAGTTGTGAAGCATATTTGGAGTTGTGTGTAGTAATTAAAAGATGGTAGGTGTGTCACAGGCCAGCTGGGCACTGTGAGTATATTCATTTGGATCAAGGAGGCAAGTAGGGAGTGGAATAAAGGCAAATTCACTATAGCTTACACTCATACAACAGTTAACAGAAAGATAAATGCGATAAGCAGATAAGGCAATATAAAAGAGCTAGTAGTAAAATAATAACAACAGATAATAATAACAGATAGA
>JAGPOW010003642.1:55914027-55978246 GCA_030014935.1 Caiman crocodilus | reverse complement strand
AAGCAAGCTATCCAAGTTTGCTGACGACACCAAACTGTGGGCTGAGGTGGGGACACCAGAGGAGAGGGAGAGGCTGCAGCAGGATCTGGGCTGACTGCATGAGTGGATGGACAAGAACAGGATGGGATTCAACATGGACAAGTGCAGGGTGATGCATCTGGAAAGAAGCAACCCCCAGCACACATACTGGCTGGGAAGCTCCCCTCTTGCTAGCACGGTGGAAGAATTGGATCTTGGTGTCATTGTTGATGCCAAGATGAACATGAGCCGCCAATGTGAGATGGTGGTTGGGAAGGCCAACCGAACCCTAGTGTGCATTCAACAATACATTTTGAGCTGGTCCAAAGCGGTGATTCTCCCCCTTTATGCGGTTTTGGTCAGGCCACAGATGGAGTACTGTGTCCAGTTCTGGGCGCCGCACTTCAAGAGGGATGTGGATGGCTTCAAGAGGGTCCAGAGGAGGGCCACTAGATTGATATGCGGGCAGCAGGATAGGTCTTATGAGGAGCGTCTGAGGGACCTGACCTGTTCAGCCTCAGTAAACAGAGGCTGAGGGGGGACCTGGTGGCTGCCTATAAACTGCTGAGGAGTGATCAGCAGGAAATAGGGCAGGCTCTTTTTTCCCGGGCACCACCAGGGATAACTAGGACCAATAATCACAAGTTACTAGAGAGCAGGTTTAGGTTGGACATTAGGAAACACTACTTCACGGTTAGGGTGGCTAGGATTTGGAACCAGCTTCCTAGGGAAGTTGTTCTTGCTCCTACCTTGGGCATCTTTAAGAGTAGATTAGATAGATACTTGGCTGAGGTCCTATGACCCTGGCACTCATTCCTGCCATTGGCGGGGGATCAGACTAGATGGCCTGCTCTAGGCCCCTTCTGACCCTAGATATTATGATACTATGATACTGACCTCATGTGGGAACAATTTGTGGCTCACATAGGCTTTCACATGTACTTTTCTCCCTGCATTAAGAGTGTCTCCACTGTGGTTCCTGAGGCATCAGTCTATAATAAAAATGGTTTGTTAAAATTCAGGGTGCACAATATGGGTCCCTGACATAGTTCTAATTGAAACTCTTTTTGAAGGCTTTTTGTGCCATGCGGGTCCACTGGACTTGTTTTGATCTGTGACTTTGAGTCAGGTCCATGAGAGGGGTTGTTATTTCAGAAAAGCATGGAATGAACTTGCGATAGTAGTTGGTGACTCCCTGAAAGAAATGGACTTGCCTCTTTATACTTAGTCATTCATAGGCACTCAGGATCCTGACCTTGCCCTCTAGTGGATGTATTTGGCCTTGCCCAACCTGAAACCCCAGATACTTAGTTTCCCACTGGACGAGCATACACTTGGTAGGGTTGGGTGTGAATCCTGCTTTGCATAATTCTTGAGGGACTTTCTACAAGGCTTACAGGTGTTGGTCCCTGGTGTCTGAGAAAATATTCACATCATCAATATAAAATGATAAGTATGCCTGGTAGGGTGCTAGTATGTGGTCCATGAGCATCTGAAATGTGGCTGCCATGCTGTGGAGGCTGAACGGCATATGCTGGAACTTAAGTACCACAGCAAGCCAAAGTGGCCTTCTCCTGGTCTGCTTCTGCCCTTGGGATCTGCCAGTATCCCTTAGTTATACTGAGTGTGGAGATAAGATGGGTGTGGCCATCCTTCTCTAACATCTCTTCAATGCTTTAAATTGGGAACACATCAAACTTTGCCATGTCATTCCATTTTTGAAAGGTTATGCACAAACTTAGGACCCCATCTTTCTTGGTCATGAAGACTACAAAGCTGTGCCACTGTCTTCTGGACTTCCAAATTATCCCTTTGTCCATCACTTTCCTCATCTCAGACATAACTGCTTCATGGAGCTGATGGGGAATTCACCTCCAGATCTCTTATATTATGCACCCCGTGGCTGTGGCTATTCAATATGCTATCCCTCTGGTTTCCCTGGGTTTGGCACAGAACGCATCCTGGTATTCTGTTACTAGTCCTTGGAGTTGGTATTCATGGCCTTGGGAAAGATGTTCCACAAAGACTGACCCTTCAGGGAACACTGCCTCCACTGGGGGTGGTTCCAGTTTGGCCAGGTTGGGGTATGGTGCCATCAGGTGCCCTTTGTGAGCATGCCACTGCTTAAGAAGATTTACACAATAGATATTTCTTTCTTGGTGGTGCCCCAGCCTTACCACCCCATTGTTAACCAGACCTACACAGCATGACACTTCAACAGTCCCTGCCATTTAGCTACCCATTCACTGTTATAGTCTAGTAAGGGGACCAAGACCTTCGCACCCACAATGAAATGTTGTTTGCAAGCCATCTGGTAGTAATGGACCTTTTTTCTATGTTTTCCCTTACTACCTGGTGTGTATGGGTCAGGTGTTCCTGTATCTCCACTTTGTGCCTCACTATGTGGTCTTTCTCTGTCGCTGTTTTTCCTAGCTTTCTCACACCACGTAAAGCAGACCCCATGGCTGGTAGCCATAGACCAGCTTGAAAGGTGAGTAAGCAGTGGAGGCCTAGGGTGCCTCTTGGATGATGGACATTAAGGGTAATTGTAGATGGTCCCATTTCTTGGGATTTCTCTATATGCATTTCCTTAACATAAGTTTAGGGTGTGATTAAAATGCTCCATGAACCCACCAGTTTGGGACTGATAGACTGATATCCTTAGGTGCTTCATCTGGAAGATGTCACAGACTCCCTTCATCAACCCGGTGATAAAAGTCATACCTTGGTATATTAGAATTTCCTTAGGTATCTCTACCCATGCTATCCACTTTAGTAGCTTGGCCATGATCTTTGGGGTTGTTGCTGAGTGCAGTGGCACAGATCCAGGAAACAGGTTGCATGTTCTTAGAATCATAGAAAATCATAGAATCATAGAATGATAGAAAATTAGGGTTGGAAGGGACCTCTGGATGTCATCTAGTCCAACTCCCTGCTACCCTTTTACTACCCTTCTGGTGAGAAAATTATTCCTGATATCTAAACTAAACTTCTGTTGCTGCAACTTGAGACTATTGCTCCTTGTTCAGTCATTTGCCACCACTGGGAACAGTTTAGCTCCATCCTCTTTTGATCCTCCCTTCAGGTAGTTATAAACTGCTGTTAACTCCCCTCTCAGTCTTCTCTTCTCTAGACTAAATAACCTCACTCTCCTCAGTCTTTCCTCATAAGTCATGTCCCCCAGCTCCCTCACCATTTTTGTTGCTCTCCACTGGACTATATCCAATTGGTCCATATCCTTTCTATAGCAGGGGGCCCAAAACTGAACACAGTACTCCAGATGTGTCCTTAACAGTGCTGAATAGAGGCAAATAATAATTTCCCTTTACATGCTGGCAACATTCCTACCAACTCAGCTCTATATGCCATTAACCTTCTTGGCAACAGGACACGTTGTTGGCTCATATTCAGCTTATTGTTCACTATAAGCCCCAGGTACTTTTCTGCAGAACTGCTGTCCAGTCAATCAACACCCGCCTAAACTGGTGCAAAGAATTGTTCCATCCTAAGTGCAAGACTTTGCACTTGTCTTGTTGAACCTCATGAGATTACTTTTGGCCCAATCCTCCAATTTATATAGGTCACTCTGAGTTCTAGATCTACCTTCCAGTGTATCAACTACTTCCCCCAGCTTGGTGTCATCAGCAAAATGCTAAGGGTGTACTCTATCCCATCTTTCAAGTCATTGATGAAGACATTGAACAAAACAAAATTCCATCATTACCAGGACATACTGCTAATCTGAACTACTTTTTGGAAAGAGGCCCATGATATCCAGGACAATCTGCTCAAATGGCTTCTCCACAATGGGCAATGTATGCTTGATAGGTCTCACAATACAGTCAGACCTCCTTGTAGAGCCCTGGCCAGAAGAACCACTGCAGTAAGTGAGCTTCCATGTTCTCCCTGTCCAGGTGTCTGCTTAGGGGTTCATCCTGTGACAGCCTAATTAGAAGGGCCCTATACCACTGTGGTGCCAGTAACTAGGCTAGTTCCTGCCCTTTCCCTGGGTAATACCATGCAAGAGGTATTACCTCAATGCATGGGACTTGGGTCACCTGCACCAACCATAGTAGCTCACCATTACAACACACGAATCCTTCACCATAAGTATGCCAAAATGAGGGGTCATTGCATTGATCTATCTCAAATGTGTCAGAAGCTATGATGTCTTTTAGGTCAAGTGGGTCTGCCCAACCATTGGAGGCATGGCCTCTACACTTGCTCCAGTGAACCCATCCAACCCCTCCACATCCACTTCCTTAGTGGATCATATTATTGTGCAGTGAAAAACTTCCACTGGGTATGGCGACCCCAACTATGTAACATAGGGCATGAGAAGTCTTGCAAAATCTCAACAGGCATTTTGCATGTCCTCCCAAGTGACTGGCAGCTGATGCCACTTATAGGTCTGCTGTCTGCCATGCATGCAGATTGGTGGCTTGCCCGTAGTTGGAGTGCTGGCCATAGCTAGTAAAGAGGTCATGTTCACCAAAGTTTACATACATCCTGTGTCCACTATGGCCATCAGGGAACATTTTTTGACCTGGGCATTAACAATGGGCTGAAGTGGTATGGTCAAAACTGCAATCCATCTTTTCCACCCTGCTGTCACTAGCTTTCAGCTCCACGTCACTTGTTAGGAAACTGCATCCCATGCTGTGGATAGAAAACCCTGTGGGACAATGCCAGGTTGGGAATCTGGTGGCTCCACACCAGGGGCTAACCGTGACTAGGAGCAATTGCTAACTGGGAGCAAATTTGATTCTGGACAACACCACCACTAGGGTCCCAGCCTGGGGCTATTCCTATGGCTCCAGAGCTGTGAGCCTGTTCTGTACCAGGGCTGGCAGGGTGGAGTTCCTAAACATGTGGGTGTCATGGGCATTGCCCACCCAGCCAGTGCTCACATTGGTGAAAGACCACAGTGGTCTACAGCCTGGATCACAACAGAATGAAATCCCCTCCAGCTTTAGTAGGGACAGTTGCCATAGGGTGGGCAGGTAACAGGATTGTGGGTCCCATCCAGGGCCCCCATGCACTGGGGAAAACCCAGGGCACAGAATCCTACCATCATCACCAAGGGGTCATGCACTCAGAAAACCGTGTGCCCCAGCATGTACTGGAGTGTGCTGCACACCTCCAGGACAGCTTCGCCAGCAGTGGCCTTGACCACACCAAAGAGATGGCCCACATAGTGAAGGCTGGCAGCTGTGGCCAGATTCAGTAGGGACAGCAAGGTGTCTGCAGGAAGGGGTGGCCACATGGTGGAAGTACTCCATAAAGTCAAGGAAGGTGACCTGGGTCATCCTGAATGCCTCCAGGCACTGCTCATAATCCCAGGTCTGCTGGATAACATGTAGCCACAAGTCATGGCTGGCCCAGAGGCAGCTGCACTAAAGGAGGGCAAGGGTGCCCCTGGCAGTGGCAGCCAGCAGTCCATTTTCAGCATGCCTTCAGGGGTCTGACCAGCAGGGCAGGGCAGCTGCACAGTGGCAGAAGCTCTGGGGCATTTCAGTGTGGCTGGGCAGGTGGTCACTGCACATGGTGGAGCCACTAAGGCCCAGACAGCCATGAGCCAGCCAGTGCTTGGTGTAATGAATCAGCAGGGCCAGCACAGTGGTCAGCAGGAACCTAGGATGCTAAGCATCACTGCCAGAGGCAGGGGCTGGAGCAGCTTCTCTCTTACTGTTTCTCTTTTTTCCTTTGTTCCTTTTTTTGCTTGTCTGCCATGGGGAGTTACCTTTTTAATCTTTTGCCTTTCGAGGGGTGCTCTTAATTCACTCACCTCCTTTTTACTGTTTTTCTGTTTCAGTCTTTTTTTCTCCTTCACCCCCACAACTTCCCCCTCTCCCTGTTTTTTTCACTCATCCTTTCTGCCCTCCAGGCACTCACACCCCTCCCTTTTTGCTTTTTATGGCCACATTCCCAGATGTTTATTTCTGTAGTTTATATATATAATTTTTTTTTGTTCCCTTAGTTTTAGTGTCTGTCATGGTGTGATGTTATGCATGTAATGGCATGGTGCTTTTGGTTTGATGATGATATGTTTGCTTTGGATATTGGACATGGACCCTGGAGAAGCCATCTTTTTGTACCACGAACCCCTGAATAAAGTAGCTAAAAAGTCAAAGTCCTTCCTTCTTTCCTTGTCTTATGTTGTTATTCTTCTTTCAGTACAAAGAAAATAGGAGACATTTGCCAGTAGATCATCATGGAAAAAGATTCACTACTGGAAAAAAGTTTTACAGAATATCAGTGATATAAAGGAAGTTATGACTTTTGAATTCTTACTAAGTGAAGGGGTGTTTGGTGTATATTTAATACACGATGACCTAAATACTTCCAGTTGTCTGGTTGGCAGCACTACAGATCGAGGAATAGTACAGGCCAAAATAGTGTTATTAGTACATGGAAACAGAGACATCTGAGATTGGATTCTAACTAATAACAACGTGAGAAAACGCTTTTCCTATGTAGCTTTCATACATACTACTGTATACAGACAAATCAGACAATCGTGTTAATAAACTCAATACAGCCTTTTCTTTTTGTTCTTCTCTGTAACATTGAAACTGAATAATTTCTTTATAAAAACTGAATGGACATCATCATTTTTGTTGATCAGCCCAAAAAAGATATGACAGCTCATCTCCTCAGCTGGTACAAACTATCGTTACTTCTTTAAATTTAACATAGTTCTCATACCAGTTGAAGATCTGCCCAGAAGCATTTAGATACAGAGATTAAAGGTCCTATAGAAAACCCAACATTATATCAATAGAATGCAATGAAGGCATTTACTTTTAAATATTTTACTCACCCTATCCCTGAGGAGTATAAATTTCACACATCTGATAGCAACAGGATTTCCCAGAAACAGGAGTTCATTAAATTAATTAATACCTAGATCACAAAATATCCTTTAGAAAGGTAGTTGATTTGGCTTTTCTTGGAAACAGAATTCTGGCTTTTTTTTTCCCTGCCTAAATGTGGGGGTATTCATAGCTAGACTTTTAATTCTGGCTGCTCCCTAGGGGAAATCAAATATTGTTCTTCAAGAATCAGGCAGGGAAATCAATATATAACTAGTCAAACAACTATTTGCCATGACTAATGATTCTTTAACAACCCATTTGCAGTTATGCAAACTAAATTTGAATCAGGTGCCTGTCATCTATAAAGTTCAGGTATGAACCAGGACTGTTCCTGAGATTATACTCACATCAAAAAAGGGAAAATGAGTTAGAAAGTATTTAAAACAATAAGAAAACTAAAAGGGACTTTAATATAGAGGTATGGTATGGAAAAGCATTACTGGACTTGACAACACATTGAAGATACACCTGAGTGGGAAACAATTTTCCTGTCCCAGTAAACTTTTTCAAATTTCAAAAAAAATTCCTCTTCCACATTGGGGTGATCCTATTTGAAAAGAACAGTGACAGAACGCAACAGTACTGGAAGTCTGGTGAAATGGGCACTCATGCAGAAGGTACTGGTTAAAGTCCTGACTATTTAACCCTCCTTCATTCTCATGAAACTGTTGTGTTCATGAAGTAATTTGTTACCCCACCCACAAAAACAAAATTGAACAGTAACAACAGTATAAAGGTACCAAAAACTATTCATTAAGCACACAGGTTGTTTGAAAGAATATGGTGATTTGAACCCCTAATATTATTTAAGTAGAACTATGAACAAAATGTAAACATTTTTTAGTTTCAAAACTTGAATGAATAATTTGCTATATCTGCAGTTCACACTGTTTTCAAATTAGCAATTACTTCCAAAAACATTTCCTAACTACTTTAACTAAATATTGCATTCCTCACAAAGCAGCAGTGATACACTGTGTTGCACACAAGCAAATCTCTTACACTCTTCAGATTGTCTCCTGGTTTGACAGTCATCTGTCCTTGGATAAAAAGCACAACTCCTACTCATACTTGCAAAAGGCTCTACTAGGGTGTTGTGGCAATTTGTAATTTAGGGCAGTCATACCAGACTTGATGAACTTACATAGAATCCATCATTCTTAATTTTATTTCTCCATCAATCAACTGTTCTCCAAGCTACTACAAAAAAAAATGTCATCTTCTTAAATGTGATCTTTGCTTCCAGTTTGTATTCTGATCTAGACATATGATGAGACTAGCAATGCCAGCCACATCCAGCATATTGAAAAATAGTGTCATTGGTCACCTGTCGATTTTCCACCTGCAGGTGGTTATACAAATTATGTGGTCAAAGTTATCCACCCCACCCTTGTTTTTATTGTAATCATAGATAATGTCCAGCTTTCTTTGCTCTTCACCCCCTGACAGGTCATGGTGCATGCTTGACAGCAACAGGACAACTTTGGACTTCTTTGGAACATAGGAAACTAGGGTGAGTTCCCCATCAAAAACAAAAATGAATGAAAAAGTTTCCCTTCTTTGATTTTCTTGCATTTTGTTTGGGATATCCGCCTTGTTTTTCCAAATCATACCCACGTAGGTCAAGTCGTGCTGTAGCAGCCCTTCTGCCAGTCAGTACAGGTGAAGAAATTGTCACCCACAATATTCCTTCCCATCTTGTACCAGAGATGAACCAGTTTTTCAATGACCTGGGTACAAAGATTACCTTGGAATGGAGCTTCTGGTTGCTTGCCCAGGTAGATGTCTTCACACAGGGGGAAAGATGTTCCTTTATCACCAAATTTTCAAGCCATATTTCACAGGCTTGCTGGATATATATTGTCTGAAGGGACAGCGACCCCTGAACGAAACAAGCTATTCATCAACCATCAGGTGTATCCCTGAAATATACCATTTCCTGATCTCCACAAATTGTGTCCAAATATCTCTGAAGGCAGTAAGCTTGTCCACAGCTCTCCTTTCCTCATGTATCAGTTTGTTGTCAAATCTCAAGTAGTTGGTGATTTGATGGAATCTTTTTAAACTCACAGTGGCTTGGAAGCAAGGATGCCCATAGAGTTGCTCCCACAACTCCTCCAGTGCCTTGTGAGCACCATGGTATAGACCACTCAGCAGTAGGAAGCCAATGTAAACTTTCAGCTCTGTTTTGTCCCGTTTTTTCCACTCCTTTCTATTTTCAGGATGGTTACCATTCCACTCCCTGAACCTTCTTTCTGCCTTTCTGTTTGTTTCTCTTATGATAACAGGATATTTGTGAAAGAAACAAATGGAAGGTTTCCACTCTTGTGTCTTTATTACTTTGTCTTGTTGACCCAGCACTTTCATGGACTATGTCCTTGGCTGTTCTGTGGACTTTTTTCCCACACTCTGCCATTCCTTCCTCTAAATGTGTCATCATCTGCAATGTTTTCAGGGGGTGGTGGCAGTGGTTCTGTTCCCTGTCCTGCTGTAGCTGTCTTTGGTCTTCCACAGCAGCCTTGGGCTGGTCTTCTTCCTTTTCCCACTGGAATTGTTGGCATCACTTGTACTTGTGGCACCAACTCCTCCCTATTTAAGCTGGATGAAGCTTCGTCCAAAGGCAGCATCCTCACTGCCTTGGAATAAGATTTCATCAGTGGATGTGTCACTGTCATCCCCAGTTACCTGTGCAAGACGGGCTTCAGCACTGAATGTGCGCTGCCTTTTCATCCTGGACTACAGAATAAAATTAAAAATTGATTACTGTTGAATGCATATATGTAACAAAGACAAGCTTGTCCACCTATGCTTTCACAAAAGCAATTCCACCCTGCCCTATGGCAGCACAGGTAGCATCCTCTTCTCCTGGGCACAGATGTCAGAGAGCAGTTTCCACCCTTTGCAGGCAAATCAAATCTGTGTGGATGCTGTTTGGAAACCACACATTCAGGGGCTTATTGAGAGTAGGTAAAAGGGGCGTGGGGAGTGTCAAGGCCTTAACACTGAAAGGGACTCCATAGTGTACACTGGATTGCAGTATGATTTTGTTCTATTTTTTCTCTGCTGCCCCTTTTCTCCTTGTCTTCATTTCCAACAAAGGCAGGGCAAACTAGCTTGTATGTTATGAAAAGAGGAGGTGAGGCAGAGTTTTGCCATGAGAAAAGAGAGTAGAGGTGGATTTGGGTGTGGCAAAGGGTTTTTGTGGGGGTTTTTTGGCAAAGGGCAGGGTGTTTTGATGACTTTGCAACCTGCAAATAAAGCAGTTAGCAAAAGGGATTACCACATCTTCTCCAAAAGCAGAGTGGAGGATGGCCAACCATTATTTACCTGATGGATACCTGAAGTGGACATGAATGAAGTGTGAATGAATGCTGACCTTTCAGATTCATCCATCCAATGTGGCCAAACAGGTCTAGGCCCTTCATTTATTCAGGAATTGCATTGCAGTAACAAGTTATCCCAACACATGGGCCTGGGGTAAGTTGTTACCCCAGTTGGAAGAACACATTCACACCTAAGGAATGTTACTCTGGGCAGTTTTTCAACCACAAAGAGCAAACCATTCATGTCAGCTGGCTGTTCTTTGGGGATACTGTGCACTGCAATGTCAGTGACAATATCTGAAAGAGAACAATTTTTAGAATTAATTAACTTTAAGATACTGCACAAAATATGTGTCTGGGGTAGGAAATTATCCCATGGAAACATATGAATGTTAATTAAGTGTACAACATGAAACAGCTTAATTGTAGTCAATAGTCAGGTGACTAAAGCAGTTAAAGAGGATGTTGGAAGCCCTAATTCAGGTCTGCAGTCTTAGAACTGGATCCCAAACCAGAGTGTTCCCCTACTCACAAGAGTGCATAGTCTGTCATATTAGAATGATCACCGACGTAAGAAAACTTTCTTTATAAAAAATGATAAATTCCCACAAAAAGCTTAATTGCTGCAAGCACGGATAACTATAAAAGGGCCCAACTGGGTAAAATTTAAGGGAATGTGAATTTAAAGGAATAGGTAAAATTTAAGAGAATGTGAATTTAAGGAAATAGATCAGAACAGATAATGTAATGGACACTTCTGACCTTAAACTGTCAACCCCCTCCCCGTTAATGGGATTATTTATCAAGTAAGGTAAGTGTAAAATATAGATTATTACAATCTGATTTTATTTTTATTATGCTTTTAAGAAAGCATGTATATTTTTCCTGATGAGATTCGTTCTATGCAAACCTGTGCTAATTACTTCTCCTAAATTTATTCATATTGACTGAATTATTTCACAGAAGAAAAAGTTTAACCCCCTGGAAAATTATTGCTGCATTTTACCATCCCCACCCCGCTCCGTCTTCCCCCCCAGATTTTTTTCCTCCTAAGATTAATTTGCTTGTCTTAGGCCTGCAGGGAAGTCTTCACTATTCCAAGAATTTTTCAAGCATTGTTGTCAGTATTTTGAAATGTTTATTACTTCATTCTGCAACCACTCAAAGTACATATAATCTGAACCCGTTGATTGGTAGGTGTTGAATTGTCTTTATCATTTCCTTCTTTATTTTTAATAACTGCTTCTTGCTTAGAAATGTGTCTTTACTTGTTGCTAAGCTTAGAAGAGATGGACTAGAGAGAGAAGGGTAGAACTAAGACAAACTGATCAAGATTTGGCTACCAGTTCCAAAAGCTCTTAAAATCTTTCCATTTAATTGAGAAGCTTTCTTCTGCTGAAATACACTGAGGGCAAGAAGCAAAGATACATGATCTCTGCAGTTTCAGTGCCTAAATTTTCAATGCCAAAGCTGAATGCTGAAGATTGCGTTAGGAGTCCAGACCTCCTCTGAAATACATGGACTAACAATAGCACAGGTGTTAGAGCACTCATCCAGGTTATGGGAAACCACTATTCAAGTCCCTTCCACACTGGAGCTGGCTGAAACCCACATTTACCAACCCACAGCAGAGCTTTTCTACAGTTTGTTTTAAGCTGGTGGTGAGTAAAATGAGTGATATAAGCACTAACTTACTGTACACAAGTGAGACATAGCTATCCTCTTCTCTGGTTGTGTTTTAAAAGAAGTGGCCAACTACTACTGATTTTGGTAAGGAACAATCCTACAAATGTGTCATTGACACTCAATGATAATGCTTAGAATAAGCAGCTGGTAACCCTTGACAAGCTGCAAGCTGGAATAACCTGGCTGCAAGGGCGTGACCTTGAATCTGTGATCTCAGTCCAGCTAGCATAGCTCCTCATCCCAGTCTACCAATTCCTCAGTTAAGCATTGGGGTAGCATAGGTGGCCAGAACCCAATAGCTGGGCCTATCCACCCTCCCACTTCTTGCAACTAGACTGGCCAGCCAGGGACATCTGATCTTTTACCACTTCCTATAAAAATCCCTGACCTGGCAGAAAAGTGTCTGGGCAACAAGGATCAGTCTTGTACTTAGGTTGCCTCACCCTTGGTTTGCACCTCTATTGGCCCTCTAATAGTTTTTCTGGCTACCTGATCTAGCTTGCCCCAGACCCCAAATTTGACTTAATCCTTTTGCTCCCTAACCTGACCCTGGTTGTGAGAATGTTGTGGGAGACAGTATCAAAAGCCTTACTAAAATCAAGGTATACTACAGCCACTGGTCTTCCTGAATCCACAGAGCCAGTCATCTCATCATAGCAGGCAGCCAGGTTGCTCAGGCATGACTTGCCCTTGGTGAATCCATGCTGACTGTTCCTAATCAACTTCTTCTCCTTGAAGTGCTTCAAAATGGATTTCTTGAGGATCTGCTCCATGACTTTTCCAGGGAAAGAGGTGAGGTTGACCCATCTGTATTTCCCTGGATCATCCTTCTTCCCTTTCTTAAATATGGGCACTATGTTTGCAAGATGATAGCCAGTGACTCTGCAATCACATCATCCAACTCCCTCAGCAACCCTGGCTGCATCCCACCCAGCCCCACAGAGCTGTATATATCCAGCTTTCTCCATTTGCCACTGTTGGCTTCTCCCTTCTTCCCCTAGCTGTGCTGCCTGGCGCAGTAGCCTGGGAGCTGACCTTGCCTGTGAAGACTGAGCCCAAAAAGGCATTAAACCTTTTCTGCATCCTCTGTCACAAGATTGCCTCCCCCATTCAGTAACAGACCCACGCTTTCCCTGATCCTCCTCTTGTTATTGACATACTTGTAGAAACTCTTCTTGTTACCTTTCACATCCCTTGCTAGCTTCAACTCCACTTGATCTTTGGCCTTCCTGACTTCATCCATGCATGCCTAAGCAATACACTTATACTCCTTCCTAGTTGTTTGTCCATGTTTTCACTTCTTATAAGTTTCCTTTTTGTGATTTAGCTTACTGAAGTGTTCCCTGCTAAGCCAAGCTGGTCTTTTGCCATAATTACTAGTCTTCCTGCACATCAGGATGATTTGTTTCTGGACTCTCAGTAAGCCTTCTTTAAAATACAGCCAGATCTCTTGGACTCCTCTCCCCACCACCCAGACTGGCTTCCCAGGGTATCCTACCCATGAATTCTATGGGTGAGTTGAAGTCTGCTTTTCTGAAGTCCAGGGTTCTTACTCTGCTATTCTCCATGCTTCCTTTCCTCAGGATCCTGAACTCTATCACTTGTGGTCACTGCTGCCTAAGTTGACATCTACTAGTACTATCCCCATCAATTCTTCCCTGGTTGTATCAGGTCAAGAAGAGCATGGCCCCTAATTGGTGGCTTCAGCATTTGCACCAAACAGTTGTTCCCTACATTCTCCAAAAAAATCCTGGATTGCCTGCATGCTGCTGTATTGCCCTCCCAGCAATCAGGTGCACTCTGTGCCTGGCATGCAAGTTAGTGTGAAAATTAGCATGGGATTTCATGCAGGAGGGCAAGCAGGAGGGGCATGAGGCTCTAGGCAGTGAGTCTGAAGAGAAGGGTTGGCACAGTAGAAGCCCAGACTATTACCTGTGCAATGGTGATGGTGTGCCCCACACCGAAAATCCCTTCTCCCGCACCCCCCGCAGCTGGAGTCCTCCTCTCTGGTAGCAGTGAGGCCTCTACCCAGGCAGAGCCCATGACTCCTGCCTCCACCCAAATTAAGCCCCTGGCTCTTAACTATGGGGGCTGCCTGGCACTAATGCAGATGCCTGGGATCAGGAGCAAGAACACCTCCCCTTGTGGAGTGTGCTCTACATTAGAGTCCCTGGAATGTCAGATAAGGGAGCTTCAGGCTGTGGTGCAGAGGCTGCATGCCATCAAGGATGATGAAGAGGAAATTGATGCCTATCACCCACCAGGCCATTCACCCAAAGAATGAGGAGGGAAGAGCAAGGAAGACTAGCAGGATGCAGGTTGACAAGAGGAGCCCCTGTGAAGTCTAGCCAGGGGTTGCTTAGACAAAGGCTGTCTCCAGCCCCCAACCTGCACCCAGGTCACCATCCCCCTGGAACTTCATAACAGATACAAACCCCTCACAACATCAGCAGAGCCAGCAGACTTGCCAGTGCCTAAGGAAGGCAGGCGACCACCAGCCACACCTAAGAAGAGGTGTAGAGTGGTAGTCATAGGAGACTCCCTCTTGTGGGGGGCTGAGGCTTTGATCTGTTACCCCAACCCCTTAGCCTGCAAGGTCTGTTGCCTCCCTAGGGCTCATATCAGAGATGTAATTGAGAGGATCCCAAAACTTATCCATCCCACTGACCACTACCCCATGCTCCTCATCCATGGGAGCACAAATGACACAGCTCAGAGCAATCCTAGTCAGGTTGTAAGTGACTACAGGCAACCCCTGTTTAACGCTGTTTTGCTTATTTCATTATATGCTACTTTCACTGATTTCACTTAATGCTCAGTGAGTTTCATTATAACACTTGCAGTCACCATCTTGGGT
The DNA here is from genome assembly GCA_030014935.1 of Caiman crocodilus. Taxonomy (NCBI): domain Eukaryota; kingdom Metazoa; phylum Chordata; order Crocodylia; family Alligatoridae; genus Caiman; species Caiman crocodilus. The sequence goes on along the minus strand of JAGPOW010003642.1, from coordinate 55,963,484 downwards.
CATTAAAAACACTTGTGGTCACCATCTTGGATCATCAAATACTTTTGTTTTCACTTAACGCTCATTTCACTCAACACTTGTTTTTTCAGGAACCAATTAAAAGTGATAATCTGGGGTTGCCTGTACAGGGCTCTGGGGCCTGGGCTTAGAGGGTTGGGGCACAGGTCATTTTTTCCTTGATCCTCCTAGTTATGGGCCACAAGCACAGGAGGAAGTGATATATTGAAGACATAAACAGAAGACTCAGGCACTGGTGCCACTGTGAAGGCTTTGGCTTCTTCAACCACAGTCCACACCTCAGGGAGAGAGGCAGTGGCCTGCTGGGAAGAGGTGGCCTCCACCTCACCCCAGCAGGAAAGAAGCTCTTTTCAACTAGATTGGCTGACCTGCTCAACAGAGCTTTAAACTAAGGTCCCCAGGGGATGGGTGGACAACCATCAGAACAAGCCTAGGAGGGAATAAGCACATAATCAGTAGGTCAGGAAACACAATTTAACTTATCCCTACCCCAGCCCAAGGATGGAAGCCATACAAAGAAACCTAGGGCTTCCAATGGCAGGCTCAGATGCCTGTACACAAGTGCCAGGAGTATGGGGAACAAGCAGGAGGAACTGGATCTGCTAAGCAACAACAAACACGATCTCATAGGGATAACAGAGACCTGGTGGGACTCCACCTATGACTGGACCACAGGCATATATGGCTATACCTTGTACAGGAGGGATTGTTCTGGGGTGGGGGGGAGGGCAGGGGTGCAGTTCTCTATGTCATGGAGCAATACACTTCCCTACTAGCTGGCAGAGGCACCCAAGGAGGTGATTTGAAACCCTGTGGATTACAATACAGGGAGATCATGGTGAAGGGAATATTACTACAGGAGTCTATTATGGACCTCCTAACCAAGAGGAAGAGCTTGACCATGAATTATCTGGGGAACTAACAGAGGCTTCACACTCTTGGTGCATGGATGTCAGGGTGATTGCAATCACCCTGACATCTCATGGGAGAAGCATTCAGTCAAATCTGATTAGTCGTGCAGCTTCCTCACCTACCATGATGAGCTCTATCTGACTTAAAAAGTCCATGGACTGACATAAGGTGAGGCGCTGCAAGATCTGGTTCTGGCCAAAGGGGATGATCTAGTCAGTGACCTGAAGATTGAAGGTAAGCACAGTGACAGTTATCATGAATTGATCATCTTCCTTATCCATCACAAAGATGTCAAATCAGTCAGCAATGCAGAAATCCTGAACCTTTAGGAAAGCTGACTTTCACAAGCTCAGGAGGTTAGTTGCCAAGGCCCTGATGGATTATGATCTGACAGGGAAAGATGTCCAAAAAGAGTGGTCACTCCTTAAGGACATGATCCTAAAAGCATGAGGGAAGTCCATTCTGGCCTGCAGGAAAGGTAATTAACGGGCTGGGAAACTCCCTTGGCTAAACACCCAAGGTAGGAGCAAGAACAACTTCCCTAGGAAGGGTGGCTAGGATTTGGAACCAGCTTCCTAGGGAAGTTGTTCTTGCTCCTACCTTGGGTGTCTTCAAGAGTAGATTAGATAGGTACTTGTCTGGGGTCCTATAAGGGATGAAAGATGGGAAATACCTCAAGGAGGATTACATGTCACTGGTCCACACCTGTATGGAGCAAACCAGAAAAGCTATGGCTGATATTGAGCTCAGGTTGGTTACAGGAAAAAAAGACAAAAGTTCTTCTTCCGATACATAGGAAGTTGAAGGAAAAAATAAGGGCAACTTTGGACCCCTGATGAATCAAATGGGGCAGCTGACAACTGGCACCCAGGAAAAAGCTAATCTCCTCAATGATTACTTTGCATCAGTTTTCTACCAGCCCAGAGGGGTCACCACACCTGACAGGACAAAGGAATATGAGGTTGCGTGATGATACACATACATTTGGTGAAAACCCTGTGAGGGAACACCTTGAGAAGCTGGACATCTGTAAGTCAGAGGGCCCTGAAGGTGTTACTTAAAATTCCCAATAGCTACAAATTAAGAGTGAGACCTTAAAAAGGGAATAAGGCAAAATGCCGTATTTATTTGTTACATGAAGCAGATTCATAAGCTTGGACACACCAGTCATACAAAGATAATCAAAAACATACATACAAACAGATATACATAGGCATGCAGACAAAACCACTCCAGTAAGATGTTATAGTTACCAGGAGACGTAACTTAATATTAGCACTGGATGGCTGGGTCCAGGCTTATTGAGGGTGATAGGAGCAGGGGAAGAACAGGCCTGTGTGCCTGTTCTCAATGAGGTTGCAGAGAGTGGATTTCCCATTTTGGCTTGCCTGCATCTTACTTTTATAGGGATTTCAAGTCTTTGTTCAGCATTGGGGGGTTTTCATGCTCAGTCTTTAATTAGAGTTTGTTTCTTCTGGTTATCTCAACTTGACATCATTCCAGTAAAGTTGGTTATCTCAACTTGATCTTTGCCTTGAAGCATCATGTATTTGGTCTTGAAGCATTGTGTCCTTAATCTTGAAGCATTGTCTTGAAGCATTGTGTAGTTCAAATGGCAGGATATGCAAAATTCCTTCTTCTTTGCACCTGATCACAGACAAGGTCTTCAGCCATCCATTAATTAGCTTAATTAGTTTACTGTCTGGTAACTTATACATCGACACCTTGTTGCTTACACAGTCAGTTAAATCTTCTTCTGTTTTCATGAAAAATAGTTACCATTCTTTCATCATTCACCCTCTCACACAGGCACTCATGTACACAAGGCATACAAAATTCATCTACATATGTCAAGCAGGGAAACAAGACAAAATGGAGTTTTAGTTGTTCATACAATCATAGAGGTTGATCAATTTAATGCTATTATCCTTTAAGAATAATAACTAATATGCAAAAATTCATACTACAATGAAATGCACCCAAGAGTGCTAAAAGAGTTGGCCGACATCATAGCTCTACCATTGGCATACTTGGGAACTCATGGCACTCAAGAGAGGTTCCTAAAGAATGGAAGAGGGCAAATGTTGTGCCTATCTTCAAGAAAGGAAGGAAGGAAGATCCAGGGAACTAAAGGCCATCAGCTTGACTTCAATCCCTGGTAAGATCTTGGAAAAAATTATCAAAGAATTCATCAACGACAGGCTGATAGAAGATACCATTCCGAGAGACAAGCAACACAGCTTCATTTCGGGTAGGTCATGCCTGAGCAACCTCATATCCTTCTATGACCAGGCGACACATACTGTGGACCATAGAGGGAGAGGTTGATGCAATTTACTTGGACTTCAAAAAAGCCTTTTATTTGGTTTCCCCTGATGTCCTGATGGCAAAACTGGGGAGCTGCGGTGACCAGTAGGGCTGTGCAAAATTTCATTGGCTGTTTCTTTTTATGCTGTTTTGACTCATTTTGAGCTTAAAACAGCAAAATTAAAATTAAATGAGGGCAGTCAAAATGTTTTAAAAGTTCCAAAATGTTTCAAGTTTCAACGCTCAAGCTGGGCTTGCCTGCAGGGAAACAGAAAGTAAGGAGAGGGAGTAGGAAGAGGGGGGAAGGACTGCTCTCATATTGACTATGTAGCTGGCCAGTGACTGTGATCCTTCCCTGAGGTCCCTTCCAATCCCAGTGCTCTGGGGGAGGGATGGAAAATAGCATAAAAGACAGCATTGTTTGAATTGGTCTACTTTCTGCCTTGGGGTCTGACGGTTACTTAGCTATGTCTTCCAGCAGCTCAGGAGAGTTAGACAATGAAGGCTACTACTATCATTGATTGCTAGCCTAGCAAGTGGGATTCCACAATATCTTTTAATTTCTTCTAGACCCTTTTATTATATTATTATATTAATTGATTTATTCTTTTCAATTTTATAATTATATTGGATATTACACTATAGAATTTATAAAGGAAGGGTGATACATTTATATTTTATTTCTATACATTTATACTTTGCGGTATATACTACATACCTTATAGAATTTATATAGGAATGCTTATACATTTTTATGTTTGTATAAAAACAAAACACTATGAAACACACCATGAAGTGTGATGGAAAGGCAGCTGGCAAGCCTTCAGGGAGGCGTGGAAGAGGGGGTAGAGGGACAGATGTAAGTTCCCCCTACCCCCCATTAAACTGGGACACAGCCTCTTTCCTATAACTAGCAGGGATGAGGCTTCCAGAAGCAGCAAGGAGAGGGAAGCAGTTCCAGTACCACTGCCTGTGCCTGAAACTGCATCCTCTCCAAGAGCACCAGCCATAACCACCCCCCCACCACCATGACAACAAACAGCAGCACCAGCACCAGCATGACAATCTCCTCCACCCCCATTTCACTTACCATGCTTAGCTTTCCAGTGCAAGAGGAAGAGCTGGAGCTGGATCTGAGTGCCTTAGCAAGGGAAATTCTGGAGAAGGAGGGGTAATCAGCTGAGTTTGTGCTCCACAACCCTCAAGTTTCCCTTAGATTCAGGTCTCCTTCCCCAGAGAGCACTTCAGAGGAGGCTGAAGTAGAGGTTGTGGAGGCAAGCAGCTGAGTTCACTCCTCCTGTTGCTGTGCCTCTGTCTGCTGAGAGGAGGGAAATTGCACCAGCCACACATGCACCCACACCCCAGAAATGAGCAGGTAGTGTGGTTTGGGATCATTTTGAGAAAACAGATGATGCCATGTACGCTATCTGCCTTCACTGCAGAGCCAAAACCAGCCGGGACAAAGAAACAAAACACATGAGCACTATGGGGATGCTGATACATCTCTGCAGGTACCACCCCCTTGCCCTGGCTCATCTTCAGTCTGGCACCAGTGGGAGCATGCTCAAAGGGAAGTCTCCCTCTATTTTGAAGCCCCCATCCCACCAAAGCAGAGACAAGCCACCCTGGAACAGTGGGGGAAAGGCAGACAGAGCAGGGGGCATGTTGCAAGGGTGAGTGAGATCACCCAGAGCACTGGGGAGATGCTTGCTGTTGATGGCCAGCCCTTCTAAGTTGAGCAGCCAGGGTTCATGAGCCTCATGGAGCTCATGGCCTCATCCTACCAAGTGCCCACATGCACCACCTTCAGCAGAACGATGGTGCCCTCCCTGAATAAGGCATGCAGGAAATACTTGAGGGAGGAACTACGCAATGCAGGTCCACAGGTGACCTTACACTTCACCTTAGATATCTGGAACAGCTGGGATGGAGATCACATGTACTTCTCCCTCACAAGGCACTGGGGTGACCAATCAGGCTGTGGTTTTCTACAAAGCGAGGTGCTTTGTCCCATACGGCAACAGAAATCATGGGGGCCATGAACTGCTGGGTGCAGGAGTGGCTCATTGAGCAGGACAAGCTCACCCACAGGTTCATGGTCACCAACAATGGGGCCAATATGGGCTAGGCAGTCCATGATGCCAACTTTGTTGGTGTCTGCTGTGTGGCACACAAGTTCCATTTTGAGGTAGTCAGGCATGCCTTGGAGGGGGACAGGGCTGCCAGTGACAGTACCAGCACCACCAGCAAGCTCATTTCAAAATGCAGGAAGGTTGCAGGCTACTTCCACTGGAGCATCAAGGGTGGCAAGGTGCTGCAGCAAAAACAAATAGAGCTGAACATCCCACAGCACAAGATCAAGCAGGATGTGAAGACTCAGTGGAACTCCACATACCTGATGCTCAAGAGGCTGGTGAAGCAACAGAAGGCCATCCATGAGATGGCCTTGCTCAGGGAAATTAGTATCAGTGACCCCTTTAACAGAGCTCAGTGGAATACCATCTCCCAGTCCTTCCTCAAGGCCACTAAGACCCTCAGCACTGGTGATGCCTTCCTTAGCCAGGTGATCCCCATAGTGAGGGAGACTTCCAGGGGATCAATGTTCCTGTCTGGAGCAAGCTGCTATCACCAGACATCCAAGCACTGGTGAGGAAGCTCAAGGAGGGTATCAGGAAACAGCTTGATTCCTTGCAGTCCAGTATGGTCCATGACCTGGCCGGCATGCATGACCCAAGGGTGAAGGGCAGGGTATGTAGTATCCAAAGCCTGAATCAGTGGATGGAGGTAATGGTGAAGACAGGGAGGCAGAACAGTGAAGGCGGGGTGATTTGGAAGAGGGTGAACCACTGTCCCATGCTAGCATGCCATCCACCAGCCAGTCTCCTCCTCCACCACAGGTGCTGCCAATGAGGTTCAAAGGGATGGCTTCTATGGTGGGATCCAGATACACAGGACAGGTAGCCCCAGCCAGCAAAGCAAATAAAATTCTGGCTTGCATCTCAAATGAGACCCAATATATAATTTTCCCACTTTATTTGGTCTTAGTGAGACTGCAGCTGAGTACTGCATCCAACTCTGGAATCCACACTTTAAAAATGATGTGGAGAAGCTTGAGAGATTCCAGAGGAGAGGCATGTGCATGATGTGAGATCAAGACAGCAGGCCATATGAAGAGAGGCTGAGAGGCATGGGACTCTTTAGTTTGGAAAGCATAGGCTCAAGGGGGACTTGGTGGCAGTCTATAAGTATATCAGGGGTGTACATCAGGACCTGGGAGAATGTCTGTTCACCAGGGCTCCTCTAGGGAAAACAAGATCTAACAGTCACAAACTGCTGGAAGGCCATTTTAGACTCGACATAAGGAAGAACTTCTTTACCATCTGACTCTCCAGAGTCTGGAATAGACTCCCCCCAGAAATGGTACAAGCACCTACTCAGGACACATTCTAGTTGTGTTTGGATAATTATCTTGCTGGGGTCCTTTGACCCCATCTGACTTCCTGCCCGTGGGCAGGGAGCTGGACCAGATGATCTCATGAGGTTCCTTCCAGCCTTAATGTCTATGAAATCTATGAGATGTCAGGATGATTGAAGTCCCCTATGAGAACCAGGGCCTGTGACTGGGAAACTTCTGCTAGCTTTTTGAAGAATGCTTCATCCACCACTTTTTCCTAGTCTGGTGGTCTACAGCAGACACCCACCACAACAACACCCTTCTTGCTTTCTCCTCTGAATCTAACCCAGAGACTTTCAACAGGCCTATTTCCAGTTTCATACTGGAGCTCTGAGCTACAGTATGGCTCTTTTACATAAAGTACAACCACTCCACCTCTTCTCCCCTGCCTGTCTTTCCTGAACAGTTTGTACCCATCCATGACAGTGCTCCAGTCATGTGAGCTATCCCACCGAGTCTCTGTTATTCAAACCACATCATAGCTCCATGACTGTGCAAGGACTTCCACTTCTTCCTGCTTGTTTTCCAGGCTCTGTGCATTCATGTACAGGTACCTAATGTAACTAGTTGAACGCCCTGATTTCTCAGGAAGAATGAGAACCCCTCCCCGTTGCCTGCCTCTGCTTGCTCTTCCTCCAGGTCCCCCACTTCCTCACTTACGTCAGGGCTTTGTTCTTTATCCCTAAGAAAACCTAGTTTAAAGCCTTCCTCACTAGGTCAGTGAGCCTGCCTGCAAAGATGCTCTTCCCTCTCTTTGTTAAGAGGATCCCATCTCTTCCCAGCAATCCTTCTTGGAACATCATCCCATGGTCAAAAAAGCTAAAGCCCTCCTGGTGACACCACCTGTGCAGCCAGGCATTGATCTGTGGGATATGTCCACTCCTGCCCCAGCATTTTCCCTTAACTAGAAGCATTTAGAAGAATGGGTAATTCCTAGCCAAAATCAAAATAACTAAAAAATTAGAATGAAATTCTCTCTTTTTACATTCGGGGCTTATGTGGAATTTTAGTATACACTGGGCACATCTACACATTCATTAATGCACTTTTGCTAATGCACATTAAATTTTGTACCTCCTTCATGAGGTACTAGAAAAAGGCATATTAACCTGTTTTAATGCACTTTAGCAAAAGCATGTGGTTTTTTTTGGTGATGCTTTAACATGTATTAAAATAAGCTAATCGCTTTAAAGTACACATGCTCACTGGGTCTTGTGTAAATGTTATACATTGAGTTTAGGCCTTGCCATAATATTTTTAAATTTGCTTTAATATAAAAATTTCCATATAAACAAGACAATTGAAATTTCCTTCCCTGCACAAATTAATTCTTTTGAATTTGTATTGGCCTTATTTGGATCCTCTACATAGGATTATATTTCTCCTTTACAGCACAGGTTGATTTTGGAAAAGACACAAGTTTAATATATATTTTCAGTAAATGTTATCCCCATTTCAAGTCATTAGGGCTTTCTTAGCTGACCTTATACAGCTTGATGACTTATCTTTTTTTTTTAATTTTCAATTCAAACATTCAATATTGTAATTAGTGATTTTTATAATAAATATGAGTAATAAAAAAAATAATAATTCAACCAAAGTAACTACAGAAAAGATATTCAAACTCACATCTCATGATGACTGAGTCTAAAACACTTAAAACATATTTTGCACTTGCCAAATGCTTATAGATTGTTTGAAAAGTATATACATATTTGACTCCTGAATTAAATCTTTTGTTTCTGAAGCAAATTGATGTTTGAAATAATTAGATGTTCTTTGTGCTTGGACAAATTGAATATATAAAACATGCTAAAATAAAATGTGTGCTAGTTTTGAAGGCCTAAATTAAACTGTCTTAATATAAATTGGATCTTATTTGCATACTTGGCAAATCCTGTGCCATTTCAAAGCAAATCAAACTATGATCACAGAGTAGCAACTAACTGAGTGTTTTATTAGATCATTGTTTTAGTTATTCAGTTATTTAAATAGATGTATTTTTTCATGTTTCTAAGGTTAATAGATTTTCCACATTGCACCATACACTTAGAATTGGAAAACAGCCTGAATGCTGGCTCGTCTTTTCAGAGAATTTTCCATGGTATTTTTGCACCCAAAAATAATTAATCTTAGTGATACCTTTGGTTATCTGGTCTATATCTTCCATCAGGTATAATAAAGAAAACATTAACTGTTGCTCACAGTTAATTGAAGATATAGTTTATGCTCAGAATTGAATTTTGCATGAAAAAGGAAGGTCCACATTTTGGTGAATTGATGCAATTACAGAAGCAAAAATACCTGCTCTGCTTCTTAAAATCTGGCTTCATTTACAAAATTTGGGTCTTAACTTGCTTTTGAAGAAGAGGAAGTGCTGTTCTAAAAAAGTAAGCTTTGCTGTAGCATTTAGGTGTCTGGCTCTTGAACAAAGTAATATAGGACTAGAAAGAATTCCCCAGTATATCAGGAGGAGGAGAGAGCTTAGGGGTGGATAAGGGAGGGGCTGTTTGCTCCTCTGGGTGGGAAAACTGGGGTTTGTGGTGGGTGATTGGGACACCTGGGGGCTGCTTTGGCAGATGGCCCTGGCACCAGGAAGGGTCTGTTTGCTCCTCCTTTCATGTGTTCTCACCCCCCAACCCTTGGCACCCCAGTTTTCCTGCCTGGAGGAGCAAAGAGCTCCTTCCTTACCTGGCGTCAGGCCCATATGCCAAGGCCCATATGCCAGATTCCCCCAACCCCTGGTGCTCCAGTTTTCCACCCAGAAGTAGCAAACAGCCCCTCCCCTACCCATTCTGTCCATCCTTTGACCCCCTTTCCCCGTCTCTTTTCCTGCTAGACTTTTGCTGCTAGCTGTGGAATACTTTTTCCAGTCTTCAGGAGCCACGTTTTTGCAACAAAATACCATGGTATGACTGCTTGCTGAAGAACTCCTTAGCAAGTGGTCATATTGCGACATTTCATTGCAAATCATATTTTTCATAAAAATCACTTAATTTTGTGATTTTCACAAAATTGTGAAATCACAATTTAAACCAGGCCCTACCTATAATCCACTTCATAAACTTATCAAGTTCCATTTCAAAAGGGTTTGTCTCTTTTTTCTTTTTTTGCCCCTATTATTCTCATGGGAAGGCTGTTTTAAAACCTCACTGTTTTGATGCTTAGTAACGTTCTTCTAATTTCAAGACTAAATTTCTTCACAGACAGTTTATGACCATTAGCTTAAATTAATTTTCTCCCTCCCTGGTCTTTAGCATTTGAGGTATTTATAAACAATATTAGAGCAATAGTATTTTATCAGTATACTTAGTAGCCAACTATTCTGGTTCCCTCTTGTAAGATAGGGTCTCCACTTCCATAATGATCCCTGTTCCACATGCCCCACTATTTTTTTTTCACAATGGCTCCGTTTGGAGGCCACCCTTATTGAACCTGGGTGACCATAATAATACATGGTATTCCACATGAGCTTGCACCAGTGCCTGGTTCAATTACATTAATATATTTTCCCATCTTGGCTGCAAATGGTTCTCTTGATGCATTCAAAAATTCATTTGCCTTTCTCACTGCTCTGTCACACTGGTGATTTATAGACAATCTGCGATCAACAAGATCACAGCTAAGAACCCAGAGGGTTCTTCCATCAATTGACTTCTCTGTGAAATCCTATGAAATATGAACTTTCATTTCTTCCCAGGAGAGCTTTTACAATCTTTTCTCTGATGCCTGATGAAGGGTTTTTGTTCCTGAAAGTTTGTATTTAAAGAATATTTTTTGCCAAAATCTTGTTGGTCCAATAGAAAATATCACCTCTGTCCATGGGCCCAGATTGCTTTATGATTGACATATACACTACAATACTTCACTTTCCTACTCCTTTCCAACTCTATTGGACACCTGATTTTTTAGCTCTAAGTATCCAAGTACATAACTGCATTTTGTACAGTTGATTTCCATTCCATTTCTATTATTCCACTTCTCAAGATTCTGGCTATCCAGTTCATCATTTGTGATACCCCAGTCTTTCTCCATATCTTAGTCTCAACTTTACGATCACCAAAATGCATCAGTACACTCTGGCTGTTTGTGCCAAAGTCATTAAAAGAAATACTAAATAAGAACTTGCATGCAAAAATATCTATTTACATGTGCAAGAGTGGCATAGACATCTACCAAAACCTGTAGGTATCAGTTTCTCAGATTTCATAGATTTCATAGACATTAGGGCTGGACGGGACCTTGGAAGATCATCGAGTCCAGCCTCCTGCCCAAAGGGCAGGAAGTCAGGAGAGGTCTTAAGGTCCCAGCTAGATAGACATCCAAATGTTTCTTGAGTTTGCCTATGTCTTTTTAGTAGTCTGTAATATTTTTAAATCAATATTTTTAAATGTGTGTACCTAAATGAAAATTAACACAGATAAAAAGTGGCTTGATTTTTCACAGCACTGGAAAGCTTACCACTGTCACAAGCCCTCACACTTCCCTGAGATGCATGCCTGAATATCTGCATGTGTATTCAGCCCCTCTTTCTCCCACCATTTCCTTTGCCCTGCTGCAACTCTTGTTTATAGGTCTCTCTTGACTCCAAGAAGTGTAACTCCATTTGAACCATGCTGCTGGGTTGATGATGTTAAAGAGCCAGAGCCCCCTTTAAAGTGAATTTCCTCAATAAGAAGGAGACTAAATTTACTATTTGATAATTTACTGTTTGATAATATTAACTATTATTGATGGGGAGAGGAAAGGTATAGATTTCTTTCTGTCCAAGTTTAAGTCCCACATACAGGATATCATAAAGGTCTTGTCCATAGTTCTAGAAAGGAAAAGCTGATACTACTTTCCCTCAAACCCTCTTTTATACATCAGATGAACCAGATCTATGCATGGATTAACATATGCTTTATGTACTGATCTCAGAAAAGTGACTGGACTCAAAATATTTGTTGTGATTCCAGCAGTGTTCTCTGCCATTATGCTAGTTTAAATAAGAACATCAAATTCATTTTATTTTATTTTTTTGGAAATCAGTGTAAGATGGATTTAATATAATGTTGATAGGGCTGAATGTATCTACTCTTCTGTAGACAAAGTTCATTGGGTAAAGCTGATCTTTTATTAAACCAACTCAAATAGTTGAAAAAATTCTTCTTTGCTAGCTTTCAAGTTGCTCTAATAAAAGATGCTAGATTTACCCAAAGAACCTTATCTGCCAATGTCCTTAGACAAACATGGCTACAACTTCTACTCTTCTGTGAATTTAGAAGCTAAGCAGTCCTGAGCCTACCTAGTATGTGGATGGAGAGCCACGCTAGAATCCTGTGACAGGCTAAAGAGATTAAAGAGTTGTGCATGGACACACTTAGTCTGTAGAAATCAAATCAGTAGCAATTTTTTGGATTGCCCCATTGATGCTGACAGACAAGGGTAAAGTGAAGGATACAATCTTTAGATTGGAAGGAATCTCAAGAGTCATCTAGTCCCTGAACAGAAATAGGATGCATTGTTCCTAAACCAACCTGGAGAAACGTACCAACCCTCTTGTTGAAAACCTGAGGTGTAGAAGATTTTATAGGTTCCTGAAGCATCTTATTCATACTGCTTTTACAGTTTAAACCATACTTAGCACAATCCAGTCTGTGGATGATTTCTTGTTCTGCCTTTGGCAGAACATTTTAACCTCCTTGGATACCCCATTGAACCAGAACCTGCAGAACAAGAAATCAACCATAGACTGGAACACTTTTACTTATGACTTAAACAAGGACTATAGATTTTTTATCCCATTTTCCAGATTAGCTTTTGTGACAGCTTTGCTCTTGTAGATTTATTGCTTGTTTGCTTCCCCCAACACTGAGTCTATCCCTCTCTTTCTTTCCCCTTCTCTCTCCACCTCCCTTCTGCCTTTTGAATTCTAATGCCTCCCCTTCATATATATTGCTTTGTGCACATCATTTCACAAAATCTGATGATGTGAGCTCCAGCCCATAAAAGTTTGTAGATATATATGTATACCTACTTTAGTTGATCTATAATATGCAAATCTACTCTGCCTTCTACTCTCTTCTTTATGACGGTATTCAAATATTCAAACAAATCTAGTCCTTTGACCTTTACTCATATGACGTGCATTCCAGCCCCTTTATGGTTTTTACAGCTCACTTTCCCTACAATTATTTTAGGATACAGTACCCAAAACTAGACTCAGTACTCCTGCTGAGGCCTAACAAAGACAATTCACAGCCAAAACAGGGCTAAATCTCTAGACCCTCATGTTAAGAAACTGATTCATTGCTTTTTGCATACTTTCCTGCTCTCTCACATATCAGACCATTGTCCACTGCATAAAACTTCATTTATTCAAGTGGTGTGAAGTCAGTCCTGTTTAAACTGTCACTAAGCTTACATACATAGCATCAATACCTAGAAGCATCAGTACCATCAATACCCAGTAAGCTTCTGATATCAGTTTACTTCTAATTTTCAGTGCAAAACTCCAGTTACTTTGAAGACTATTAGTCTGTGAACAACATGGAGCTCTTATTTATTTATTTATCTTATTTGCAACAGCGCAGCCCAAAGAGTTAAAACAAAGCAAGCTACAGTTTGGGGTGAAGTATTAACAGTTGCAATATGGGTGAAATTCCCAGAAGATATAAAAATGAAACCAGACTTTGATTATCCTTAGGAAATGCCTTCTTCTTCAAAATAGTCTTTCCACCATAAGAATGACTCTTGTGATTCTGAAAGCCCCTTCTGAAACTTCTATCAGACAACAGAAAAAAGAGGCTATTAATACTGAGTAAAATTCAAAATCAGTATCCCTCTCCTAAGCAACATTTTCACCCTCAAAACAGGTTAGACTCAGAGATTCCAAGAAGTCAGTGAGGCTACTTGGCTATTGCTGGGTTTTTTTTGTGAAAGGACATCAGAGCATATGAGTGGCAATATAAACTCTTGGTTGTATATTGACAAATAGTAAGTAAGCCTAAGGAAGTCCAAGAAAGCCTAAAGAAGGTTCTAAGAAGACAAGGTTCTTTGGGTGAATCTGATATCTTTTATTAGACCAACTCAAATAGTTGGAAAAATTCTTCTTAACAAGCTTTTGGGTATAAATATCTTTCATCAAGCTAAGGAAGCAGTTGGCATGTGCTCTTCCAGCCAGAATAATTTTTTCCAACTATTTGAGATGGTCTAATAAAAGATTTCAGATTTGCCCAAAGAATCTTATCTGCCTATGTCCTTAGACCAACATGGCTACAACCTACACTTCTTAAAGAAGGATCTAATTTACATATATGTCTTTGGCAATTGACCCATGTTTCTACCTGTGAATGACTGCACAGTATAATGTTGTGCTAAGGACAGAGATCCACACAAGTTGACTTGGATACAAGAAACAGCATAGCTGCTTTAGCACAGAATTTTACCCAGTCTTATATAGCCTGTTTCTCAGCAGATTTATTTAGCTCAGGTGGAGAGTTATGCTAATTCAGGTGTGAATTACCTTTGGTACTTGAGCTAACTTATGTATCTACACAGAGTTGTCTTGTGCCATCAACATGCTCTATACTAAGAACTCTCTATCAGTTATTTGTCGCCACACCCAATTTGTATTTTTGCATTTTTTTTTTTTAGAAAGTTGAACTGTATTGGATACCTGCGTTCTTACGGATGTGCTATAGTACCACCATTAAACTTTTAAGAAGAGCATACTATGCTGTTGTTTGGCATAGTGCTATGACATTGCTTCCAGAAATGCCAACGTGGTAAAAGATTACACCTACAAGGGCTTGTCTAAAAAAAGGGCAGATGGAGGAAATGCCATTTAGTGCTTATCCGTAATAATAAAGCAAAACCTAAATGTTTAGTCTCCCTCCCAACAAATGACAAAAAGAAAGCAAGCATTTAAAATATTATAGGATTTATTTCCAGGTTATATTTTTAGCTGTGATTGGATGAGCTTTGGGAGTTGCCAGCCATTTGGTGGTACTAATGAGAAACTTTCATTCTGAAGAAATATTACATTTTCCTTCAGAAGCAATAAAAATATCCTTATCATGCATCTTCCTGGGTCGACAGTATGCTGCTGGTGAACATGAACTTTAGAAACTTTTGTTTTCAAGAATCCTCCGTCAGGAGGAACTTAACTGAAGATGAGTCTCTGAGTTTAATTTAACCAACCCAATACTTTGCACTTTACCTTATTAGGAAAGAGGGTTGACAATGAATTCAACATCAGCATTCCATACGAGTGCAGTTAGCCACTAATTTGCTTGTGCAAATTATAGTATTTTCAAAGACCAGCTTTTAATTTCCAACCCAAATGTCACTTCTTTGGGACTTTAAGTTAGGGGTTTCCATCTTGGAAGATACATGTCATGCAATACTCATGGCTAGTTGGTGGGTTCTAGTTTTTTGGCTTTTTTCTGGTTTGGTTTAGTTTCATTTTGGTATTTTTTAATCTGAATCCATTTTTAGCTGTAAGTGAAAATCAATTATTCTGCCAAAATCTTCACAAGAAGAATAAATATGAAATGCATAACTATATCTATGCAGGATCTATAGGTATTTTATGGATCAAAATATAATAGAAAAATATTTAAAATATATGTCTTACTCAGGTAAAAGACCTGTCACAGAAAATGTGAGTTATGTCTGTGTGTGGACACAGTGAAACCTGAGGGTGAAAACCACCCCTTGCACAAAGACTGTGACTATGCAGCTCATTTCCCACTAGCATTGCTCCTGTTGCCTTTTACTTTCTCTAGATTGGCTGAAGGAATTGGTTTTTCCCTTTCCCCACTGCAGCACAGGAATCCAGAGGGCTTGAGGTATATAGTTCAAGTTGCAATTTAGCAGATAGGTGCACTGCAGATAGGTTCCATTAGAGCGGGGGTTCTCAAACTGTAGTACACATATCCATGGGGGTATGAAAGATATCTCTACAGGGTACAAGGGAGTAACTGTAAGGGCACATTTAATTCTCATTAGAATAACAATTGACATTTAAGGGGTTAAAACAGATCTGGAATGGGGTATCCAATAAGGAGAAGTTTGGGAACCTCTGCCCTAGAAGATTTAGTTCCTTGATAAACTGAAATAGGAAGCAAAGTTAAGAGAAGGAATGTTCTAAAGAGCCTGGGGGATTTAGTTGGGACTTCTAATATCCGCCACAAAAAGAGACAGTCCCCTTGCCCAGCCATTAAATGACCATATAAGTGAAAGTGGTGGATTGTCAGGAGCAGCAAAGTGGAGATCACTTGTGAAAGGGTGGAGGGATGATGGCAAGGGGAAACAGTTAAGGAAGTCATCATGACCTGCACCATATGAAATATTGTCCAGCAGTTCCTAGATGAGTTAAGCTAATACATTTTTGGTTTAGTTACATCATGTCCCTTGAATTTTGTTTTTCTTCCTTACAAATCCAAAACAATGGAGATTGCATAGTGTGTAAGTCTTGGCATGGAGAAAATGTCATCCCCTTCTTTCTGAATACTTAAAAAGCAGCCTGTTGTTTAATAGTTTATATGACAATAATAAGATAAGATTTAATAAAATGAAATATATAATATGCTTAGTATTAAAAGTGCTACTTACCAAAAACTATAATGCAGAATATGGACAGAACATACTTTGTAGCAGTAAATAGTTACAAAAGTCAAATGATAGCCACTCCGCTACTGTGAGACTGAGTGTGATATAAGAAACAGGAGTAAAACATAGCCCCATTCAAATCAACAGCAAAACACCAATTAATTACAACAGAGCCAGAATGACTGGCTGAAAGAAACAGAAAGATACTCTTCATTCCAGATCAATTGTCATCAACCAATTTAAGAAATATTTCCCCTTGCATTCAAAGTTTATTTTTCCTATATAATGTATCAAATAAAGGAATAAGCATAAAGAGTATATAATAATTGGCCTGGAAATTACTGTTTAGAGCATTTACCATGAAGATCAATATTAGATTAAAGAAGTAAATAATTAATAAATGTTTAACAAATAAAGGCTAACAAATAGTATTTAATAAAGATTAAAGAATAAAGATTAAAGATTAATAAAAAGTTTAAAAGCTGTAATGTAGGTACAAGCATAATGTATTTATTCTATTACCATATTGGAATACAAACAATAATAATATACTTCACTTGTTTGGAGTTTGTTTTCAGTCTACACAGGCATGTATACAGCTTTGACAATATAATTTAATGCGTTAGTTTCAATTTTGCATGTATCTTTAATCACAGTCATACTTGATGTTTGGTATAACAAAATGATGAGCTCAAAAAGAAGGCTGAGAGTACATTTTTTATAATCAAAAACATGATAGATTGTCATTAACAATAATGACAAATTACATGGAGCTTTGATGTGTGATGTATGGTGAGCCAGGTCCTCAGCTATACCATAACCATGAAGAGTACAAAGATATCTGAAGCTCAGCCTTCCACTGTCTTGATTCCCCCATTACTGTGTGCAGAGGCAGTCCCATTTGCATTATGTGAAAGCCCATGGACTGGATTTGGCCTGTTGATGGACCTGGCACTGCTTATTCAGCCCACAGTCTGAAAAGGTTGAACACCACTCTTACAGACTAGCACGACATTACAACTGAAAAATATTAATAGGAATCAATGGTACAGCTTCCTTTTCTGATGTTAATACATTAATAATACTTTGGACTATTTCCTACCTAACTCTAGATCTCAAAATGCTCTATAAATCTGGGTAAATAACATTATTTCAGTTTTCCAGAGGCACAGAATTGTAAGTTCCATACCCAAGATTAAAAATAGTCATTGCAAGAATAAATATTAGAATTCTGAGCCCAAAGCCAATTTAAGTTAACTGCAAATGTGTCCCTAAATGCCACCTTTACACATTTTATATCTGACTGCTGCTGGGAAGGTATATATCTCCATGTAAGATAACTAAACAAGGATCACCCTCCGACCTCTTAGCTTAATAGCCTCAGATATTTGTCCAGGGAGTGTGAGGCCTTGGTTTGAGACCCTTTTTCCTCAGAAGGAAAACATCACCTACTTCCCAGAAAAGTCCTTTAGCTACCAGGCCACAGGCTATGAAGGTCTAAAAGCCGCCTCCATGCCATCTGTTGAAGATAGCCCATTGGACAACCAAGGTTGGAATATATGGGGGCCAGATGCTGGTAGGGTATGAGATGGGTGTTTGTTTGGAAGAGAAACAGATCTAGACTCAGGCTACTGCTCCAGGTCCAGATCATGATCCTGCTCCCTAATGGTGTTTCTGCATTTTGCTTTTAAAATTTATTGGCTAAAATGAATAGACAGCGATGAGAACAGGAGTCCTAAGGCCCTTTTACAGCAGGGTCCACAGAGCCAGGCTTACTATCCTGCCTTCACGTATCTTCCCCAATAAGCCAACTTAAAGCACAGGATCATACCTCATCATGGCCCTGCCATGAAAGGATGTTGTTCCTCTAACTCACTCCCAAGTGAGAAGAGGTCAGGAAATGGAAGACTGAGGTACTCAATAGGCTTGTTTTTATAGACTATTTGCATAGATGTTTTCAAATATGTCTATACCTCTATTCAGGATAACTCTAAAGATTTCTTTCAGCTACCTCCAGTCATACAAACCACCCTATCTGTCTACATCACTTTATTGTTCTGCACATGTAAAGGACAAATGAGATGATTCAGGGACTGAAGGATTTCATGGGAGAGGAAGAGGAAATTCAGAAGAAATAATCATGCTCTTCCTCTCTTCCTTAGATGCTCCTTGGTGCCTGAGCCATCTGAGAGTCTGAGCTCTCTAGGTGGGAGCTGTGAGGAACTGCTGTGCAGGGCACCGAGCTGGCTGGAGACCACAGCCAGCAAGGGAGACAGAGGAAACGAGCAAGGCAGGGAGCAGATGCTGGAAGCAAGAATCTGTATGCCACTAATGCTATCTCTAGCCCAGCAAGGTCTGCTACACAGCCACTCCTCACAGCTCCCAGCTGGAGCAATCTGATACTTGATTCAAAGTATGAATGATGAATGGGGAAAACCTTCATCTTAGAATCAAGTAAATATGGTATATATTTTAAGTATATTTGAACTCACAATTTATTACTGAAAACCAAGCACTTTTACTCCCCTCCTTTGTCTACAATATTTATATAACTTATAACACAGTCCTGACAACACTTTTTACTAATGTTTTATCTGGACCCTGTCAAAAAATATCACACCCTAACTTTTCAGTCCTTACCTAAATGAGTTCTAAGCTCATTATACATAATATTGTTTAAATAAAGTCTTGATGACTTCCATGGCAGAACTTTCCTTGTGTAGAAATGATGAGTGGGCTTTTCATTTTCCTTCAAACTTCATAACTCTTTTGCCAAAGAGGAAATGGGGTCATTGCTCCATTTTAAATTAGATTTTAAGATTTACATGTACCTGAATTCTACCATAGTATCATATATATCATCTATATATCACCCTGACAGTTATAGTAAAAATTAAGAAGTGTTATTCAGGCAGCTTAGCTCTGGTATTCTGGTGGAAAATCTGTGTGTAGTTTGACAGTATATTAGGAATTATGTTTTAATTCTTAATTTTACGGTACTGTTCTGCTATTCAGTTGAGTACCCTTGAGCTGTACTAAAATTTCAGATTGGCAAAAATTTTAAAAATAGTCAACTCAAGTAGCAATATTTTAAAGAATAGTGACTAACTTTCAAGGGCAATTGTAACAATATATATAATATGCCCTTTTTCACAACATAAAGGGTGTGTCAACATTTGCAATTAGTTGTGACTAAATTTAGTGCCAATTTTAGCTGATATGTACACCTGAAGGGAACGGGCACTAAATTTAGTTTCAGTCCGCTCAGGCCCTGTCATGTCCTCCTGTGGCCACCAAGGGGTGTTCCAGCCTCCAAAACCAGCTGCCAGCACTTGGCAGCCATGTTAACTGGTGCCCTTGGCAAACTCATGCCCTTGTTGAGCGTGCCTTCAGCTACCTCAGAGGCCACTGGTGGTGCAACAAGGTGGCTGAGAGAAACCTCTCTGTGGTCATCATCACAGTATGAATGCTGCACAATATTTGTGATATTCAGGGACAGGTGTTCAGGAAGGCCTGGGCAGAGGAGGTACACCAGGTGGAGGTGGCCTGGTGGCAAAAGCATGACCTGCACTGGCAACACAAGCATCAGGTCCCCTCTGGTGAGGCCCCTGGTGAGCCATGCACCCACCAACAACTGGGTGTGGGAGGCTTCAGTGGATCACCTCTTACAGCACTCCCCACTCTAGCCCACCTACCCCACTGCCCACACAACTCCTACCACCTGCCTACCCCTAGCACCACTCTCAGTACGTGCATGTGTTTGAAAGAAAAAGATTTATTCCCCTAATAATTCCCAAAGCATCCCTCCCCCCTGAACACATAGAGCCCTCTTGCCCCCTCCTTTTCAACAAACAGAGCCCCTTCCCCCTCCTTCCCCAACAAGCAGAGCTTCTCCACCACCTCCTGACCCCCCAACAATAAAAGACCCTATCTCCAATGTGCAAGCTATATATAAGATTCTCAGTCTTCTATTGCCCCAGAGTAAGGGGCCACGGGTAGAGAGTGCCTAGGGGGCAAAGCCCAGGGGCAGACAGCCAGCACCCTGGCCTCAGGCCATTTCCCCATGGGTTCAGGAACCACAGCAACTGCAGTGGGAAGTGGGCTCATGAAGGGCAAGCAACTCCCTCTCTGGCTGCCTGAGTCCATCCCCTTGTGAAGCCATGCCTGGTCTCCAGGTCCTTGGGCATGTTGCTTCAGGGTGAGCAGTGGGGCTTGGTCCAGGCAGATGGTGGGGGACTCAGGGTGGGGGCTGGACCAGGGACTTCCATGAACCAGAGGTGCCTGAAGACCTCATCTGAGGCCCAGGCAGGGGCCTGCTTTGAGACAGCCGCTCAGCAGCCAGCTGCTAGGAACTCTGCAGGGCCAGGAATGGGGGCTGGCATGTGGGGGGGGGAGCATGCATGCAACTGCCAGGCCCAGGTGTCCAGGAACCAACAGTCATCATCTGTGGCCTCCAGTGCCTGGGTCTGGTTGGCCACTTGCTGCCTGAGTAGCTTGAACCACTCCTGGTACAGGCATTCCATCTCAGCCCAATGCTCCTGCTGTTCCCAGTCCTATACATTTTCCCAGATGTCCTCCACCTGCCATCTCTTCTAGTGGGCCAGGTGCTCCTCCCACCAAGCCTCCAGCCATGTCTTCCACTCCTCCATCACCTCCACCAGGCACTGGAGCAGGAGGGTGCAGTCTTGAGTTCACTTCTGGTGCAGCTGGTGTATGCAGCAGGTTCCAGCACTGGATGGAAGCAACCTAGAGCCCACATCTATGCTGGGGCCTGTAGCCTCTCCCCATGTCCAGATGTTGGCTCTACAGAGGCAAGAGATAAAAGCCTTCCATGAGA
The DNA here is from genome assembly GCA_030014935.1 of Caiman crocodilus. NCBI lineage: Eukaryota > Metazoa > Chordata > Crocodylia > Alligatoridae > Caiman > Caiman crocodilus. The sequence continues at coordinate 55,942,359 of JAGPOW010003642.1, read as the reverse complement.
ATTTGCAGCATTTCAGAGATAAGGTGCTCTGCACCAGTAACCATGTGCTGACTGGCCTCAGACCAGGAGCTGGCCATTCACAAGTGCCCAGCGACCATCGTACTAGCCAAGTAGTCCTGGGCCCAGGCAGGTGCCAGGGAAGCCCCCTATCCCTACTTGCTCCCCTAAGGCCAGCAGCCCACTGGGTGCTGGCCACAGGCAGCCTGCCTACCCTGCCCCCTTCCCAGGGTGGGACAGACCAGGTTGCTGAAAGCACCTGCTGCCACAGTTCCAGACCTCACTCCCCTCTCCTCCCCCACAGGCCACTTGCTCTGCTGTGCTGCTTTGTCCTGTGCTGTGATATCCCTGCCCCCTGCTACTGTGGAGGACATTGCCACAGGCAACAATGCTTTTCATAGCCTGTAAGAGGCCCGTGACCACCCAGATATGGAGACATAGGCTGCTCAATACATTTTTTAACTATGTCCTATAGTTGCACACTGTGAGGGGGCGTGGAACCCAGAGCGAGGGGAATGCAGGTTGGTCCGGACTGGGAGTGGGGCAGGCCCTGCTCAGGGGCACAAACAGGGGTGGGTGTTGGGGCTGGGAAGGCCTTCCCTCCAGTTCAGGACTTACCATGTAGCCGAGGCTGTCAAGGGCAGTGGTTTGGTGCAGGCCTCCCCATCAGTGAAGGTGTCCAGCTGCACCCAGCATCCTCAGCTTATGGTGCATGGTGGACCATTGCCTGGCCAAGGTCAGCCCTGAGGAAAAATGGTGGTGTCATGCCTGGCTGCTCCTCATGGCAGGGTCTAGGTTACATAGTTGTTGAGACAGCCACTGACCAGGGTTCCCCAAGTTGCTAGTGGATGCAGCAGCTGAGGAAGTAGGTGGAGCAGGGGCACTGAACACCCAAGGTCCCCTCCTCTGGTGATGTATAACTAGAGGGGCCAGGGCAGGGTGGGGGCTCTCGTAGGCCATCCCTGCTTGTGTAAACTGCAGAGTTGTGGCCTGGGTCCAGGGACACCAAAATTGTGGTCAGCTCCCACAAAAAGGGTATGGTCTTGTGTGCATGACTGGACTGACAATTGTGATGGGTCACAGCCACCCACTGTGCCCACAAGGATTTGATCTTTATGCAGCACTGATGTGCCAACTGGGAGTACCCTCACTCCCACATGCCAATGAACAGGGCATCATAAATGTGGGTGGTCAAGTGCCTGCCCCACATTAACTGCCTCTGGACTTCCACATCACCCCAGAGTGCAATGAGGTCTCCAGTCTCCTCTTGGCTCCAGTTGGGGCCCCAGGTGGAAGGCTCATATGTGAACACGTGGGTGGGGCTGGGCCTCAACAGGAAGGATGTAGAGGACATGCTGGTAGTGTATCCTATGCTGGCTCTCTGGGCCCCACAATGTAACTGTCCCTATATGGCTGGCTGGATAGAAGCCAGCAGTGGTCAGCACAGAGGCACAGCCAGGGACTCAGGGACACATGGCAGAGGCAATGTGCCACAGGAACTGCAAGGACGTTACAGACTGCTGGAGGTGAGCAGCAACAGGGAACAGGTGCTCCAAGAGCCCTGGGGAGATCTTGGGACTGTGCAGGGGGTTCAGGAGACTACAGCCCTCTACAAAATTCACCTGTGGACAAGTAGCAGCTCTGGCTAGGAAACAACATAGGCAAAGGCTGCCTGGGTCCTGTCCTAGGGGGCAGATAGGGCCTGTGCAGAGAACAGGCTCATCCGGGCTCCTGTGTAGAGTGCCCCAGGGAACAAAATGGCTTCTGGCTTTTTATGGCTTCCACAGAGGCAGCCCAGACCCAGGGCATTAGAAGCTCCCCGTCAGGAGCTGTGGAGCTAGGCTTAGGCTAGGCTTAGGCTGGCTCCCTAGTGGTACGGCAGACCCAGCACTAAACTTGGTGCCAGGTCATGTCTAAATGTACATCGCTGAACTTTAATCACAACTAAATTTGATTTGGTGTGCAGTCAGTTGTGCAGGCATTTGCATGTATCAAATTTAGTCATTATTAGCCTAGTTTACTGCAGTTTATTGCACAGTAAGGTCACACACATGTAGATGCATGCCCATATTGTGCAGTGAACTAGGCTAATGCACATTAAAGTGTCTTGTGTAGATATGCCCAAAAAGTACTGTACTGATTGCTATTGTAAAATGATGTTACTTTGCACAGACTCATGCCAGTAAAGCATTTGCTTCGATATTAATTGTACATCTCCCACAATTTTTTAAGTTGCAATGAAACATCTATACTGGGGCCCAAATTCTGCCCCTAAGATATACACACAAAATATATACACACCATTCAGTACATCTACAAAAGCCTGTACACATATCCAAGGGCAGAAATTGGCTTGCTCACAATATTGGGAAAATAATCATACACAGATGTTTTATATCTGAAAAACATTAACTTCAATAGAACACAGGGAAAAATCTTAACCTTGTCTCTGGATTTTCTATCATCTGGTGCAGTTACATTGTGCAGTTAGGGCTGGATGCTAGGAAGGCCAGCCTTCCTTCCCATCATGGGTTGTACTGCAAGTGATCCCTCAGCACAGGGTTTGGTTTGAACCCTTGCTTTTGCATGACTCTTGAGCCTGGAGGCTGAGCTCAGCCACCTCCAGTCATCCCCTCCTTCCCTATCCTTCTGAGTTCATTTCAAAGGGTGAGGGAAATGAAGGGCAAAAGCAGAAGTGTTCATTCCTTGGGCTCCAGAGCCACATGAAAGCAGGGTCTCCAGCCAGACCCTGTTCCCAGTTAGCTGCTGAGCTCACTTTGAAGAAAACATTGAGCTCTGGCAGAAGATTTTACTGATCAGCTGGTGAGCAAAGAACTCAGTGTGCCTAAGCAGCAAAGATAATTCCTAGATTCGCTACTGCTCCCCATAAGCAGTGCTATTATATACATGTCCATCCTCTATACATCCAGAAGTTTAAGGGAATGAGATCAAGGAATACTCTATTGCACAAATCCTACCAGCTTGCCTCTGAAGGTAGTTGTATAAATAAACGAAGCTTTTATATGTATAGCCCTGTAGAGAACCTGACCCTATCAGGCTAAGAGTTAGGTGCATGACTTTGTCCTATTGAGTTTATTGAGTCAATGGAGCTATTCTGACCAACACCAGTTCAGTAATATATCTATACCAATTTATACTAGCTAAGGACTGGTATTTAAATTATATATTATGATATATAAGAGAAAACAACATAAAAATACTGCACATTTATTTTAGCATGTCCCTTTCTTTCTTTGAATTGAAATGTTCTGGTTAATCTGATATGTTTTCTTCACAAAGCTCCATCAAAATAATGTAATGCAACTCTGTTGTTTAAATCTTGGTCTTCTCTTTTGCGGATTTTTTTCCCAAAATGTACCAGATTGTGGGGTGGTTTTTTTGATGTAGACAAATGTCCACTCAGAACCAAGATGAGATCATTCAAGTCATTTGCACTTATGACCTAAGCAGGAAAACATATTAATATGTCATCTTTATAACCACAAGTTTCACCATCCTAAGAGCAAAATGTATGTGGTCTCAGTGAATGAGTATGATTCATGATATATTACAGTTTATATCATGAAGAAACCACAAGCAAGTCAATAGAACTAATTTTCCATTTCTTCTAAAAAGACAAACCTTTCCTGTACAAAAAAATTAAGATGCCTTATTGCACACAGGCCTTATTCCTTTTTTTTGAAAATGTGGTAGGATTTGTGCTAGGTACATTGTAGGATCATTTTTTATTTCCAAATGCTTTACATTCTTGAACTTGTGTATTCTATATTTTTGTTCATTTGTCACATTGCAGTATCAAGGAATTTCACAAATGCAGCAAAAACTGCACAAATGCCCAAAAACTGTACATTTATTCCCTCCTTCACATTAAGTGTTGCATGCAGGTGCTGGAATTTATCTTATGCCATTGTTATGTAGCTTATATAGAAAGCACATGGCCAATGTATGCATGGATATTATGCTCATGGAATATTTTTGCTTTCATGGTTTGTAAGTTGGTAAGTGTACTGTTAAATTTATGCTTCAGCTTAAGTATATGTTACAAAGTCTCCTTACTGGTTCTAAGAGCAAGGGTTATAAGGATAATGTTAAATTGTTAACACACTGTGCAGACAGAAATGCAGCTTCCTGGTCTAACTCATGGCACCTCACAGAAAGTACTATGAGTTAAACAAATCCTCCTGAGCCAACATCTATCTATTTGGTCAGGAGGGTGGAGGACTGACTCTGGAGAGAGGCTGCTTCTCTGCAGCTTCTCTCCCCTAGCTCCACCCCCCATCTCTTACAGCTTCGGTGCTGTGTCTGGGTGGGAGGCAGTAGGAGGGAGAGGCGGGAACTTGCTCTGCAGTGCTGGAGTGGTGAGGTGGATGGATTGGAGCCCCCCACTTTGAGAGGGAAATCTATCTGCTCTATCTATCCTCCAGTGCCATCTGGGCAATCCCCAAAATGTGCTCCTTCCCTGCTTTTCCCCTCTCTCATTCTGAAAACAGTGCTGGGAGCAGAACTGGGCTCTCATTTGATCACTGCTTCCAGTGCACACAGACAGAAATTAATGAAGAGTCTCTGCTTTGTAGCAGCTTCATCTGAACCCTCATGCAATGAGGGTTAATATTATTATATTATTATAGGATCATGCTCTTTTAAAGCAGTCTACTTTTGCTTGGTCATGTGTAGACCACATTCTGGGGCCAGATCAAGCAAAAATTCTCACGTCTGTCGGTGCCCACAGAAATTTTCCCAGGATTTTTTTTTTTCTTTTTACACCAAACCTTGTAACTGGGTAGGGGGAATACCTTTCCTTTGTTCCTACTAAACAACATTCTTAGACTTAACTTTTAAAATATTTGTTTGATCTTGCAATTTTGTACTTCATCATGTCACATTGCAGATATTAAATGTATTCTCCTGGGTTCAAATAACATCAGTGATTTTGTGGCTAACTGTGTACAAATATAAACACACCTCAAAAACATCTGCTCTATAAATAGTTTGCATTTAATCTATAAATCCAGGACATACTTTTGCTGCCTCAGATTTGACTGCAAGTAATACATCTTTTTTATATTCTTTCTTTATTTTTATCTAATTAACTATGCCTACTTAACCAACAATAAAGATATACTTCTCCAAAGCTTTAATGAGAAAACATTAAAAGGACATGAACTGTGAGAGCTGTTCTTTAAAAATATCAGATTCCTTTTATAGTATAGTGATTGATTGATTTTAAATTCCCAGGACCTGATTCTTATCTCAGTGATACTGGTTGAAACCTGTCTGAATTTACACTGGCGTTAGAAAGATCAGAATCAAGTCCAAGTTCTGTAAAATCAGCTATAACTGTTGAATGGATAGATATCAGCTGTGCTGGAATTCTGATTAACTACTTTCTCTCAAGAGCCTCAGAAGAGATTTATTGAAACTAACTTGCAACTTGGAATGTTTTATAGGGTTATTAATAGTGTTGCAGTGTTGTAGCCCTGATAGTCCAGGAAGGATGAAGGGGTTAGGATTTTTTGTGGGTGATATCTTTTACTGGACCAATTGCATGGCTGGGCGTAGTCTAGCTTTTGGATGCATTGCAATAAAAGATACCACTCATGAAAATACTTGCCTGTAGGGTTATTAACATTTTTTTAAAATGGATGATGTTATAGGCAAAGTAATGGAAAAGTTCTGGGTATAACCAAAAGGAAATCAATATGTCTGAAGTTCTAAATGGAACATTTTTATGTATTGCTCTAAGTGTCTCCTGGTTGGAAAGCTTTGCACATTATTTGCAAATTCCTGTTGCAGAACCAATTGCAAATACACTCCAATAGCTTTAAGTTGAATTTGCAGTGTAGTAAGGGTAAGATTGTATGCTACAATTAATTCTTGTTAAGAGGACTAAATGTTCAGGCTCCTAAAAATCCTAAAGACTGCATGTTCAGGCTCATTAACTGGTGCTCAGTGGTCTTTAGGCATCTTAAAGTTTTGCCACTTCAGTGGAGGATTATCAACGATTGGTGTTAATGATCTAGTTTCAAGTAAACTACTGAGCATTCTACTGATGCAAAATGATGAATGTGGAGCCTTCTGCCCCAGTCCCAGTCTTTCCTACTCCCCTGCTCCAAGGACAAGGTTTCCACCCTTCTGAACTCTATGATAGCTGGAAATCCCCAGGAGGGAATCACAGAGGTCTGGGAGTCTCCTCAGTGACCACCATCCCCTCCACAACCTTCAATGCCCCCCACCCTGCCAGCCCTGAAAAACTGCAGCCATCCAGCTGCTAAAAGGGGAAACATTGTCCCTTTAAACTTGAATAAACAGTTGAGAAGATCACCGGAGAAAAGGTGTTGCTGGCTACAGCCAACACTTAAGCCTCATTGCCTGAGGGGGCAGGTAGGGGAGGAATCATCCAGCAAGCAGCAAATGGTCTCAGTCAGGTCACCAGCCTCATCTTTATCCCTTCCTATGCCACCCACCGCCCTCTCCAGGAACTTTCTCCATCTTCCCCAGAGGTGGCAGAGAGTGGGGCTTCTGACTGGAATGGCTGGCTGGCATGCAACCAACGAGTAGTGTGGGTTACCAGGCATTCAGGATGCCAGAACATACCCCCTCACCCCACCAGAAAGGAACCATGGGCAGGCTCCTCATCAGACCTAGCAGGCCCTTGTACACTGCTCCATGCTGCTGTGTCTCTAGGCATGCTGCTCCCCTTTCCACCCAGAACAAGGAAAGCTCATACATCTGGGCTCAGCCACACCCGACTCACCAGCCCTCTAGTGGCAAGTCTGAGCATCAAACATTACAGAGGATATTAACCCTTAATATGCCATTGATTATTAGCTCATTGTAAGCTCAACATTAACTAATATCCCCTACAATTAGCACTCACAAACCTAAAAGTGTAATATCACGGAAGCTTCTGTACAATAGAAAAGCTTACCTCAGTGTATTTCTGCTTTACAGAAAAGCTGTGGATACTCCAAGACTAGGTACAGATATTCAAAAAGCCCAAGGCAAAATCAATCCAAGTTATGTGGTTTTCTGCAAGTAGTATAGTTTAGATCATTAGCAAAGAAAACACTCATTTGTCCTTTGGTGGGGGGCAGGGATAGGGGGGAATCTTACACTGGGTCCAACCATTTTTAAGCCAGACTATGTGCCAAACTTCTATTTTGTTATGGTGTAACTGGGAGCGAGAGGCTCCTGTTACTTAAAAGAGAAGCAGCAGCAGGGAAGTTCCCCAGGTGGGGAAAGCACTGTACTTGATGAACTGGTTATAGGGAAGTAGACAGCCAGGGGGAAAACCAGAAGCTATGAGTGCCTATTACAGAGCTAGCTGCTCTGCAATAGTAAAGTAGGTTAGATCTCTGATGCAAGCAACCAGAGCAGTAATGAACTAGTTAGAGCACCAGGTGCAGAAAGAAGAGCTCTGATGTGAAGTGTCTGTAGCTGGGTGACTGAGATCCTGCCAGACCTGTGCAGACACTCACTGGCTGCAAGTGAGGAGCTAAGGGATTTTAGGGAGCTAGGACCCAGGGTCCTAGCTCAATGGGTTGAGAATTTTAGTTATAGCCATGTGCTTATGTTTTTATAGGGATTGAAAGTGACCAGCAGGAAAGGAAGGAGGTCACATAGTGCCAGAGGGGCATATAGTGTTTTGAACCCCACTGGGATCATTACATGGGCAGGTTGCAACCTAGAGGGGAAAAGCCTGGAGTTAGAAGCATCCTGAAGCCACAGCCCAAGAGTATGGAACCAGGGCCAGGGGCCCACATCCTGAAAGGACAAGCTGGAGAAAGCCTCAAGCTGGGAGGGCTAAGGCCATAGCCCAAGAGGCACAAGGCCAGGGCTAGGGGGCCGAGAGGGGCGGAGACTGAGACAGAGAAACCAGGGTGTAAAATGATGAGACTAGGGCTGCAGTCCAGAATCCAGGTCTAGTAATGTGAGCTTAGGCTAAGGCGACCAGTGAGAGAAAGGGGGAGGTGGCTAAGAAGACCAAGGCCCTAACAAGGGGATAGAGGCCTAAGGTGGCTTGTTATTGGCTAGGGGGGAAAATGCCCCATCTGTCAGATGACCGGTAACATCTGTGAGGTATGGGCATGGCTACAAGGGAGGTTGGAGGCCATGAATAGCCCATAAAGCAACAGGTGCCTGGGGGCACAAATAAACCAGGAGGGCCCACTGATTTTGAGGTCTGGAGTGAGACTATCAGGGTCCAAGAGGTATCCACTGGCAAGAAGAAGGACTAGCACTTGCTCTAGGACCCTTGGGGTCCTCACTTTTCAAAAACCAATAACTACATCAAGGCATGGCAGGTGGAAGAAGAAAAATATCTGAGGAACCTGAGCAAAGCAGGAGTTTTAGACACTATGGAGTGTCATGGCTGCCCCTGGGGCTCAGTCTTGTTACATATGTGTACAGACCAGTTTTGTGTGCTGAACTTCTGTTCTGTTACAGGTATAGATCAGTTTCTGTTCACTTATGCCAATAAAAGTATGCTTAATCTGTACCTAGTCCCACAGTTTAAATACTCAATATAATGCAGAGCATGGAGAGACCCTGTAGGAAAGTGTAGAAGATAACATAAAATGATTTATTGCTCATTGAGAAAGCCAGCCATGTGAACCATGAGACAGGTATTTTGATATTCTTACACAATATAAACAGAGTGCATCTGTCTTTCAGGGAATTATCTGCCCTCTCTGGTGAACTCTAGTGCATTCTACTCCAGCAGTGAATCTCTGATCCTACTGAAATCAGTGGCAAACATTATGCTCTCATTGTTTGTTAATAGCAAACCTCCCAGGATGTTTCCCTCAGGTTGCTAGGTAGGAACAACGTTGTTTTTTGTTTTTTAAAAAGTAACTTCACTCCTTTTCATTGAAATTACCATTTTGAGATTATTGAATTTAGCTACTATAGAATTGTGCCTCTGTAACTAAGACCAGTATCTGATTCTCAGCCAGCTAGAAGGATTACATATGACAGATTAGTGTGAAATCTGACCCTTGATTCCTAATTGTGGGATCTGGTCATATGGAAATCAAACAGTCCTTTCACAGAACTTCAATGTGGGTGAGAACTGGCTTATGATTTTATTAGATCACATTCTTTGTATAAACATATATACCAGCTGAACTCAATGGAATTGTATCTCTTTCATAATACAAGAACAAGGAAATTGAAATGAAATGATCAGGCATCAGGTTCAAAACAACCAAAAGAAAGCACTTTTAAAACAATGCATAATAACATGTGGAATTCATTCCCACAACTTTTTTTCCCACAATAGTATAGCTGGGTTCAAAAAGAGATTAAACAGATGTATAGAGGACAGGTCCTTCAGGAGCTATTGCACACAACAGTTAAGGATATAACCTCATCTCATGACATCCCTACACCTATGACTGATGGTTACTAAGAGGGTGTGAAAGGGAATAGATCATGCCATCCAGTTTTTTGTAGTCTGTCTCTAAAATATCCACCACTTACCACTGTTAGGGACAGGATATTGGGCTAGAAGGTCCTTTGGTATAAGTGTGGCAGTTCTTAGGTTTGTACACTATAGATAAATTTGAATTTGGCGCCAACTTCCAAGTTATAAATTCACATACTCAAATTGCTGTGGAAAAAAATTAAAATAGATAAAACCTCCTCTATACTTTTTATTATGCAGATTCATTTCCTCCAGAACAAATATTCTTTTCATAAACACTTGTAAAAAATACTTGTCAAAAGATATCACCCAGAATTCTTATCTTCTCTCAAAAAATAGTCTTTTGATTACTGGTGGAGGGCAACAAAAATGGTTAAGTTGCTGAGGAACATGACTTATATGAGGAGAGGCTGAGGGAGCTAGGATCTGGAGAAGAGAAGACTGAGTGGGCATTTAATAACAGCCTTCAGTTACCTGAAGGGAAGTTACGAAGAAGATGGTATTAGACTGTTCTCGGTGGGCATTTGTATACATGGCTATCAACACAATGTACACATGATAAAAATGTCCTTTGTATAGGATCAGACCCCTCACTGCTTCTTTTAGCAAACACTTGGCAGCTGCAGAGTCCTGCTATAGTCAGAAGCAGTGAGGAGCTTGATCCTTTTTTATTTTTGTGATGCTTGCCCCTCTCTTCTGTGGCAAGGGGGTGAGCTGCCAATAGGCCAAGCAGCTCCTAAGCTTCAGGGGGGCTCAGTCCTTCCCTCCACAGTAACAGCAGCCCCCAGGGCTGTCCGAGCAGGATGCGCTTCCCCAGCTCAAAGGCCTCACCCAGCTGGATCCAACTCTTCCTGGAGCCCACCGGGATTTCCAGGGTCCCATGCACTATTCCCACCTCCTTCCCACCACCTGGGACAACCCAGGAACAGGCTGGATTGCCCCTGGGGCAGTGCAGGAAGGTGAGAGGAGGGTCACAGGAGGGCTGTGCTGGTAGACAGAAGTCAGCAGGAATGGTGCAAGGGGCACTGGAAGCTCAAGCATGCTCAGGGAAGCTCAATCTCATTGGATTTCCAGCACTCTATGTGCCATCCCTGCCACATTCTTCAGCTGCCAGCACACCCAGCCACCCTCCTTCTGCTTTTACACACTGTCCCACAGGCAAGCCAGACCATTCCTGGACAGTGCCATATGGCACTAAGGTAGCAGGGACAGTGCAATGGGTGCTGGAAGCTCCAGCAGGTTCAGGGAGAGCTGGATCCAGCTGGGTGCTGCTTCCGAGCTGAGGCAACACCCAGCCTGTTAGCAGCACACCCAGATGGCCTCCGGGGGCATCACTACTGCAGGGGGAAGGACTGGGGCCCCCTGCAGCTCAGGGGCCAATCAGCCCACTGGCAGCTTGCCCCCCAGCCATGGGCAGATTCCACTGGAGAAAATAAAAAGGAATAGGCAAAGTAAATTAAACCAAAGGAGATGAGTTTCTTTTGCCAGCATTTCAGGATGAGTGGTAGTGATTGTAATTTTAAGACTTAAATAAGGTGCTTATTGCTTCTCCTCTCTTATGATTTCATTGTCATGGTTTCTGGAGACTCCACAGGGAGCAGGGAAGCAAGAGAGATTAAAAAGAAAGAGTTGTTTTGCTGAGTGTTTATATTTTGCTTTGTTCTGGGAGAATGAATATCATCATTGAAAGGGAAGTGTTAAGTTTAGGACCAGCAATCCATAACCGACAGCTGAATCATCAATCTGCTCAGTTTATCAATCTAAATGGTTAATGGCAGCAAAAATGTAGGTTTTAATGGGCTAGAAGAAAAGCATACAAGCAAGATTTTGACCAGAAGAAAAAAACGCAGGGCTTCTTTCTTGGTTACTGGCTGTACTTATGAATATACAAAACATGTTAGGGAAAGACATTGGATTGCTAAATGTACTCGAAAACCTCTAATCTGTCACTATGATGATTTCCATGACCCATCTTCTCTGGCTTCTGTAAACAAAGGAAAAGAAGTGGAGCTCTACTAAATCAAGACACATGCAGTGGGACCGAATGACAGAGGGAGAAAGGTCTTTATTTTCTTTGGCTCTTATTCCATGCTGACTCCCTAATAATTCATGCCTGTATGAAGTGGGATTCCATATACTAATACATTCTGTGTGAAACTGCAGGATTGAAAACATTTTGCTGGTCATTATCCTTTAGTGAACATCCTAAGTGTCCTGGATGTTCTCAGAAAGGGACATCATCTCACTAACGTTTCACTTTGTTGACTTGACAAGCACCAGATCAACACTTGGGATCTCAATATTGCACTGTTAGACAGGAGAGCATGATACAAAATTACACACACACACACACAACATTATGAGTTCATATACACAAACACATAGATAAGCACTTCTGTGGCTGTGTGTTAACACTAGGGAGCATTTGGGGTAACTTGGTGCTCAGGGTGACTTGAGGTCAAGATGCCTTTGGGGTTCATTTGGGTCAAGGTGCCTCAGGGTTATTTGGGGTCACTTTGTGGCCCTGGGGTTAGTCTAGGTTAAAGTGTCCTGGGGTTACTCAGGGTCACTTGGTGCTGGGGTGCAAGTGAGGGAAAAAGCCTGGTGGCAAGGATGGGACAGAAGGAAATGGGCAGAAAGGTGGGAGATTGGGGCCGAAAGCTGAGAGATTGGGGCTGAAAAGAGGGGCAGAAAGCTGAAAGATCAAGAGGCAGATAAGTGGTGGCAAGGAGTAAACAGCTGGGAAACAGAGAGGCAGAAAGTTGGGAGATTGGGGCTGAAATGGGGGGCAGAAAGATGGGAGATTGAGGCTGAAAGAAGAGGCAGAAAACTGGGAGATCAGGGCTGGATATGGAGAGGCAGAAAGAACTGAGGGAGAAAGCCAGGAAATCAAGGAGGGCTGGGAGGTCAATAAGACAAAAACCCAACTTGGGGTTTCAAAATAGTTTTATTAATTAGATAGCACACACAGCCCCACAAAGTCATTGGCTCCCACACACAGACACACACACTTACACCCATACAATGGTAGCAGGAGAGGAAAGGCTTAATGGAAGGATTGAGGTCAAGGTGTGCAGAGACAGAGCTCAGATCCTTTGGTTGGTGGAAGAAAGTGGATGATAGCTACCTATCCAGACTGTGAGTTGATCCTTGATGGCCAGTCCAAGTCTTCTCCAGTGAGGTGTTGTCCAGAGGAGTCAATGGCAGGGCCTCTGGTTGGATAGGTGGTGTGGCATAGTGCTATTCTGGATGGAGAGGGCACCCCACACTCTATCACCTCTTTTATAGGGGTGGACTACCTGTGGCTCCAATGGGAAGGACATGCCCAGGCAAGGGCCAGTCCTGTTCAGATCAGGTCATGCAATTCCAGGTGTCCTCAGTGTCCAGTGGGATATAATGGTGGAGTTGCTGGTTTCTATTCTGTTCTTTGTTTCCAGGTTGCTGATTTCTTGGAGGGTCTTTATCTTTCAAATATTGGGTTTTGTCTCTGGTCCGGGGAGTAGGTCTGTGGTTTCAGGGAGAGTCAATGCAATGCCGTGGTCTGGTCGTTAAGTTGATGGCCTGGTCGTTAAATTGGTGGTCCACTCATTCAGCAGGAGCTTTTTTTAAGCCTGCTACTCAAGCACCCTCATTCATCCTTATTCACCCAGGAATCAATTTACATAGGAGGGATAGGTATGAGTCATAGCAGCAAGAGGGTTACAAGAGGGTGTGCCCAGGCAGAGGACACAAAATGGAGGCTTGACATTACAAAATGGAGACTTGACATTACTTTGGCTAACTTTACAGAAACAGGCCTAAGTCATACAATATCAATAAAAATCAAAGATCAATACAAACATAACATGGATACAATATGAAACGGTAACAATCAATACCAAAATAACAGAACACTATTTACAATATAAAAAGGGGCTTGTTGCAATAATGGCATACAAGAACTTAGCTTACCTATGACTACTTATAACTACTTATAAGGGAGAGAGGGGGCAGAGAAAGAGTCATAAATGGTTGGGGAAGTGGAGAGAATGTATTTTAACTAAAAAAAGAAAATGAAAAATCTGGGGGTTTTGCAACAATTTGTTGAATACTTCAGCCATGCATTGCACTTGGCGCCCCAACCACAAACCAAAGAAAACTTAATGGCCATTTAGAAGCATGTTCAGACAAATCTAAGCAAAAGTTTTATTCTGAAACTTGTGGTTATAATACAACATACTGTAATGCAGGCTTTTATAGGCTGATAGCCTAATCCAACACTTAGTTCAAGTAGGTGAAGCTCTTTTAGGGGTACAACACCTATGACCTCCATGGAACAGTGACATGACCATGTTACACTGAATGCAGAAGAAAAATTCTGGGTACAGCCTGTTTACATGAAGGGACACAAATTAGGCCATTTCATCCTAATATAGATTTAAATGATTCTTTTACACTTTTCCCTGAGACAAAAGCTGGGGCTAATAGTGAATGTGAACAACATTTATAAGGCTAATGAAGGTCTGAGAGTGTCTACCTTTGGCTCCACATATGTATACTATATTTGACAGCTTTAGTAGAAAATGCTGTTACATTTTTGAATGTGCTGGACAACAAAAAATCTATATAGATTGCCATTGAAGCCAAACTTCATATGCATTACTTGGATGCTCTACATTCAATGAACCTTGATGGAGTACAAGCCAGAATAAAATAAATTAGGCCTCAGCTTTCTCTTACAAAAAGCAGGCACTTGCCTTTGGAAACTTCAACAATTTCTAGTTCCTCTGGTTTACAGCTATAGTCTTCGGAGCCAGGGAAAAGCAGCAGGAGTTCCTCAAAATACTAGTGGATCAGGGACGACATGAGGGAGGTTTGTTGTAACACCCTGACTGTCCATGTCTGGAAAAACTAAGTAACTCCCAATTTAGTGAGAGAAGCAGCAGGAAAGAGGAGCAGAGGTGGAATGATAAAGAAAAAAGACACATGGCTTGTCAGACTTAAAGATTTAATATATATATAGAGAGAGAGATAGATAGATAGATAGATAGATATTGCAAAAACAATTTAATTTTATTTTTTATCAGTTAAAACAATGAGAGAGGTTCTCCCAGTGACAGAGACACACGTATCTTTCCAGCTGCTGCTCAGCAAGATTAGGTGCCAAAACTGAGTGCCCACAAGTTCAAGCATGAAAAAATCATCTTTTTTATTTTTCTTCTTATGAAAACAAAGTTGTAGTCAGTAGCATTTCAGTTATTAATTTCATGAAATATGCCACAAAAGGAGAATGTAGACAAAGGAAAATCTTTTATCCAAAAAGGAAAAAGTATGTGGGAAGCAGGAACAATCTTATCTTTAATCAGCATCTTTAGGGACAAGAAAGCATTATAAGTAGAAAACAGCAGTTGACAAACATCTCATTACACAATGAAAACAGTAATTTTGAGAGAATTCTGCCTTGAGGCATTGCATTTTATTACTCCATCTCTAATTTTCCCCCGGTCTCTTTCAGGGAACAGGCAAGAGAAATACAAGAGGAGGTGATGAGGCTCCGAAGCATCCTCTGCCATGATCTGATGCTGGAGGAAACCTCCAGAATTGTGGAGGAAGAAATGCCAGAGGCAGCACTAGAAAAGTGAGATGACATGAACACCCAAGAGGGTGGGAGCTGGAGATTTGTGGCTTCTGGAAGCAAGCAGAGATTTTCACTTCCACTTGCAGTGGTTCATCTGAAGAACAGATATGTAGCCTTACCCACAGAGAAGTAGAAGCATGTTCCATTGGTGTAGAAAGGCAAGCCAGGCCTCACCAAGGTGGGAAGGATCAAGGTGAACCCCACCAAAAGAAAGTAATGGGTGGTGTTGCAGGGCACTAAGGTTCCCTGCTCCTCAAAGATCAGGAACTGCCTGGGGAGAGTCCAAAGAGTTGGACTTCCAAGCAGGAGCCCAGGTGCAGGTTACCATGGCAACCGGCTAAGGCAGAAATTAGTCAGCTCCTGTACCTGGTCCGCTGGCAGGAAGGGGCAGGGCTTTGAGCCCATATAAACCCCAGGCTAAAACTAAGGGAGGCAGTTCTCTCCCACAGGCTAAGGGAGAAGGAGCCCTCTTAGAATGAGAAAGGAAAGAGGCCTAACTAACCTCTGCTCTAGGTAATGGTAAAGGGTCAGAGCACACCTGCAGTAGCCTGTGTTAAGTTATAGCCTAGGGGCTTATGTTTTGTTTGTAGTTTTATAAGTCTGGTGGTTTGGGTGAGGCCATTTGGGGAAGGAGGAGGTCTCATTGGGGGTCCACTACAGAGTGGAGACCCCGGCACCAAAGAGGGCACAGCATGTGATGGGGACACTGACCCCAGCACCAGAGAGGGCACAGCATTTGGTGGGGATACTGACCCCAGCACCAGGGAAGGTGCGGCATTTGGGGATGCAGAGACCCCAGAGTCAGAAAAGGTGCGGCATTTGGTGGGGACACAGACCCTGGCGCCAAAGACAGCATGGCATTTTGGGGTGCACAGACCCCTGCACCAGTGAAGGCACAGAGGCAGGGCTGTGGAGAGCCCAGTGAGGACAAGGGGCCAAATTATAATGAGGCTAAGGCAAGACAATGCCAGTACCATCTGCAAGGCTTGGGACATGGTAAAGGGGTGGTTGGAGCCACACATATAGCCCATAAGGCTAGGGTGCCCTGAAACACCCATTGTGGAACAAGGCCCACAAGGGGTCCGGGAACCTACAGGGTTCAGTAAGTCCATCAAACGGTGTCAAAGAGGACTTAAAGGCAACCTCCTTATTTTCATCCTTTTCATCAAAGACATGGTGGGCGAGAACTGAGGGTGCCCATTGGGTCAAATTGGCATGGTCAAGGGTCCTTAGGAAAACACGGCCATCCTTAAGGACCCCATCCCATGACAGGTGGTGGTGGCTGGAGACTCCCTTCTGTTGGGGATGGGGGGAGCCATCTGCCGACCTGATCTGTTGTCTTGGGAAGTTTGCTGCTTTCCCAGAGCCCAGATCCAAGATGTCATGTATGGACTACCACAGTTCATCCAGCCTTCTGACTACTACCCCATGCTGTTCATCCATGTAGGCACCAATGATACTGCCAGGGGAAACCAAGTGTATCAAAAATGACTACAGGGCTCTGGGTGAAAGGATCTGGGGCTTAGGTTGTGTTCTCGTGTATCCTTCCAGTCAAGGGAAAGGGCCTGGGCAGGAGCAGGTGCATCAACACCTGGTTGCACAGGTGGTGTCACCAGCAGGGATTTGGCTTCTACAACCATGGAATTTTGTTCCAAAAATAAGAATTGCTTGGAAGAGATGGGATGCACCTGACAAAGAGAAGGAAAAGCATCTTCACAAACAGGCTCACTAAGCTATTTAGGAGGGCTTTAAACTATATTCACTGGGGGATGGTGACCAAAGCCATGAGGTAAGTGGTGAAGCAGGAGACCTAGAGGTAGATCAAGCAGGAGGGGGAGACTGGAGGTGTTCTCATACTTCCTGAGAAATCAGGGCAATCAACTAGTAATCTTGGGAGCCTGCACACAAATGCACAGAGCCTTAGCAATGAGAAGGAAGAATTGGAAGCTCTTGCACGATAATAGAACTATGACATGATTATAATAACAGAGACTTCGTGGGACAGCTGGCATGACTGGAGCATTGCCATGGATGGGTACAAAAACTGTTCAGGAAGGACAAGCAGGGGAGAAAAGGAGTTGCACTTTATGTAAAAGATCCATCCTTTTGCTCAGAGCTCCAGTATGAAACTGGAATAGACCTGTTGAAATTCTCTGGGTTAGGGTCAGAGAACAGAGCAAAAAGGGTGACATCATGGTGGGGGGTCTGCTATAGACCAGGAAGAAGTGGTGGATGAAGCATTCTTCAAACAAACAGCAAAAGTATCCTGATCATACTTCCTGGTTCTCATGGGGAACTTCAATCACTCTGAAATCTCCTAGTAGGGCAATACAGCAATGTGCAGGCAGTCCAGAAAGTTTTTAGAGAGTATTGAGGACAACTTCCTGGTGCAAGTCATTGAGTGGCCAACTAGGGGTTGCACATTTTTTGACCTGGTGCTAACAAACAAGGATGAATTAGTGGGGAATGTAGTAGTGGATGGCAATTTGGGCAGCAATGATGAGATGATAAGAGTTTAGGACCCTGAGAAAAAGAAAGATGGAGAGCAGAAGAGTAAGGATGCTGAATTCCAGAAAAGCTGACTTCAACTGGCTTAGGGAATTCATGAACAGGATCCTGTGAGAAGCCAGTTTAAGAGGAAAAGTAGTCCAGGAGAGCTGGCTGTACTTTAAAGAAGCCTTAATGAGTGTGCAGGAACAAACTATCCCAATACACAGGAAGACTAGCAAGTATGGCAGAAGACCAGCTTGGCTTAGCAGGGAACTTTTCAGTAAACTAAAATCAAAAAAAGCAAGCTTATAAGAATGGGAAACTGGGACAAATAACTAGGGAAGAATATGAGAGCATTGCCTGAGAATGAAAGGATGAAGTCAGGAAGGCCAAAGTGCAATTGGAGTTGCAGCTACCAAGGAATGTGAAGAGGAACAAGAAGGGTTTCTACAAGTAAATCAGTAACAAGAGGAGAATCTGGGATAGTGTGGGTCCTTATTGAATGGCAGTGCCAACGTTGTGACAGAGGATGAAGAAAAGGCTGAGTATGCTTAATGGCTTTTTTGCCTCATCCTTCACAGGCAGTGTCAGCTCCCAGGCTACTTGGGGAGAAAGTGAGGAGCCAACAGTGGCAAAAAACAGGTTAGGGTCAGTTTAGAAAATCTGAACATATACAAGTGCCTGGGGCCAGATGGGATGCACCCAGGGGTGCTGAAGGAGTTGGCTAATGTGATTACAGAGTCACTGACCATCATCTTTGAAAAGTCATGGTGATCAGGAGAGGTCCTGGATGATTGGAAAAAGGCAAACATAGTACCCATATTTAAGAAAGGAAAAAAAGAGGATTCAGGGAACTACAGATGGGTCAGCCTCACCTCAGTCCCTGGAAGAATCATGGAGCAGATCCTCAAGGACTCCATCTTGAAGGAGAAGATGGTGATGAGAAACGGTCATCATGGATTCACCAATGGCAAGTCATGCCTGACCAATCTGATTGCCTTCTATGATGACCTAACTGGCTCTGTGGATTCAGGGAAAGCAGTGGAAGTGGTATACCTTGACTTTAGCAAGGCTTCTGATACTGTCTCCCATAACATTCTTGCAGGCAAGCTAAGGAAGTATGGACTAGATGAATAGGCTGTGCGGTGGATAGAAAACTAGCTGGAACACTGGGTTCAGAGAGTAGTAATCAATGACTCAATGCCTAATTGGCAGCTGGTATCAAGTGGAGTCGGTCCTGGAAAAGAGCATAGAGTGCACCTTCAGCAAGTCTGCAGATGACACCAAGCTGTGGGGGAGGAGTAGATACACTGGAGGGTAGAGCTAGGATTCAGAGTGACCTAGACAAAGTGGAGGATTTGGCCAAAAGAAATCTCATGAGGTTCAGTAAGGACAGGTGCAAAATCCTGCACTTCGGACACAAGAATTTCATGCACAGCTACAGCCTGGGGGCTAACTGGCTGGGTAGCAGCTCTGCAGAAAAGGACCTGGGAGTTATAGTGGACAATAAGCAGAATATAAGCCAGCAGTGTGTCCTTGTTGCTAAGAAGGTTAATGGCATAGTGGGCTGCATTGGTAGATGTGTTGCCTTTAGGTCAAGAGAAATTATTATTGCCCACTATTCAGCACTTGTGAGGCCACATCTGAAGTACTGTGTCCAGTTTTGGGCAGCAAACTACAGAAAGGATGTGGACAAATTGGAGACAGTCCAATGCAGGAAAAAAAGGTGGGGGGCTGGGGCACATGACTTATGAGGGCAGGCTGAGAGAACGAGACTCATTTAGGCTACAGAAGAGAAAACTGATGGTGGATTTAATAGCAGCCTTCAACTACCTGAAGGTGGGTTCAAAAAAGGATGGAGCTAGACTGTATTCAGTGGTGGCAGAAGTCAGAAGAAGGAGTAACTGTCTCAAGTTGCAACAAGGGAAGTTTAAATTATATATTGGGAAGAATATTCTCACTAGAAGTGTAGTAAAACACTGGAACAGGTTACCCAGAAGGTAGTGGAATCTCCCTACTTGGAGCTTTTCAACAACTGACTAGACAAAGCTTTGGCTGGGATGATCTAGTTGGGGATGGTCCTGCTTTGAGGAAGGGGTTAGACTAGATGACCTCCTAATTTTCTATGATTCATAAATGTTGATCGTTTGGGAATATGAACACTATAGGTATCTGTTCAATTCAGTAGTGACAAATCAAGAAGGCCTTCACAGCCCCAGATCATTGCAAGGCATTTGAAATGCTGCATAAGAGATGAAAGCACAGGTATATTGAAACCTGTGAAGATGCAGTGAGGGGTTTGCACAGACTTAAAAAGAAAAAAATATTGTGCAGCTTATTGGAAAGTTAGGGGAAAGGAAGGAATTATATAAAATGAAAGATTCTTTCTTGAGTAAGATGAAGATGGGACCATGGCAAACAGGAGTTGATAGCCCATATCCAAATGTATCTGACTATAGACAAAGGGCTGAGATTTGTTAAGGGAAGGGATAATGACTGACACAAATAGACACATTCAAAAGAAATAAAGATGGGGGGGAGGTTGTCTGGGTTTGTTTGTTTGTTTGTTTGGGGGTTTTTTGCTTATTAATTTCTGATCCATTAGAAACATCAGGTTTTAAGATGATGTTTGACCCACAGCTTCATGGAAATAACCCTATTGAATGTTGCAGTGATGGGTGGTACAGGAGATCAATAAAAATTAAAGGAAGAAAATAGTCCCCAAACAGTATGAATGTTCCATGATATTGTGTAACACTGTATACTGTGTAACACAGTAACAGCCAGAAATTAACATGTAGGGAAACTGCAGATCAGTCAACAGAAGAAATCAACAGGAAACAATGTAGCAACTGGGAATTATCTAAACTTCACTGTTCAAGGGCTAGAAGCCCTGGTCTGAGTTAATCAACGCCGGAGACGAAGTTTTGGGCTGAATATCTCCAAATCGACTACTCCCAGAGCCCTATTCAAAATTCATCAATGGACTCCCAAACCTGCACATACATGCAGATGACCCCTGAGACTGACAGATGCCATCCAGTAGCCACCGAGGAGGAAGTCCCCACAAGGGTCAACAACCCCTCGATTGGGCACACCTGAAAACTGGAGAGTCACCAAAGTCTGCCAAGGACAGATAAAAGGCAGTGAAAATTGACCCTCAGCAGCGCCCTCTTGATCTCCAAATTAACCAGCACCTGACCTATCCAGCCAGAAGGACTAGCCAGTGACCCCTTTCTGGAGGATAACACCAAGCTGAAAGAAGCCTCAACTGGCCATTGATGGCAGACTCCGGCGCCTGTGGGATAGGTATACCTGCCTCTTGTAGCTTGCTACTGTGTGTGTACATGTGGGGGGGGAACCAGCCCCAAGGTTTATAATTTGACTTCACTACAGTGTTTCAATCTGCCTAATAAACCAGAACTTTAAGGATCCCGAGTTGGACATTTGTAGCCAACACACTGAGAAGAAATCCTCCAAGACAGCCAAATACATTTCAGTGTTGGACCATGTAAAGCATTATTTTGTAGGGAACTTGAATGCAGATGAAGGCAGACTGTTCTGTACCACCTGCAATGTAACTCTTGAGGCATCAAGGAAAACCAGTATAAATTGAAAGAGTCTGAGGCATGCATGAGGCAAAAGGCTCTTGCAGAGACTGAAGGTCAGAGCAAAAAACAAGTGATTGTTTCCCCCCCTTTAAAAGGACCGCAGATAGCATCTTGACAAGGTGACAGGTGGCATTTTCCTTTGTGGATGCCTTTGCAATGACAAACATCCTGCTGGAGAAACCTGATCACCCAAAGTGAAAAGTGTGTTGAACCAAAATGTGTCAAATGCTGGCAGTTTTCCATGTGCCAACAAGCTTCACCAAGACTATCTCCCTGCAGTTATTACTTCACATGTACAGTCCACACAGTATGCATTGAAACAGTATGATCCTCCTCCATTGTAGCCAATAAAGCCACCAATCTTCAAGCTAACTACATGCTGTGCATTTTAGTTGTATGAGGGAGCTGGACAGACCTGGACCTGGTTGTTTCAGAGCTAGTCCACCTCACAATTGTCAATTTTTATACTGTGTCTCAACACATTATGAAGGTAATTGTCAGCTATGGTGTAGAATTTGTCAATATCTCACCATTCCTGTCTGACAATGGCATGTACAAGTGCAAGGTTTTCTCCATGTACTCCAAGGAATTCTGCCCAACACAGTTCATGTCACCTGCAATGAGCATGTTCTGTCTTTAGTAAGTGATGTAGTTCCCAAGTGAGTACAGCCTGGTGTCTTCCTTCAAGCACTGTCCAGGCCATAAGAGCCAATACAGAGACTCTGTCGCCAGTCAAAGTAAGGACTCACATGGCACTGTGCCACTGCCACTAGAACCTGCTCTCACAAGGTAGAATTCATGGCTCAATGTAGTGTGTTACCACACCATGTGTAGACCCATTTGATCACCATGTCACCATAGCATGCCATAAAATGACATAGCGCATTACTATGTCACTGTAGGGCAACATGTAGACATGCCCAGCATGCCTAAAACATGTAAAATAAACATATCAGTTTTTTCCCTTTTTTCCCATTAATGACCTTTCAACCAAAATTAAGATGAATTTTCTGTTTATGAAAAGCTGGGAGGGGCTCATCAGTACAGTACATCATCAGTATAAAAAAAATGTACAGGAAAAATTGAATGACTTGGTAGACTGGTTTGGTAAATATCTGAACAGGATTTTATGGCATGATTATATCCTATGTTCCTAGACTTTTAATGGATACATAACTCTTATCCCATAATGCTAGGATCAGATTGTATCTGAAGAAATATTTGAAAAAAAAACCTAATGATCTTGGTTGCTCTTGTAAATTACCCTCTATTGCTATGGTTTCAGACCAACCAATTTTTCTCAACCAATAGCAGTTCACTTATTTTTGGTTACTTATCATCATTTAACCACACTTATTCTTTGTGGCTTTTTACTATATACTTAACATACAACCCCATAAGATAAGAGAAATTCCAACATAGAAATATTTAGACTACTGAATTTTTTTCTTCCTTTTTTAACAAAGGAACTTTTTTAAAAGGAATGGAACACGTATAGGAGCAGTAAATAAAGACAACTAGCAAGTTGACCTATGCCTTCATGGGTAATAAAAAATAAAGATATAAATAATATGTTACAATAAGTATTATTTGTACACAGTAATTGTATTATTATTTGGCTGTGTGGATACTTTCAAACTTCTAGAACAGGGGTGGCCAACCTGCAGCTCTGGAGCCATGTGCAGTTCTTCATAAATTAATATGCATATCCTTTAATCTTTGCACAAGCACACAGTGACCAACTTTCAAATGGTCCAAAGGGAAGCTGGTCACTGTTTGCTTGTGCAAGATTCAAGGAGACACATCAATTTCTGAAGAGCCACATGTTGCTTCAGAGCCTCAGGTTGGCCACCCCTATTCTAGAGTGAGATATAACAATGAACTTTCATGTGTGTGCAGAGGCTAAATGAATAATGATTTCACAAAGATGGAGGATTGTCAAATACACATGGGCAAAACAGCTGATACGATGCTGCTCATTTGTACAAGCTGGTGAACTGGCCTGACTAAAGTTTCTGACTTTAAAGTAGTTTTGCATAAGCTAAGGATTTGACTCAAAGTCAATCAGAAATTTTAACATTTTTTTAAATTTCAGTTAAATGTGTGATAGCTTTGTTACATGTTTATGGATAAATACATACTTATTTTCATAGTCTAGTTAGTATGGTTGAAAAAAACCCTGAAATTATATAACTCGTTAGTATGTAAGGTTGTAAACAGACCTCTTATTTGACCTGGATCAAAACAGGTGCAGTTCAGACATTTACACACATTGTCTTTCCAAGCTGCATTGCTGCTCCTCCACCAATAGGTGGTCAGTGACAGCATACAACCTAATCCACTTGTCTATGAAATGACCTAGAATAATCTTACAGGTGCCTACAAAATAACACTTTTTATCCCACATACTTCAGAGTGAAACAGAAGAGTGGACTTGTATGTCTGTAGAATTCTGGAACAAAACTCTTTCTCCCAGGACATATGCAACAGCTTGTATATTTACTCAAATCTAAGATGACCTAGGATTTAAGGCAACCCCCCTATAATTATATTCTATACATGGAAAATGTATACATTTGTTATGATTTCCCATCTATAGAATCTAATTATTTAAGGTTTGTCTTTAATTCATCCTCTGCACTTCTGCAGGGGGGCAGACATTGGGGAGAGGTAGTGCGGAGAGGTTAAGAAGCTTGTCCCCTGCTTGTGCCTGTTCCCTGCCACATCTTCCTCTTGCCTGCCCCTGCTGCATCCTTGGACCCCTTCCCCCCTCCATCTTTGCTCCTTTGTCCACAGCCTCTGCTCCTTCCTTCCCCAACACCTCCTCAGACTCTTTCCCTGCCCCGCCTCCCCTTCCCAGGTTCTGCTCTCTCTTCCCCTCCACAGCTTCTGCTCCCCACTTCCCTCCCCTCCCAGCTTTAATTAAAGTGCCTCCGAAGAACCACTCTAATTAAAGCAGTCCCTGCCCCCACCTCCTCTCTCACTCATGCCAGAGAACTTGTAAAGAAGCCCTATGATATAGGGAGCTTTATAAAAACCACCAATATAGCTTTAATTACATCATCATCACACCATTTTTGAGCAAATATTCAACTAAATCCCAGGCTTTGCAAAACCAAGCAAACTCAAAACCACAAAAAGAATGTGTTGAAACATAGGGATCAAAAGTAAATAGAATCAATTGATCTTCCTGTTATTCATAGTCTATATCTCCTTCTATTTTGAATATTAAAAGTATCAATATATAGAGATAAGAGGGCACAACTATTTAACTTGGTAAAACAAATCTTAGGTTATTTTGTCATTCATCTCTTTGAGCTTCAAATCTCCATCTGTGAAATGGAAACAATTGCTTTTCCTTGTTTACCTTTCTTGTCTGGGTTTTGTAGGTTTCTTGCATGGGGGGGTCTATTTGTATGCTTATCTATTTATGTTTTTTGTTTTTTCTAATAATGGGCAAAACAATTCTTTAAAAATGACATAGAGTGAATAAAATAGCTTTATGCTAGTCTATCTACATATGCTCAGTCTACTCAAGATCATTAGATGAGAACTAAAGTAAGCCAACCACAATCCATTTGAAATACAAACATTTTTAGCAGATATCATTCCTTTGTCTGTTTTCCACATTTTGATAAGCAGATAAGAAATTTGATTCTAGGAATTATTCTGTCAAAAGTGTCAGAACTATGTCCAAGCTAAACAGTTCTTTGTACTAATATGGTTAAGGCATGCCAGTGTTTCTAGAGTTCTAGCAAGATATCTTAACTACTGTAGCACCACATCCCAGCATTTTATGCGGTGACATCTAAAAATATTTTAACATGTAAACAACAAGCCAAAGGACCCTTTTTCTCATGGTTTCTGCTTTGTTTTATGCATGGTTCCATTTATTCTTCATGATATAAGGAGCTGGTCCTGTAGTAATGACTCTTACACAAAAGATTATATATATATATATATATATATATACACATACACCTTAATTGGTCTGTCTATCCATAATGCTTTACCTGTACTCTGATTGGTTGTCTTAGCAGCCAATAACAATGCTAACTGAAACAACCAATCAGATTGCTCCAAGAGAGTTCTGAACAGAAGGCAGTGGTGGCAGTACAGCAGACTGCCACCATGGAGGGGATGGCGAAGCAAGCTTTCCTGCCCACCCCCCCACTCCTGGGAAGCAGTGATTGTGTGGGGTGGCCCCCCACTCCATCTCCCTTCCCCCCCATTATTTCTGATGGACAATTGGCTAGTATTTACATAACAAGACTCAGTTTCAAATGGAATGTGTGAAAGGATTTTATTGGGATGCGGGGCAGGGAGTAGTCAAATGGAATACTTTTCAACATCAATGATGTGTGGCTTGCAGTAGGCTGTGTACCCAAATGTATTATGTGTTAGGATTGTTTTTGGAGACAGAAAAATAACTTAACCAGCAAGGGATAGGACTGTATGGACAATGGTGCTTGTGAAAATGCATGCTTTAAGGTAAGAGACATCAACTAGGACTCTTAAGATGGAGGAGGATGAGCTGAGTGGAGGGAAAAGAAACTCTGTAAGAGAGAGCCTTCAGTATGTGGAGCAAAGCAGTATAGTAACTGCGGAATGGCAGAAAGACAAGAAAGAATGGAAAGGAATGGGACCATAAGCAAATTGTGAGGTTGAAACTAAAGATGATGAATAAGTGGGAATAGGAAAGAGGCAGAATGAAGCTATGGAAGAAAAACCTCTGTAGTGTCCTTCCTTCTGAAATAGGATAAGTGCTCTTGTTTTTACCAAAGTAAGCAATGTGTTTTGGATAATCCCCACTACTTCTATTTTTCCTCACTTCTTTCCATCTGTAACTGCTACTGCTGTGATTTCTTCTTTTCTTGTTTTCCCCTCACCATCTCTTCCAGAGTCTTTGGATGAAATTTGTGGTCTCTGAAAAATCAACTCAAATTCTTCAGTCCCTTGAAAATTTTCTCTTGGTATGTAGAAATTAACGTAACACTGGGAAGCCCTGCTTACAGCAAGACAATAATGGGTAAGGGGAAAAAAAAACAAGAATATGAATCCTTTAAGTTATACATGTTTTTTTTATTCTCAAACTATGCTAAAAATAGTTAGGTATTAAAAGTCACACTAATACTTAAACTGATATTTATAGATCTGACACATTTTGTAAAATGGTTAATTATAGACTGAACAGACTGTGAACAGGCGGGTACATTAAAACGTTCGTTTTTCAGTCCTCCCTAATAGTCCTTAAACTGAATAGCAATTTACAATATGTAACAACAACAAAAAATAACTGACTTAGGAATCTAATTCTTGTTCTATTAAGTTACTGAACAATGGAAACTGAAAGATGATTATGCAATTGCTATTAGCAGCCAAACACAGCTTACCTGGTAACTGGCTCTCCAATCTCTTTTGACAGTTAATATGTCAAGGAAAAAAATGTCTGATCTGAAATGGACAGTATTTAATGAAATAGCCAGCAACTCATGGACTATATCTTGGATAAAGCATGCTTACTTAAAGTTGTCTGAATAGATATTATTTTTAATGTCAATAAATATATGCTAAATTGTGTTTGGATAAGTAGGAAAGCAAAATGCTTGTCCTTAAGTTGTGCACTTCTACTTAATTGAAGAGTTGGATAGCAATCTGTGTGTATGATACTGATATTACATTAAGGTAATGCTAGAAGGAACCTATTTCCAGCAATACATATTTGGTTACATTTTCTAATGAAATTTGGGCATAATATGTTAGAAATTGTTTGAAAATAGTTAATGTTGTAGGACTTTTGTGGGATGTTAATTCTGAACCCAGACCACAAAATAAACTTATCTTTAAACTCAAGCATTAGACTAAACCAAATTAGGCTTCAGTTCCAAATTCTGTCATTTCCACCTAGCTTTCAGTAAATTAAAACCTTTCATTAGTTTTGATTACTTTCAGTAGACATTAGCACATATTTCTGAATCAAATACTTCAAAAATAATCTTATAATGACTAGATGTGCAACGCTACATCAGTCTAATATCAGATTGTTACCGATATAAAGAAAATTTGCTATATCAGATATCGGCCTGATGACACTGATAATTTATCTGATAAATGCCTGTGCTGTGCACAGTCACAGCACAGCGTGGAGGCAGCAAGGAAAGCTGCCCCCATTTGGTCAGTCCATTGTGGTGAAAAGGGAAGAGGGAGGGAAAGCATATGGGGGAGGCAGTATGATGCCCCAGGGGAACAGGGGGATGGGGAGGTATGGGACAAAGCTGTGGCTCATGGGGATGCTGACTCCCACCACTGCACACACGTGGGGTGGGGGGGATTTGCCCACAGATCTGGGCAGATCAGGTTGGGCAGACTGAAGCTGAGCTGTGTGGGGCTTTTCTTGATGGGCCTGGGCTCTGAGCAGGTGCCAGCAGTGCTGGGAGGGGCTGCAGTCACCCTAAATTTCACTGTAGCCTGGTTCCCAGTGCTGCTGCTGCACACCCGCCTGGTGCAGCCCAGCTCTTTCTGGCATGTGGGTGGAGGTGGGATTTAAGCCAGGACACTACTGGGCAGGTGCGTGACTGTGGCACTGGGAGCCAGGCTGTGGTGAAATTTAGGGTAGTTGCAGCCCCTCCTAGCACTGCGGGCACCAGCTCAGAGCCCAGGCACACCAAGAACAGCCCTGCGCAACCTGGCTGCAGCCCACCCCACCTGCCCTGCACAGGTCTTGCCTCGGTCTTACTGAGGGGGGACCGGGACATCTCTCCCATTGGAAGCCTGTATTCCACCTCGGGAATCACTGCTAGGCCGGGGGTGAGGGTTGACCTAGTGGAAGGGCTTCTGGAAGGGCTGGATCTCTTTAAGTCGGCGGGCCCGGATGACCTACACCCAAAGGTGTTGAGGGAGCTGGCGGGGGTGATTGCTGAGCCCTTGGCTTGGTTATACGAGCTCTTTTGGAGCTCTGGACAGGTGCCAGAGGACTGGAAGGTGGCCAATGTGGTTCCCAGCTTTAAGAAGGGGAGAAAAGAGGACCCGGAGAACTACAGGCCTGTCAGTCTCACCTCGGTTCCGGGGAAGAAATTTGAGAAAATTCTCAAGGCTCATATCTGTGAGGGACCGGCAGGAGACTTTATGCTGAAGGGAAACCAGCACAGGTTTGTTAAGGGCAGGTCCTGTCA
>JAGPOW010003642.1:55901981-55913927 GCA_030014935.1 Caiman crocodilus | reverse complement strand
GTAACTAGGACCAATGGTCACAAGTTACTGGAGAGCAGGTTTAGGTTGGACATTAGGAGGCACTACTTCACAGCTAGGGTGGCTAGGATGTGGAACCGGATTCCTAGGGAAGTTGTTCTTGCTCCTACCTTGGGCGTCTTTAAGAGTAGATTGGATAGGTACTTGGCTGGGGTCCTGTGACTCCAGCACTCGTTCCTGCCATTGGTGGGGGGTCAGACTAGATGGCCTGCTCTAGGCCCCTTCTGACCCTAGGCATTATGATACTATGATACTATGAGATCTGGAGGCAGATCCCCCTCCTGTCCTCTCAGCAATGGGAACCACCCCCCACCCAAGTGTGGGCTTTGTCCCTCATCCACCCCGCCCTGGCTGGGCAGCGCATGCCCTTGCCCCTGCCCCCTCCTTTCCTCACTGTGGGGTGCATTGATCTCCCCCCATGCCCTTCTCTCCCCCCTCCCCTTTTACTACAATGGACTTACCAGCTGGAGGCAGCTGTATCTGATATTGGATCAGCATCAGTCAATATGCCTCCTTAAATATCGGCTATTGATATTGGCCCCCAAAACCTCTATCGGTGCAGTCCTAGTAATGACCTATATATACAGGGTTCAAAGCTTATTGAAATCAATGAGAAATGTTGCCTAGCTTCAATGGACGTTAGAGCTTGTCATTGATACTTGTCAGAAGTTCAGCTGATGCAGCTATCACAAGAAATATGAATAGCACATCCTACACTCTGCAAAGGATATGAGATACAGATACAGGATAATATGCAGAGATGGACCATATCTAGCTCATAGCTGAAATTTTAATCTGATGATTTTGATACTTGATTGAAATAGGTACAGACATTTAAAAATTGTCATCTCTTTTGGCCTTGCTGAGGGCTTAAACATCAATGTATATAGTAGTTAAAGGGAATGGTGCAACTATGCAATAATAAAAGTTGATTATAATTAATGTAAGTGTAATTAATTTATGCCTATTAACAAGGGTGATACATAGGGGGTGCACAGGGGTGAATGTGCACCCCCTGAGAGTGCCAGTGCACCCCCTGCAAGCGCTGGCCTCGTGATCAGCCAAGGGGGGACCCCGCCCCCTGGGTTAGTGAGATCAGCCATAAGGAAACACCCTCCTCCAGTCACTGACTGGTCACTAGGGGGCCCCCCTAAGGTGCCCCCCTAAGGTGACACCAGTCGCCTATGACTATTAATACTATGAAAAACAGTGTATGCCAAAGCAAATCTTCAATGAAGCAAAACTTCATTACACAAGAAACTGAGGAATCCTTTTATTGCTCATGTGATTCAAAGTACATTACCCAGCTAGCACTCTTTTCTTTTGCTCAAGTTATAACAAAGATAATACTCCATTACCTCTTCCCATTTTATGAGACGGCTACACAGTTCCCAGTACATTTTCTTTGATACATGACTTTTGCCAGCCCAATGAATATAGAAAACAAACTGAAAAGTTTGACAGTGCTAGAAGCAGTTGAAATATGTACATGAAATGTAATTGCAACTAAAGATTGCTTTCAATGGAACATGAACATTTTTAAAGAGGAACAATTTTCAAGATACTTTCTGGTGTTTCAAAATTATGTAATATAAAATTTTATATGAAGTTGAAAACTGTTACTAAACAAAGTTTCATAACCCAATAATTTTAACTGAGAAAGATGATCAAAAATGATTTTCTATAATTTTTTCTTTTAGATTTTGGATATGTAACAAGAAATGTTCATGGGGAATTTTAACAGAAGTGAAAAAAATAAAAGAATTTGGAACTAGCCCAGGAAAAAAGTCAAGCATTACTTGTAGATAACTGTCTACTAGGCCTGTGCAAATATGGAACTATTCAATTTGGATCCAGACTCAGCCAATTCAGATGCCAGAAATTTGACTCAGAGCTCCAAATCATTTTTCCACTTTGATTTGGCCAAATTGGCTCCAAAGCTTCGGAGCCAATTTGGAGGTGACTTGGAGATTTGGCCATAGGGTATAATGGGGAATCAATGAAATATCTATACATTTGCTGTTTTTGCCTTATTAAGATGAAACTTGCAGGAGTGGTAGCCTTTGCAGAGATCATGAATTCTGCCAGGTTTCAAGGAGATGAGTGCATGGGTTTCTGGGAAACTGCACCTCAAGTTGCTAACAAGCAAAACTCATGTTGCATGTGTGTTAAGCCATAGTGGAGTGAAAACTGACAGGGTAGTACCCCTTTCTGAGGCTACAAATCCTGCTAATTTTCAAGGAGATAGGAGCAGTGGTTTATGGGAAACTGCACCTCAAGCTGCTGACATGCAAAACTCATGACATAGGGGACACTGTTTGTATGTGTTAAGGCATAGCGGGGTGAAAACTTCTGGTCTGCTAGGCCCTGCTGCAGCCACAAAGCCTGCCAGGTGCCAAGGAGATAGGTGCAGGGGGAGTCTGACTTCTGGGGCCCTGCACCTGTAGCACATAACAAGAAGAACTCGTGACGTGGGTGGGTGATACTGGGTGTGTTAAAGTGTGCCCTCACTGGCTCTGGCACCTCTACACAACATGGTCTGGTCCACCAATTTACATGACAACAGGTAAAATAACTTAGTGACTGATAGCTCACTAGCAGTAGCACCAGCTGCATCTCAGCTAGCCAAACTGTCAGGGAGCCCTTCTTTCCTCTCAAGTAGGAGCTGCTTCTTCTCTAGCATGTCTGTTAAGGTGTGCTCTCACTATGTGACTCTGTGTGTCTACTTGTGTTCAGGTGCGCCCTCACTGGTACTGGGGCCTCTACACAACATGGCAGTGTGCCCCAGTGAGGACTCCTCCTCCCCTACAGCCTCAGTCTGATCCACCACTGTAAACGACAGCAGGTCAAAATAAATTTAGCTGGCTCAACACCAGTAGCATCAGCAACAGCATCAAAGGTACCCAAATGGAACTGTCACAGAGCCTTTCTTTTTATAAAGGTATTGACAGAAAGAAGTAAAACGTTTTGTTGTGTTGGATATATGCTATTACTCATGGTTTGTGATGGCTTATCTTGTGTTTTTATGTCCATATGTTTATTATGAAAAAAAGGAAAACTTAAAAATATATATATTAGGAAACTTTTGGGTTGGAAAACCCTTTGTCAGGCTGGGGAAGTACCTGTAGTTGGTTCTGAATGGAAGCAATAGTAAAGAAGCCAGAGGCTGGCCTGGCATACAATGCAGGCAAAAAAGCCAATCAGTGAAAATGGAAATGGAGGCATCAGGGTGTGAGGGCCTGGCTGGGGTGGAGGGTGGCAAGGGAAAGGGGGATGTAGCAGTCCCGACATGCTCCCCTTCACCCTCAGGTCTCACATGCCCACCATCATGTAGACTGTACTGGACCACAAGGCATCCAGCCATTTCCTGATGCCCCGCTTCAGCCGCCTCACCCATGCCTGCACATCTGGTGACAGTGGCTTGCCCCAGCCAGGAACATTGATTCCCTGGAATGTCTTCATTTGGTTCTCAAGTTCCCTCACTAGAGGGATCACCTGGCAGAGGGCATCGCCAGTACTAAGGGTCTCGTGCCCTCAAGGAAGGGCTTGAGGACCACCAAGATCTGGGAAATGGTACCCTACTTAGCTCTGTTCAGGGGGCCACTGATCCCTTTCTCTCCAAGCAAGGCCATCTCGTGGATGGCCTTCTGTTGCTCCACCACCCTTTCAAGGATCAAGTATGTGGAGTTCCACCGAGTCTCCATATCCTGCATGATTTTGGCAGACTTGCCAACAAAGTTGGCATCATGGACAGCCTTCACCATATTGGCCGTATTGTTGGTGACCATGAACCCGTGGGTGAGCTCAGTCTGCCCAATGAGCCACTCCTGCACCATGCAGTTC
Organism: Caiman crocodilus; assembly: GCA_030014935.1. Classification (NCBI taxonomy): domain Eukaryota; kingdom Metazoa; phylum Chordata; order Crocodylia; family Alligatoridae; genus Caiman; species Caiman crocodilus. The sequence continues at coordinate 55,910,066 of JAGPOW010003642.1, read as the reverse complement.
ATGGCCCCCATGATCTTCCTTGCCATGTGGGACTCTTTCAGCACCTCAACTTGGAGTAGAGCTCACTGATGGCCTGAGTGATTCCATCAGTGCCCTGTGAGGGAGAGGTAGGCGTGATTGCCACCCTGGCTGCACCAGATGTCAGAAGTGAAGTACAAGGCTACCTGTGACCCTGCTTTGCACAGCTGCTCCCTCAAGTACTCCCTGCATGCTGCATACAGAGAGGTCACTATCACCGTACTAAAGGTTGTGCATATAGGCACTTTGTAAGATGGGGCCAGAAACACTATGAGCCACCTGAACCCTGGCCACTCAACTAGGGAGAAGGGCTGGCAATCCAGAGCAAGCATCTCCCCAAAGCTCTGGGTGATCTCACTTGCCTTTGTAACTTGCCCCACTCTGCCTGCAGCTTTTCCCCACTGTTCCAGGGTGGCCTGCCTTTGCTTTGAGGGGAAAGGGGCTTTGGAGAGAATGGGTGACTTCCCTTATGGCATGCTCACACTGGTGCCAGGCTCAGCAGCAAGAAGGGCAAGGGGGTGCTGCCTCCTGAGATGCCGCATCATCACCATGGTGGAAAAGTGTTTCACGTCCTTCCTCCGCCTGATGTGCTTTTGGCAGTGCTGGCAGACAGCAAACCTGGGATCATCTGCCAGCTCAGAATGCTCCCACACCATGCTACTTGTTCACTTCTGTCCCTCCTCTCAGACACTGTGATTGGAAAGGCAGTTGGAGAAAAATCATGCTCACTGGCCACCTAGATATGTCAGACTTTCCCCCCCTGCTCCGCCTCCCTCTGTTTCCCCATACAGACAGCCTTCTGAATCTCCAAATTGCTGAATCTTTTCTGAATCGATTCAGAAGCTCTGAATTGATTGTAAAGCCAAAAGCAGCTAGTAATTTGATTTGGAATTGCAGATTCAACCTCGGAATCGTCCAAATCTTCCAAATCCAAATTGCAATCCAAAGCTTCTCACAGCCCTACTATCTACAAGTATTTGCCTGTTTCTCTGGTAGTTCTATTTGTTCCTGCACTGAAAACAGACATCATCATTACAATTTGGTCTTGTACTTTTCTTCATATCATTTTAACAGAGTTTTAAACATGTTTTCCCAATGTGATTAAAAGTGTTTTAGTTGCTGAAACAATCTTTTTTGGCTGGATAAACAGGTTCATAATTAATCATATTGTGCAAGAAAATTCTCCTCTGAAGTAGACAAAAACAGAATTAGTCTTTCTTCAGGGAAATGGATATGCTTCATATTTTAAGCTGAGCTGAATATACATAAATTGTGACTTTCCTTCTGTAATTTTGTAAACATTTTCTCCATTTTACTTTGAGTCTGGTTCATCTGATCTGTATACAGAACTAAATTTGCAAAAACATAGGAAACAAAAGATATTCCAATGCTTTATTATAACAGAACATTTTCTGTAGTTCAGGCTGCCTTTGTCAACTCCAGGTCTGCCACATGATTTTTATAATAGCAGCCGGGATGTGAATTACTGAGAGCTCTTAACAGCATATGGAGCACATATAATGACACCATTTATACAGATGGAAAAGTAGAGTAAACTGATAGTCTAGTATCAAGTAGCTTTTACAACAAAATAAATAAAATAAAAACCAATACCATATTTTTAATGAAGAAACCTTTTACTTTCTGCCCTTTCCCCCCCCCCCATGTGCTTATAAGAAAAAGTAAAATATGTGATGGTGGGCAGTTAATCAGACATTTATTTTCTCAAGTGTTTCATGACTGATTCCCAATTGGCCAATCAAATTTACTCAAACTACTTGGTAAGAATTTAGGAGAGGAAACCCAGAGAGACCTAGTGAATGAATACTTTTAAAAAGAGAATTTATGTTAAACCCTCCTGATAAATTACCTTATGTCCATGAATTCTTCACCAAGCTTCCCAAAGTAGGGCAGGTCAAGAAATATGCCTCACAGCAGTATAAATCTCAAATGAATGTTTCTATACCACAATAATTTAAGGTTCTTGTCACCTAAAATCCCTACTTCTATACATGTTGGAGGTCCCAGAGATGACATATGTAGTATATCACTTCCACCTCATGAACAACTGCTTTCCTTAGGATGAAATGTGAGTACAAATGTTATTATTTATGCATAATCCCAAACTGCATAGCATAATGTATTATGTCAGCATCACTGAACAGATCAAATTAATCTGGAAAGAAACTTAAAAGGAGACAGCTGTACATCATCTAGTGACATGCTTCTAATGGAATTGTACAGGTATCCATTTGTCCTGTTTCTGTTATCACTCAAGCTGTAAAAAAGGATCTTGGAAATTCCTAATTTTGACTACATTTTCATTGTAAGGGCCCTCCTAATGGATGTGACTAGGTTCTGTTAGACTCTATGATAGTTTACAGGAGGACAATGACATTAATTGGAGGAGAAAAAGGTGATTAGGAACAGTTAGCATTGATTCACCAGGGGCAAGTCTTGACTGACAAACATGATTGCCTTCTTTGATGAGGTGACTGGCTCTATGGATGTGGGGAGACTGGTGGATATGGTGTACCTTGATATTAGCAAAGATTTTGTTACCATCTTCCACAGCATCTGACAGACAAGCTAAGAAAGTATGAGCTAGATGAATGGACTGCAAGGTGGACAGAAAACTGGCTTGATCATCAAGTTCAGAGAATAGTAATCAATGGCTTGATGTCTAGGTGGCAGCCGTTATGAAATGGAGTGCCTTAGGGGTCAATCCTGGGGCCAGTTTTGTTCTATGTCTTCATCAATGACCTGGAGGATGGCATACAGTGCACCCTCACCAAGTTTGCAGATAACACCAAGCTGGGAGGAATAGTAGATATGCTGAAGGGCTAGGTTAGGGCTAGGATTCAGAGTGGCCTAGACAAATTGGAGGATTGGGCCAAAAGGAACACCATAAGGTTCAACAAGGACAAGTGCAAAATCCTACACTTGGGATGCAACAATCCCATTCCCATGGGGGCTGACTGGCTGGGCAATAGCTCTGTAGAAATTGGGGGTTACAATGGACAATAAGCTGAATAAGATCCAACAGTGTGCTCTTGTTGCCAAGAAGGTTAACAGTATACTAAGCTGTATTGGTAGGTGTGGTGCCAGTAGGTCAAGGAAATAATTATTCCTCCGATTCAGAGCTGGTGAGGCCACATCTGGAGTACTGCGTTCAGTTTTGGGTACCCCACTACAGAAAGGGTGTGGACAAATTGGAGATAGTTCATCAGAGAGCAGCAAAAATGGTGAGGGAGCCAGGGGACATGACTTATGAGGAAAGACTGAGGGAACTGGGCTTATTTAGTCTAGATAAGAGAATAGTGAGGTGGGGATTGAATAGCAGCCTTCAACTACCTGCAGGAAGGTTCAAAAGAGGATGGAGATAAACTGTTCTCAGTGGTGGCAGGTGACGGATCAAGGAGCAAGAGTCACAAGTTGCAGCAGGGAGAGTTTAGGTTAGATAGCAGAAAGAATTTTCTTACTAGGAGGGTAGTAAAACACTGGAACAAAGTACCCAGAGAGGTGGTGGAAGCTCCATCCTTGGAGGTTTTCAAAACTCAGCTAGACAAAGCTTTGGCTGGGATGATCTAATTGAAGATGGTCCTACTTTGAGCAGGGATTGGACTAGATAACTTCCTGAGGTCCCTTGAAACCCTAATTTTCTCTGGTTCTCTGATCCTCTGATTAGTTATACAACAGTGCAGAAAAAGAAAGGAGTCTAGGAGGTATTGTTTCCAAACCAAATCTTTCATCTTTCCCATGGTTGCACTGTGACATCAGGAGATATTAACTGTGCTTTGTCAGCGATGGAAAAGATATGCCATGTCATTAATTCTGTCTCCTTATCATTGAAGAGCTTTTCTCTACATGGCATTCCCTAGTACTCTACCTCATCTAGTTTTTAACATCTAAAACTGAGACAACATTCACCCTTTCTGTGTCAATGCTGCCCCACAATATGCTGAAATATTAGGAAGTGCATACTGAGATCAAGGTCAAAATTTGATTTCTATACATACTAAATATTTCTCTCCCTCAGTGATTTCTGTACCATCCAAGTCCCTATAGACCCTTACTAAGTTTCTTCGGTGACTGTGAATTACTTGAGCTAGGTTGATTTGCTTTATATTTTTAGTTTGTTTTTGTATATGCACATTATACTTTGCGTCAGGTTCAGATAGAACAAAAGGGTACTGCATATTAGTGTAACTGAACAAAATCCTAGTGCATTTGAAGAAAATGGAAAATTATCCTTGTAGATATGGCCCAGTTGATGTAATGTATACATCGGGTGGACAGAGAGACAAATTATAGTTGGAGGTGAACAAACTAAAACTAAAAGAAAGCTTCCCTTTATCCACTCTCCCTGTTGATTACTTTTCCTGTTACTTGCCTGATCTCCCTTGTCCTCTGCATATAAGACCTATCAGTTTCCACATGCACCATTATACTGACTTCCAAGTAGTAACTTACACCACTGTTTAATGAAATCCATGCCTCAATTTGGTCTACAGTTTCCAGTGCAAGTCACAGAGAGATGAAGGAAAGTTATAGATGCTAAACTGTTTCTTTCAGCATTAGTTGAAAGAAAATGAATTAAAATTTTAACTTAATAAGGAAATAGGAACCTATGCTTATTTTGAGGATTGGTTTTCCTTTAGATATCAGTATAATCCTTTTTTCACTCTACTACTTCAAGAATGTAATGGTGATGGGCCAGCATTTACACAAAACATGAACATATGCTCTCTTTTAAAAATTCACTTCCAATTTTAGCCCAAGAGTTGAAAAGTTCTTTATAAATTGGCTTGGATTAAGGTTAATCTACTGTACCTAATATGGAAAAAAATATTAGGTACATATTTGAAAATCCAAAAGTATAATATGGTATACCTGCAAAACACATCTGTACCTAAATTATATTAACAGGAGCCCTTCTCTTTCTTATCCCTTCTCACTGAACAAACTTGTGATACAAATATTTCTTTTCCGAAAGGTGTTGGGAGAATCCAGAATATCAATAACAACAGAACCTCCAGAATAAACTCAGCTTCATTCTATTTAAAATAATCTTGCTTCCTTTAAAACCCAATAAATGTGCAGTCTCTCCACATTTATGAAAGAGCATTGTTATCAGTCCCTGGATTTTCCTCCTTCTCCATTTATAAATGGAAGGCAGTGGTATGAACTCTTTCTTCATGAAGGCAAATGCCCCTTGGCTCAGCAGCAAGTCTTGCTCAAGAAGGTGAATTTATACTTTTCTGCATGGGTGACATTACATTTAATCTTCCATTCAGGGCTGTCCAAATGGTGACTTGCTGAAACCCATCATGCTGCCAAAAGGCCCCTGCATTGCCTCTTCCACAGTTGTGAGGCAGAGAAAGGCTAGGGTGGAGTGTTTTACTTTTTTACTTTACCTGAGAGCTTAAGTAACTTTAGTTCTTTCAGTTCCTTCCTGGTTAAAAAAGAATACATTTATCACATATCTAGTAATATTCCTGAGTCTTTATTTTTGTCTCTTTCTTCTTCATGGTGATTAGTCTTCAACCCACATTTCACTTCTTCATTTCAGACAGTTGTGTGTCTGACTCTGGTAATCTTTGCTAACAAAGAGTTAGGTACTTTTTTTGTAATTATTATGCCTTCTAGACATAATTTCGATTTAGACTGACTTGAGTTTTAGGCCAAGTTGAATAAAGCAAGGATTTGACCCATGGATTTGATTCCATTCTATAACTGAATGGTCATGATGTCTTGCTGATTGTGTGCTCAAATTAAACTAAACTGATTTTTACAAATAAACTTTTCAGGGCTTTATTTCATGATATCACTAGGATGGGTGTTTAATTGCACATTTCCATGCCTTACAGTAGTTTAAGGCAGGGGTAGGCAATGTTTTTGGCTGCAGTGCCAAAAAACCCACAATGTCTACCTTGTAAGGTGCCGGAGTGCTGGCACACCACAAAACCAAACCTCAGGCAGAGCAGTACATGGCAGGATGCCCTGCATATTTAATACAATTAATAATCATTAATATTGCTTTTTTTTGCTTTTTTTTCCACAGTAAATACTAGGATTTCTAAAAATTCAAAATCTGATGACAATAAATAAAACTTGTACTGCCTTGTACTTGCGATTTTTTTTTCTTGTCAAGCATGTTGTGATGAGGGGGAAGAGAGGGAGAAAGGGTAAAGGGTAAAGGAGAAGCAGGTACTGGCAGAGTCACTGAGGGCAGACTGACCTGGCCAGGCCCTTGGGAAGGCTGCAGCTGGAGGAGAGCTGGGGTCAGGCAGGGAGTGGGGACTGTCCCAGGGCTCCACTATTCAGGCCACAGAGAGGGGCCCAGTAGCACCAGAGGTGGGGCCTAGTTGGCCCACACAGCTCTGCAGGGATGGGGTGCAGCCACCCTGCCCATGAAGGGATGCTGCCTGGCTGGGGCAGGACACTGGACTCAGGAGCTTCCTGCTTGGTCTCTGTGCCAACCGGGTACATTGCGAGTGGGAGCTGTAGCCGTAGGCTGTTCTCTGGGAACAGCCACCATAGCTGGCACAGGTCTGAGCCAGCTGGCAGCACAGCGGCCCTGTGAAGTACCTGCCCAGCCCTGGACCCTTGATGGGAGCTGCAGGTGGACAAGTCCAGCACCCAGATGGACTGAGGCAGCTGTGCTGGTTGTTCCTAGGCTCCAGGGGGCTCCTGTAGCCAGGGCCTTGCACTGGGGATGGCTCGGCTCTGCTTGCACCGTGCCCAGTGTGCAGGGAGGCTGATCCTGGAGAGAGAAGCCCCACAAGCCCTGCATCCTGCCCTAGGCAGGCAGCATCCTCACGTGCTCAGGGTGGCTGTACCCCATCCCTGCAGAGTTGCGTGGACTGGGCCTGGCCCCACTGGACACCCCCACCTGCCTGCCTGACAGCAACTTAAAAATAAATAAATAAATAAATTCTTTGTGCGCCTCCTAGCGTGCAGGGGAAAATGTCTCCACATGCCACTAATGGCACACATTCCATGGGTTGCTGACCCCTGATTTAAGGCATTGTAAGGGCAACCCTAACTCCCGGGTTTGTAATGATTTTTTTTCAGGTTATTTCAATATCCTTAAAATATTTTTTTATTGCACTATATATACTCTCAGGATATGAACAAGCTTTCATGGGACCCAGCTTAGGTTAATGCAGCTTAGTTTAAGCCTTCTAAACCAAGCTGGTATCCATGCATGCATGTGTTCGCTACTTGTCAGAAGAAGCCATGGACAGCCAGAGGCAAGTAAGTTGCATGGAAGAGGCTGGTCCAGGGGTTCTGGCAGATCTAGGGTGGGGTTTGCAGGTTTGGGGAGTAACAATAACATAGCCCCAGTGCTATGGAAAATAGCTTGGCTTTCCCAGCCCCAGAGTTGTGTTGTGTAAAAAGCAAGCATTCACTAGATTGGGTTAATTCTGGCTAGATTGGCTTAACCCCATGCTGATCTAAAGTTAATTCACATCTGATAAGAATTAACTTTAGATCAGACATGCCAGTTTTAGGGCTTGCACACACAGGCATTTAGGTTAGGGAGATCTAAAGCTAAGTACAGGTATTCAAGAGGCCTGTGGCAAAATTGCTTCAACTTTCAAGTTTTGCTCCAAGCACTCCCATTTAGGTTGGGAGGAAGCAGATTACCCCTTGTGGGGTCAGGTTTCCTGGCCTGCACCACCCAGTACAACAGGTAGGTGGAGCTCTTGCATGCCTCCCAGCATGCCCTGTAAGCTCTCCAGACTGCTGAAGACTCTCCAAAAGAGCCAAACAGCTGAGTCACCCTTGATTGGCCAGTGGCGAAATCACAGTTGCCCACCTGGACCTGATGCAGTAGCAGCTCATCATGGCATGTGCCCTCATGACCACAAACCACTCACATGCCCACTCAGCATACCCTGTACCCACCAAGGGTGGGTGTGTGTGGATGTGGGTCTATGGGTGTATCATAGTATCATAGTGTCATAGTACCTAGGGTCAGAAGGGGCCTAGAACAGGCCATCTAGTCTGACCCCCCGCCAATTGGCAGGAAACGAGTGCCAGGGTCACAGGACCCCAGCC
>JAGPOW010003642.1:55883193-55895777 GCA_030014935.1 Caiman crocodilus | reverse complement strand
TGACAGGCTCCTTACAGCAAACTTTAGCCAGTCAATGGCTAGAAGTTTATACTTTTTGCAAGGACAAGTTTAGAGGTAGGAGGGCTAAAGGACTATGTTGTCAGAATTGGAAAAATGTTCTTCCAGGCTCCAGCAAAACAGTCCATGTGAGGTCTTTGGGGTGGGGGGGGGAAGACAGCATCAGTGAGAGTAATCAGTGGGTTCAGGGATGCAGACAGCTTCCATGGGGATGTGGCGGGGTGGGGACAGTTGGGATCCATGGGTGGTTGGGGGAGACGGTGGCATCCATGAGGGGATAGGCAACATTTGTAGGGGGTTGCTGTCGTCCAGTATGATTTGGTGGGATCAGAGGGGCTCATAGGATCCATGAGGGAGCTTGGAAGGACCAAGGGCTGTTTTTACCCCCACCCCCAATCCTCCTAGAAAACCTATACCATCATCCCTCCCACCCCTCCACTCACTGATATTTGCTTGCTTGGTTCCAGCAGTGATGAACACTGGTAAAACTGGCAGCACCCAGAGCAGTATGTAGAATAGGGGGTTGAGAGACATTGGCTGGTCCATGTCAGGCCGAGGGACTGGGAGCTAAAACTAGCCTAGTGCTGGGAGTGAGGAGGTGGGGGAGAGTGAAAAACACAGCCCCAAGCTGGGGGCCAGGGTGTGGAGGCTGAAGGCTGGGCTTTCCCAACCCTAGGGCTACTCAGGTAACTGTACAAAAGTTCTATGCCCCAGAGGGCACATCTACATGAGACGCTTACTGAGTGGTAGCCTAATAACACTACACAGTAGTGTGCCAGTCAAAAGCCATGCTAATAAGCTAATGCACAATGTTATTAAGCTACTGCACAGTAAACATCACCAAAAAAAAGTACGCCGGTGCTACAGTGCAGTAAATTTACTGCACATTCAGTTAGTACTTCATTAAGGAAGTACTAAATGAAATGTACAGTAACTACAGAGCATTAGTGAATTTATGTAGACATGCCCAGTCTAACCTAGATTGAATAAGTCTGATACCACATTGATCCAGGTCTATCTTAGACCTGGTTCTTGAATTTTTAGACCAGTCTGTATCCACCGAACTTCTGTACAGTTTGGGGTTTAGATTGATTTCCAATCACTGAGACTAGCTCTGAGTGTAAGGTCCACATCTGGGGGAAACTAAGTTATACCAGGTGGTCATTTTGAACCCAATCTTACCCCCACCTAACATCTGCATTTAGCCTCTGTCAGATCCTCTGCCCCTCTTAAATCACTTGTCCAGCAGAAAAGCAGGGAAGCCAGCTATATCTGAACCAAGTCAGACTGAATAGCTTCCCCTCTCCTGCCTACTTTGCTACAAGCAAGTGCTGATTCCTGGTTGCAGTGTCATTCAGCTTTATCAGTTCTACCTACCAAAGAAATTATGGGAGCTAAGTGTTTCTGCACTGAGCACTGACACTTGGAGTGCTCTCTCCCTCCACCGCCCCAAGACTCATATCTCCGTGCATCAGGCTGAGAGAAAAGGTTAGCTATATTAAAATGAACAGGAATATTGACAACAAATGATTGTGATTGCATATCCAGTGCTGTTTTAGTAACTACTGGGAGTGCATGGCATCTTCATTTTCTCCTGATGATAAACTGTGGTCCTGGCTTCAGAAACAATTGTATCAGACCAATTAATCCAAGAGGCAGGGAAAACCCCTGTGCATTTGATTGCTGTCAAAGCCCTAAATAATCAATTATATACAGAGAAAGACTTAGCTAGTAACCTTTAACACAGGTTAAATTACCTTTAATTCCTATATGGCATTTTTACTGTGTAATTTTGCTCAGAAAGTAAATTACCATTCAAATACATACTGTTGCAGCTGTGTGATATTGTAAACCTTTTGGAGTAATGGAAATTTCTCCTACTGTGTTGTATCTGCTCTTAAATCAGTGCTATCAAAGCAAACCTATTTCCACATCTGATGCTGCTCCTCCCAACCTCAACAATATTTTATTCTATTTGTTCTTAGTTTTTTATTACTGATTGTCTCTTACTTTCTTATATGCTATTCATATACTTTGCTGTTACATTAATACTTTGCATACAGCATACATTTGCTTTCCTTTCAAAAAGCTTTAGCAGAAAATGCCGTGGATCTGTTCCAGTTATTTATTTATTTCCGCCATCCTCCTCAGTTTCTGAATATATACAGACTAATTAATAATTGTCTGAAAGTTGTTACTTATATACATATCAACAGGTTGCAAGTACTAGAGAAGACTGCCATATGTTCCAGGACTAAAACAAAACATTTCACAAATCTCTCAAACTTTTATTTACTGTGATGATTCCTGTCTAACTTAAACATTTATGTATCTTCCCTGCCCAATACTTTATTTCAGTATTATTACATAAACTGTAAGAAGGAGATAAATCAGCCAACAACTAAACAATCTTCATGGTTTATTTAGGTTTTTATTATTTTTGCTGCTGTGGCAAAGAGTTATAACTTGTGTTTCCAAATTCATTTTAAATATTTGTGAGGAATTGTATGGATAAGCACAGGGAAGTCTTATTTGAGCATAAGCATAAAGGACAGCTGCAGTCCCTTCAAGCTGCATTGCAAGCTGCCAGGCAAAGAATTTTGGGTGTGTGTAGTAGCAAGCCATTAACAACAATCTATGGTCAATGGGTGATCTGGGGATCAATTTGGGGCAGGCTATGAATGTCACAGGTGTTCTGTTAGGAAAGGTCACATATGCAGGTTTCTGTGAGTGTTGGTATGAGGCACAATTCATGCCTGCATAGCTATGCATATGTGGAAACTCAGACCTGCTCGAAAAGGTTCCATACACATCTGTACAACTGGTATCAACCAGAGGCAGAATGACTCTGGTCAAAGCAAAGCAATCCCTCTCTCAGTGACTCATTTTGGCCGCCAGAATATATTCAATGGAGGTGCCAAAGAACACGCCATATCTGCTGGGTTTGGAGCAGCAACCAGATACATCCCTAAGCCATGGCTCCAACTGGGTCTGGGAAGCACTGGCAAATTTGATTTATATTTCAGGGGAACAAAAGGTTCTAAAGCATCTGGAAAATTGATTAAATAAGCCAATCTATGCAACCATTGCCCAGGAAATAAAGGTTCAGGGCCACAACTGGGATTAGGCACAATGCCACAGCAGGATGAAGGCCCTGAACTGTGCTTTCCATTGGGCCAGGGACCAGAATCTTATTCTGGGGCAGAATGCACAATAGCCCCATTCTAGTAGCAGCTGTTCTGCATTTTCATGAAGGACACAGGTGATGCTTGCCTCCGATCCTTCAGGATGATGGTGCAGGAGGCCATACCGTCACCCAGTCCACAAGGACCAAGGATTGTTCTTCCACTGCAGCATGCAGTGCAATATGCACTGCACAGCCTTCAGGCAACCAGTCAGATGCAGGGGGCAAGTGCTTACAGCAGCTGGAGGATTGGGCAGCCAAGATGAAGATGTCTTAACCATGACCCCACTCTCCCTAATGCCTTGCCTGCATAGCCCAGAAGAGGAGAAAAACATCAGATTCCATGATGATACAGTCCCCAGAATTGTGGGACATGCCAGAAATTCCAGACACCCAAAGACTGGTGTAGGTACCAAAGGTGCCTGAGGATCCATGCCTGGGGACTTGTAAGTTACAGAGAAGGAGCATTAGATCGGTTTGGGTGACTAGGGCTTATATGAATCTAGCCCCACTTTTGCATCAAGGCCAAGTGTAATGAGGCGGGAGATAGGGCATTAATTTTGTAAATGGCAAATATGTTTGCTGCTTGCAGTCTCACAATGTTTCATTTACATGGTGGTGGATGTGCTGTCCTCTCTCAAAGTTGCTTGGGCTGGGAAGCATTAATTCATTTAGCAGCAACAATTGTGCTGCTGAGAGATCTACAATGAATACCTAGTGGACAAGGAGACAACTGGGTTCCTGCATAATCATCCTGTGCTGTTGGCTGCATTAATTTGTCAAGTGGCAGGAATGTTTTTTAGCCATTGCCAATAGTAAATCCACTACAGGGAACGGGGATGAGATCTTTGACCATAAACACCATTTTTTTTCCTCATTCCTGTTACCAGCTACTGCATCTTCTTGAAGGCAGGGATGTATGCCCAAACTGTGGACACCAGCACAAACCAGAACTGAGAGAATGCATGAACGCTGCCACAGGCAGAGATAGTCAAGAGAAAGCATGATGGAGGCTTTGGTGGCAGCCTTATAATCACAAGCACAGTCCATGGATGAATGGTGAGATAAACTCTGGGAGCTGTATAGAAAGACTGAAGAGCAAGAGGCAGAAGCTCACAAGGACATCATGGCCAGAACAAGGGAATTTCTTGTCCTAGCCTGACAGTGCCTTCAGGATATTACAGAGACCCTGCAGATGGAGGGCATGTTTAGAGAGGAGTTTCTTAAATGCATGACCCTGGCCCCCATTCATTAGCTGCCTCTCCCACACATCACACACAGGACCACCCATGTGACATCCAGTGTGTGTGCCCCTGTCTGTGAGCTGACCCTCATAGAGGCTGCTGTTTGTGATCAGCCTCCACATAGCAAAAACCTTGGCAACAGCCACTGTGCCTGTGAGCAAGGGGCACCTCTACTCTAGCAGGCCAAGGAAAATGTCACTATGCTTTAGAGATGAAGGAGATGGTGATACGGAGGAGGCACTTGTGGTAGGCAGGGGGAGGAAAGAAGAGCCTATGATGAGTAATTGGTTTTTAGTTGTTAGTGCTGTTCCTTCTGTAGGAAATCAGGGAGTGGGCATTGTGTTCCTGAGTTATTTTGGTTCTGCTTTGGTTACTGGTAATAAAATAAAAGCCAGTAAACCCCCTCTCCCCACCCTTCTATACTTCCCCTTTTACACACAGGGAACATGAAGTAAAGAATCAAGCAAAGCAAATAGAACCCTTTTTTTCCAAACCAAATATTAACCATAATTAAAGAAACCACAGAACACCTTCTATATTTGTAAGATAACAATGCATAACTACAACAACAGAGGAATTTCTTTTTATTAGCATAGCATGATTCATGAAAAAAATCAATCTAAGCAATAATCATCTCTAACTAAAAGACTTTGGCTCTAAAGTAGATGTTCGAAGCCTGACTGCAAACTGGTGCTTGGCCAGATCTATGAAACATAGATCTTTACCAGCCTGTCCTGCTCCCAGGAAGGTGCAGAGCCAACAATGAGAAAATACAGAGTCATTGCAAGGAGCCGGCATTATTTATTGGTCTTCCTGGGTCTGGGAATGCCTTATGAACTTAGAAAAATTCCTGTTGTGCTGGTGGGCCATGAATCTGTCCATAGCCAGACAGATCTGTCTCACCATCTCACACAGCCAATGATGATAGTCCCTGAGGGCATTCATGATCCTGTCTGTGCGTGCATTGGTGGCAGCCTGCCTCAGTAGCCTCAGTAGTGGCAGCATTGCAAATGGAGCTGAAAATCAAGAAATTCAGGAAATAGAGTGAATTAAGGACACTTGGTGCACTAAAAAGATGCACTCCATGAATCTTGTGATCAGATAAGAAGCAGTCAGCCCAAAACAACAGAGAAGGGATGCCTGGGCATGGTTGGTGGCAGGCCCTGAGTGGCTGCAAACAAGTGCCTACTTGCTTTGGCCATTGATGTGCCTCCCTTCTGTACATTGCCCTGTACTTCCCTGCACTGACCACTAACTCCCAGGGTCTTTCAAGCACTGACCTCAACTATCCCACTTCCACCCCTTTATCACACAGCGCAGCCTAATTGTAGCAGTCAGTTCAGATGATACATGACTTAAAGAGTTCCCAGGGCTTCACATACTGGGTGTAGAGGTCAAGGTCTGTGGTCTATCCTCCTCAGAGGAAGCCACAGGTGACATGACCAGGACCTTGTTGCTATCTTTCCACTGGAGCCCCCACAAGTCACAGCAGTGTTTGGTGATGTCCAGGGATCCTGGTTTTCTCTGATTTAAAAAAATCCTCAATTTTTAGTTTAAAAAAAGTAATCCCACGTCCACACTTTTTCCATAATTAAAATGAAACATGACTATATACATATAAGGAGCCAGAGAGGAAACATCACTCAGCCAGCAGACAGCGGGTCCCAGAACACAGAGAGATGAAAGTAGAAATTATGGGGATGGAGGAAGTTCCTGGTCCCAGGACATGACCTGAAACTACATCCTGCTGGGATTGGATGGTGTGGTGGGGCTGCCTATGGTGGGGCAGTCTCCAGGAAATTCAACACCTGCGCCTCCCTAGTGAAAGGCTAGTATGGGGCACCAGAAAGCCTCAGTCCCTGCTGCCTTGTGGGTACCTGTTAAGGGAAAAGGCTAAGGGTGCACACCCTGACAGAAAAGCAACAGGATTGGGTGACAGGTATGTCAACAGACACATGAGGCCTAAGTGGGCCATAAGCCAAGTGTGAGAGACCCAAGGCCAGAGAGGGCCAGGGGCCGGAGTCAGCTCAGAGTGTGGAGTGGTAGGCCTAATGCACATCATAGAATAGGGCCTGAATTGGGCAGCCCTGAAGATCTACAAGGGGTTGGGAGCATGCGTGAAAAGAGAAGCCTGAAAGGCTGTATGGAGTAGGGCCAAAGAAGCATGAAAGGCCCTACACAGCAGAATAGAGCGTGTGTGACCCCATTGAGGGGGAAGAGTTGTGGCCCCAGTGAGGGAGTAGAGAGGCCTAGGCACGTCTGAGGATGCCTGAGGCTAAGTTTGGGCCAGAGGCCAAGTGAGGCCCAGTAATAAGGCCAAGGGAGTTGCAAGTGATCTTGAATGCCATCTGGGAGGCATGGGACATAGTGTAGGAATGGTTCAGAGTCATGTATTATGCCCTTGGAATTGGGGCAATAAATGGGCAGCCTCCCAACTGTGAGCAACTTTACAGTTCTAGCAAAGGCGTGGCAGAAAAGTCAAGTGGGTGGTCTTCCCTAGACAGGTGGACAGACTAATTTTGTGACTGGCCTAAAGATAGCCCCCTGTCACAACCATGTAATGCAGTGGGATGCCTTGCCATTGTGCAGTGGTGACACCCCTGTGGAAAGCAGCCCACAGCCTCTTTGCCTTGACATGGTACTGGACCTGTTGTGCCCCCTCTTGCCTGTTCTCCTAGCAGCATTAAGGTAGATGTGTCAGGTGGCCCACAGGCTGCAGACAAACTGACCCATGACCTCAGGGTCCCCCAGCACCTGCACCAGGCTCTTTGTTTCAACAAAGGTCCAGTTGGACTCAGACCTATATGCCCCAGTCCAGTCCATTCTCCCACAAACATCAGACATCTTAGATTAATAAGGGGCACCCTGGGGGGCTGTGCACTCAATTTGTACCTTTTGAGGTGAACAGGCCAAGGGAAGTTCACCCCCCACACACACACCTAGGCAACATTTGGACAAAAGACATGCTGGTGTCAGGCAGGGTCAAGACAGGGAGGTGGGGCTCTGTCTGCACCAGCGGCAACATTGCATCTTATGGGCATACTTGTTCTTAACATCTTTTATCCCTGCTAAGTCTTTTAGCTCTGTGTATGCCATGGCACAATGGAGACAAGGCTGTGTTGTCAGGGCATGGCACAACGAAGACACTTGAACACATTGACTCATGTGTCAAGACACTGCTTCCAGCAGGACATAGCCAGTGAGGGAATGAATGCTGACAGAACTCACCTGCTATTCATAAAGTGGGCATGCTTTTTGCTTACGTGAACTCAGAGAACGCCTTTTGTCAGGTTTACGTAAAACCAGCAAGTGAATTAATGGTATTAGGGGGACAATTTTATAAGCTTTGATTTATTATACACAAAAGGCTGAATTCTTTACTTGGGTGAGAAAGTTTATAGAAGGCACAATAATCTGAAAAATTACAGTGCCAGGTGTGTGTATATTATTCCCTTCTTTATTTTTGCTGGAAGTAAAAGATGTTCTGACTTGCCAATCATATTGAGTACTAGAGCCCTCAAGAAATCATGTCCCATACCTACAAGCTGTATCATACAAATAAAATTGTTTCCCCTTAGTGATCCTCCCACCCTCCAACCCAGATTTCTACTGTGAGCAGGCACTTATCCATTTGAAGTATGAATGGCAATTTTTCCACAGATACCTGCCAGTTGCTATGTAGCAGAGAGTATGAAAACTTATAGCTGCTTTTTCTTGTGTATAGTTCCAAGTTACATTTTACCTAGACAGCATGTGTTTGCTTTATTCTGGTCCACAAGTGGAGGGAAATATCACAGGACATCTGGAGCCTGCCATAGCCAAAAAAGAGGTTTATTCAACAAAACACTAAGTAGCTCAAATTAAACAACAATTTACTCCAAGGATACACATGGATAATCCAACACATGGCAGACTGCTACAGACAAGCCTATTTTCTAACTAAAACTTGCCCTGCATTTCAATGTGTTGATGAGTAAAAAAATCACCGTTGTTTTCTACTGTTAATTTTCTATCATTGTGGGGGAAAATCTGTTCTGTTTAATGATCAAGAACAATATAATTTCAAAATAATTAACATGGATTTGAAAACACAATATTTCCAGAGACAGGATCATGCAAATTGCTGTGGATATTGATGAAATACTTGATCTGAAGAGCATCTAAGTTTGATTCCCATGGTTTTGGTTTAACCCATTATATAAATGGGAGCAACCATGATGTTTGTAAGTTTTGTGGCCAATAGTTTAAATTTGGGTTCATCAATTATACTTGGTTCGTGCAATCAGAATGTTTTTAAACTTACATACTTCTCAAAGTTAGGACTTCCTCAGCTTTCAGCTAATTGCTTGGAGGTGCACTTGAAAGTTAGTCTGTTTATGCTCTAATCATATCTCCTATTGTGTTATTACAGTTTACATTTCCACCAGAGGTAGTGTATAACTATACTGCTTAGCAAGATTTTAAAAGTGATTTTGAATAATTTTCAAATGGAGAAAAAGAAATAGATACATTATTTTTATAATTCAGTGACATGCCTAAAAAAAAAAAGACTCGGATATCCTTTGCCTGGTTACAACCTTTATGATCACCATTATAATTAGTGGGCTTTGACTTCAAACATTGTAATATAATCCTATTGAGACATCTATCATCTGTCTTTGTAATACTACTGATGTACAACATAATTTTTCATGTTATACCTCTTTTTCCTGTATTTTAACACCATACTCTCACAGAAGACTGCACAGTGATCTTTTACTACCTCTAATGTATCATCAGACATTACACACTTAATTCACACATTACAGCATATACTTTTATTGTTGTTAGCAACATGCCATTTAAGAGCAGCCATCTTCAAGGCCCAGTGATGTGTCATGGAAACATTTGAAAAACATTTCTTTTTGCGTTTGTTCTACATGCATATCATGCATTTCCCAAATTTCATTTAACACACATTGTATTACTAGTTATAGAATGATGAAGAAATTACCATTGTTTTCACAGTTGATTTCTCACTGTTTGTTCAGCAGTTGTGGTATAAGGGGCCTGAGAGAGATACTTCAAATTTAGTTCTCCAGAAGGCTCACTGAGTTTTTATTTTTGTCTATTTTACTTCTTCCAGAGTGTCTGTACTTAGTGATTAAAAGTGCCCCAGCACAGTGGAATTTCTTGGCACAACGCAATTTCTCAGTGCGACAAATCCCTCGGTATGGTGGGAAAAACACTTGGTGCAGTGAACAGTCCCCGCCAAACTTAGCAATCACATTGTTTGCATGCACGCTACCTATTGGCTTGTTGTAAATTATTCCTACCTGGCAACTAGCAATTGGCTCACTAGCTGTATAAAAGCTAGGGCAGTTTCTGCCCAAGTTGGAGAACTCCACGTGTACTTTGGAAGAGAGTTCTGCGTGCATCTTGGAGCAAACTTGGAGGCCTGATCACCCACCAATGACTCCTCATTGCCAACTGTCCTGACGTACCCCCGTACCTTGTATGCTTGGAAAACATCAGTTTATTTAGAGCTCTACTCGGTTTGCAACTTTTATGGAAGATGCCTACACTGTGTACATCGACAGTGCGAGTCTGTGTACTTCAGTAGTGTAAGTAAAGTTATTTCAATTCAACCAATACGCATCTGTGCCTAATTCTATTCCATCGGTCGAAGTACCAACAGCCCCACCGGCTATACTCGGCCCCCACACAGAATTAGTATATGTGTCTACACATGCATTTGCTCCAGCCTAGATTTACTGTGCAGTAAGCTACTGCACAGTAAGGATTTTGGGTAGGTGTCTACACGTGCAGAGACTAGGCAGAAAATTAGTTGCCAGATCATAGTCATAGAGTTATAGAGTCAATGGACCAGAAGGGACCTGTAAGATCATCAAGTCCAGTCCCCTGCCATAGACAGGAGGTTAAAGAGCTCAAATTAGCTCAATAAGGTGCTGATCCAACCTCCTCTTGAACACCTCCAAAGATGGTGACTGCACCACCTGACTTATTTGTAGGCGGCTATCAAGTCACCTTGTAGCCTCCTCTTACCCAGACTGAACAAGCCCAGCTCCAGGAATCTCTCCTCATATGGCTTATCCTCCAAGCCCCTAATCATGAAGGTGGCTCTTCTCTGCATCCTCTTGAGTTTATCTGCATCTTTCTTGAAGTGTGGGGCCCAAAACTGGGCACAGTACCCCAGCTGTGGCATCACCAAGTCTGAGTAGGGAGAGAGAAGCTTCTCCTTGGATTTGTTGGCAACACATTGGCTTATGCACACTAGAGTTCTATTTGCCCTGCTGGCAACTTCCTCACACTGTTGGCTCATATTCATCTTCTGGTCAATTGTGAACCCCAGGTCCCATTCAGTTGCTGTGCCAGCCAATGGGCTACCACCTATCCTATAGTTATAGTGAAGGTTCTTCTTACTCAGATGAAGGACCTGGCACTTTTCCCTGTTGAACCTCATCTGATTCTGATCAGCCCACAAAACCAGTCTGTCAAGGTCATCCTGGAACTTTACCCTATCCTCTAGTGTGCCTGCATTTCCCCACAGGTTGGTGTGATCTTTAAACTTAATCATAGAGCATTCCACCCCCTCATCCAAGTTGTTAATAAAAATGTTAAAAAGCACAGGTCCCAGCACTGATCCTTGTGGAACAACACTGGAGACAGTCCTCCGGGATAAGGCCATCCCATTGACTACAACTTTCTGAGGCTGGCTTCTAAGTCAGTTATCCACCCACCGCACTGTAGGCTGATCCAGGTCAGTACCCTCCAATTTGTTTGAGAGAATGTCATGGGAGACAGAATCAAAGGCCTTACTGAAGTCTAAGTAAATGATGTCTACCTCATGAGCCTTGTCCAGCTGGTTAGTTACCTGGTCATAAAAGGACACCAGGTTTGTCAGACATGATCTACCCTCCACAAAGCCATGGTGGTTGTTTCTTGATACCCTGTCAATTACAAGCTTGTGATTGATGGCCTCTTTAACAATTTTTTCAAAAGTTTTCCAAGGATCAAATTCAAACTGACCAGTCTGTAGTTTGCAGGGTCATCCCTTCTCCCTTTCTCAAAGATGGGCACCACGTTGCACCTCTTCCAGTCATCTGGGACCACCCCCAAGTTCCATGACTTTTTGTATATCTTTGCCAAGAGCCCTGCTATGAATTCAGCCAGTTCTTTCATGACCCTTGGATGTAGGTCATCTTGCCCAGTGGACTTGAAAACATCCATCTGGGACTCTGGATGAATGCACAGCTTCTATTAGTCTTCTGGAATACTGATGAAAAGTATTTATTTAGGAGCTCAGCTGTTTCATGCGGATCACTTGTGGGCAGTCCCTCCATATTCAGTAGGGGTCCCAGAGTGAAGCTTGATTTTTTCTTGCTTCTCATGTACCTGTAGAAGGACTTTTTGTTGCCCTTTATTTGGATGCCATCTTGATCTCCATGCCTGCCTTGGCCTGCCGTATCTCATACCTGCAGACCCTGGTACCTGCAGTGCACCTCTGTGGCCACTGTCACCAGTCTGGCAGGCCTCTTTAAAACCCAGCCCCACTCTCTGGGCAGCCAGTTCCTGTGCTCAGGAGCAGTATCACAAGCACATGGCAGCTTTGCTCATGCCAACTTTGCCTCCCTGTGCTGTCCCAGCCCCTGCCTTGGCCCTTGGCAGTGACAAACAGTATCCCAAGATCCTGCTGGCCACCTGGATCATCCTGCTGACCCACCAGGTGGACCATCATGTGTGTAGTCTGTGGCCTGTGGCAGGCCAGTAGGGGGCGCTCCCACGTTGAGCCACCTGCCTCTCTGCGCCCGACCACCTTCCAGGCTCTGAGTGCCTCCCTGGGGCGCCTTGCGTCTGGCCAACCCCTTCCCTGGAGCACACCCGCTAGCCTGGGGTTTCCGCTGCCACCATCCAAGGCTCTGGACTTACGTCTGGCTCTGTGCACCTTGGTAAACACAGGCCTGATCGTCCACTGACTCCTAGACCCAATACAGGTACTTGGGCTACTCTCCCCAAGCCCGGGGCTTATCAGGAAAGCGTCCCTTAGTCTGCAGACCTAAGGGGCCTCCTCGGCATAATTTAGTCCCACCCCTCAATAAGTCTCCCACACCGGTCACAAAGGAGAACTTTATTGATTA
>JAGPOW010003642.1:55763967-55883093 GCA_030014935.1 Caiman crocodilus | reverse complement strand
TTCTCTAAATATCTAATCGGATCTCAAGTACCTTACTCACTCTCATCATCCAGAGGTGGTTGAGTTTCTTCTGGAGGCAGATTACTCTTAAGGCATGCAAAGAGGGCTCATTCAGGTTCACTTGGATGACCGCATGGCTAATGGCTACCCTTCTTCTTCCCCAAGGCCTTTTATCCCCTCTCTGACCTCAGCATCCTGGTCCAATCGAAGCTGCCAAAACTGGTCACAAGCCGACCCATTTCCCAAGGATCCCTGGTTATCTGGGCTGAGCGCAGGGCCAGGGCCGGGTCTCTTCCCCTGCCCAGGTGACCACAGCATCCGCCTCCCAGGCCCAGGCCTTTGTCATGCAGACACGGAGATCCTCGCCCTGAGGGATTCACCAGCAGCCTCTTGGGCTGGCACAGAGAGAGGTTTCTGGAGAGGGGCACCGATGGTGGCATTTCTGTCACATGGCCCACAACCAGTGATTGCACTCCTGGACCTCCCCCTTCACCACCACAGCAGTCAGCCACTGGTGGGGTTAGGATGCAAACTTGGGGAGAGATTTTATGTTGGCCTTTGCATCTGATAGCAGGGGGTTGGGGCCACTTGCCTGA
Source organism: Caiman crocodilus (assembly GCA_030014935.1). Lineage (NCBI taxonomy): Eukaryota > Metazoa > Chordata > Crocodylia > Alligatoridae > Caiman > Caiman crocodilus. The sequence goes on along the minus strand of JAGPOW010003642.1, from coordinate 55,882,497 downwards.
CAGCTAATCAGCGATGGCCCCCACTCAGCTGTGCTTGGCTGCCCATGGCAATCTCTGGCAGGCTAGGAGGTGTGCTGGTGCACCCCCCACCTTCTGGCCCCAACCTGACCCCCCACTGAAGGGTGAACATGTGTTCCACTCCCTCCCAATACAAGCTATATAGCTTGGAGAAACCCACAAAGGTTTGATTGATTCTGGTTAGGCTTTTTGAATGTCTGTACTTAGCTAATGTAAACAACAGAAAGCCTGAATCAAGTTCTTAAGAGCATCTGTTAGAGACTATGAATAAAATAATCACAGAGTAGTCCTTAAAGTACTTGAAACAAAATTATACCATTAATCTTATTATGATGATCATCATTAAAAAAATCTATTTTTACTTCCTCCTATACATCTATCCATGTGTTTACTTTTCAATACCCATGTAAAAGAACATCAGATCTCTAGACATAGTTAATTTGTTCATTTTCTGACAAGTCAGTTAAGGGAGCCCTGCCTGGCCTTGTTATGTAGACCACACAAAATAAGCAGCATTTTACACACCCAACTGAAGTCTCTAATTTCTATGATTTTAAAATTTGTGTGTTATCCCAGTAGAATTCAGTTGTAGCTCCCTCCAATCAAAAGTGAATTTTTGATTATTTGCATATTATTTGCATTAAGTCACTACAGACTAAAATATTTTCATAACTAAACTGAATCTTCAGAGCCTCAACTGCAAATTTCCCAAAATGTGGTGATTTCATATAAAAGCCAGTTAGACATATTAATGAATAAATTCTAATATAATAAAGGGCTTAGTCTGTCTGTCAGTGTGTTTCTGTATGTTTGTCCATAACACCTTTGGCTCATGTGCTGCCAAGAGGGCAGGCAGTGATTGGCTGCATGGGCCAAGGCTGTGTGAGCCCAAGTTTACACAACTGCCAGGGAAGTTTGTGGTGGTGGCAAACATGCCTCAGCCACCCAAGCAGCAGGACTGTCCCACACCTCCCTGCCTGAGGTGTCAGTGGCTCCCTTCCCCCAATCCTCCTCCCCCTGCCTCTCTGTCTGAGGGCAAAGGAGGGACCACAGTGGCAGCTACCCCTGCCATCTGGCCCTGATGCCCCCCAGAACAATCAGCAGGGAGGGAGAGGTGGTGGGCAGGGAAGGAGGGGAGCAGGAACAGGAGGAAATTGGATGCAGGCCATGTGGAGTGGGCCAAATGAACATGGAGCAGAGGTAAGATGAGTGGTGTGGGGCTGGACATGGAGCCATAGGCAGAGGGAGAAAAAGATGGGGAGGGGGCACATGCATGTGCCCACCATCATGGGAAAGTCTGTGGGGAAAGGGGCAAATGGAGGGGAAAGGACCATGAGTGGGAAGGGAGCGGGGCTGGGATTGGGAAGGAGCAGAATGGAGCTGGGCCTGGGATTGGGGCTGGGTCCCACTGTGCCCCTGCAGTTGCCCTTTCCACTGGACCCAGGTTCATTGCCCAGCACCAGCAGTCCCCACAACCCCCAGCCCCACACAGGCACTGGCCCTGGCCCTGGCCCTCCACTGCCTGGGGGGGAGCCTAGAACCAGGGACCAGAGTGGGACCAGCTTTAGCTGCATCTCCGGGCCAGAGGGGACAGAGCCCCCAGCATTCCTGTGCCTGCCCCACCCTACTCCAGGTTGTCCACTGGAACAGCCTTGTGCAGCCTGGCAGTTCCTCCAGAGGCACAGCACCAGGGAGTCAATGAGGGAGTGTGTGATCCCCAGATTTTTGCACTGGAAAAGGGCAGGCTGCAGTGTAGGCTGGGATCTGCTTGCTCCCTGCCTCTGTGCCTCATTGCTGTTTTTGAAAGTGGTGCAGCATAGTGACATGTGCCTTGCTGTCCTTGCTGCCCAGCAGTGGGACATATATGGCACCATGCCACACCAGTTTCAAAGGGGGCAGTGAAATGCAGCTGCAGAGAAAAGAGCCCAGCTCACAGTTGCAGCCCACCCTTCCCCCATGTAAAGATTGGGGGGCCACATGCACCCCCTCCTTGGCTTCCCAGCACCATGCCTCTGGAGAAGCTGCCAGGCTATGACTGTCCCATGACCCAGCCCAGACAGGGCCTTATTCACTATAGGACAATCCCCACAGTGCAGCAAGGAGCAGGGCAGGGACGGGGTGAATGATTTGTCCCTGCCCCCACCCCACTCCATCCTGTACGGTGGGGTGGATCTCAATCTGCCACGCCCCCGCCCCCAAGCCCAGGTCATAAAGTAAACAGATTGAAAGAAACTTACCTGCCTGCTGAGCCAGCTGTGATCCTGGCTGCAGAGGGTATCTTAATGTGGGCACCCCTCCTCCCCACTGCTGCAGCCTGTGGCTGGATGTCCTGAGGCCATACCTGCTGCTCTGCATTTGGAGGGGCTGAGCCCTGTTAGGCCCCACTTCCACAACCTATGCACCCAGCTGCAACTTCCCTGCCAGACTGGGCATCTGCTGCCCACTGGGCATAAACACATGCCCCAACACATGTGTGTGCACCACCCCCATGCACCCTCACCACCCACACAGCTCCCCCACCCCATCCCATGACATACATGTGTGCCACCCCCATTCACCAGCACCCACTGCTTAACACACCCTGCACCCACTCCCTGACACACATATGTGCACCCCCCATGCACCTGCACCCACCACTCAACCCAGCCCACACACCTACCCCTAGACATACATGTGCACCACCCTATGCACCCATAGTCTAATGACCACCCAGGGAAGCAGGGCCAGCTGAAGGTTCAATGCTGATCAGGGCCCTGCTTGCCACTCACTCCTGATCAGCAGGGTAGCAAAACCTGTGGTTTTACATATGGAACCATTTTTGTTTCCCTGTTGTTGAGCAGCAAGAGGGGCAATTGGGGCCCAACAGGCAATCAGTGGGCAAAACTGGGCTGACCACAGTCCCCCAACCCTTCCTCCCCAGCATAGCTCTCCCACAACCTTCCCATGCTACAGCACTGCTCTCTGCTGCCTTCCCTGGGAGCCCCACACTGAAGCAGCAGGGCAGAGTGCCTCAACAGGGGCAGCATTGGGGGAGAAGGGCTGTGGCCACCCCAGCATTCACTCTAGCCCTCATGTGACTGCCACTCCCAGCACAGCCATCACGTGCCCCACTCCCAACCCCTCCACCAGGAAGAGACCAGTGCAGCCCCCAGCCCACAGCAGCAGTCTGACCTGGCCCATGCACAGATCTGTGGGGCACATGCTCCCTATGCCCCCCCCAGGGTGCATGCAGCATCAAGAGTGTCCCCCCACCTACCCTCATGTCCCCCCCACACCCCACCTGGGAGTCCCTTTCACCATCCCTGCCCCACTTCCTCACTTACTGTTAGGGTCTCTATTTCCCCCCACCCCCAAGACTTACTTCATGGAGGCTGCTCCCCAAGCTGCCTGGCTGCATTCCTTACCACCTACATGGTGGCATGTGCAACACTCATTGGTTACATTGGCTACACTGAGCAAAAAAAGTCAATAACATTAATTTTTCCCTTTATCCATGCCAATACAATATGTGACCAATATATCAGTGCACCTCTGGACAGGCCCTCCAATTTTTTTTGCCCAGGGCCATAATAAATCTTAATCTACCTCTGGGTGTGGGTCAGGGCCAGACATGGGTGTGGGGACGGGGAAAGGCCAGACGTAGACTGGAGGTGGGGGGCATGGGGCCGAATGCAGGGCTCCACCCCCTCCCACTCCCATCATTCTTGATGGGCAACTTGCTAGTATGATATAAAGATCTGTTAGAGGCAACTTTCTATAAATGTTCCCAGAATATGAGAAGCTTATTCTGAATTATACACAAGGAATAAAGGTGCATTATAAAGATATTGTTTTAGGGAAAAATAAGGAGGAAATATGTATTTGGGGCTGAATCTTTTCACTTCCTGCATGCAAATGGCAGCTTTCCAATTATATACTGCTATTTTGGAACAATTTACTTTTGCCGATAAGCATAGCTACTGAGCTTGCGCAATAGGCTGTCCCCCAGCTGGACAGTTATGTTGATCCCTAAATGTGTAAGCTGGGCAAAACTTCTTTGTGTAAATATTTTATGCAGAAAAAGAACATGACTAGGAAGTGTTAAATGCAGGAAGTAAGGGTCCTCATATGTGTTAGCTGAAATAGCAACTAGTTAACTTCTAGGCCCTCTTGACCAGATGGCATATGAACCTATACCTCTCAGACTTCCAAGCACAGTGCTCTAAACTCCAGGCTATAGGTGCATTGTGCAGTTACCTCTTCATTCCTCCTTCCTTCTTCAAGCTTATTTATAGTTAATGGGATAGATCATCAGCTGTTAAAATGATGTATCTGAAATCAGTAGAACTAAGAAACTGAGGCAAGTACCTGTCAAGGAGCAAGCTTTAAATTTTACTCTACATTGCTATCTCATAACAAAGTCTTTGTCACAAGCATAATGAGCTTCTAAGGAATTGATTTTCCCTGTGGCATCCCAGGGTGCCATGAGATACTTTTAAGGAGACACACAATATTAACTCAGGTATTCAAATACATATTCATGATTCATAAGATAAATGCAGAGATTCCAAATAGGCAGACAAGGTTCTTTGGGTAAATTTGATATATTTTATTAGACCAACTCAAATAGTTGAACAAAATTTTCTTAGCAATCTTTTGGGTTTAAAAACCCTTCATCAGGCTGAAGAAGCATCTGCAGTTGATGTTTGCTTTTCCTGGATGGAGTGAATAGTAAAGAAGCCAGAGGCTGAGCTGTTATGCATGCAAGAAAGCCAGTCAGTGAAGATGTAAATTGAGGAGTCAGTGGATGAAAGACAGGCTGGGGAGCAGTAGGGGAAGAGAAATGAATGTGGCTGGTAAATAGTGGAGGGGTACCTGGGAAGTCAGAAATCGGGCCGGTTATAATATGTCATAAATCCAATGCCTATATTTAATCCATGATTTTTTTCTATCCAGGTGATTGATGACGTGAAGTTCATAGGCTCTTCTGTGAAAAGTGTTTTGTAAATTCCCTCTGAAGATAAGAACTGAGATATTGAAGATATTTGGGTTTTCTTGTGAGAAATATGCCCCCACCGGTATTTGGGCATTCTTGTCTTTAATAGATTTCCAGTGCTCATTCATAGCAATCTATCATTTCAAAAATGTTATGACCTGTTATCGTCTTCCTGAGTTCTTTGTAACAGAAGAATTTCAGTAGGCAAAAGAAGAATAAAAGCTAAGAGCTGACATTTTCCATTATGCCTTGAGTCTAAAAAAGGTGGAGAACCACTGTTGTAAAGAATGTTATTCCAGATCATATAATATATACTCCTTGCAATATAGAATACTGAATTTTCTAAAATTACAATAATAATTTATTGTATGAATTACATTAAAATTGTTATTTTGTGTTGAATGAACTTGAGCCATAAAGGTCTTTATAAAGCAGAAGCAATCAAAGTCAATTGGAATCTATCAGTTAAGTTCACAGACTGAAAAACCGGTGTTCCCTGATAGCATATAATGTTTTACTGACAACCACTCAATGAGATCTTGCTGACTTGGGAGTAAGGGATTGGTTGTAGGTAATTTGTCCCAATGGATGGATGCCATTAACATTTATATTATCGGAATCCAGTAATTTTTGTTTCCCTTTTTCTCTGCTTCTTATAAACATTATCTTTCTACCTCGATTTTGTGATAATAGCTAGAGACCAGCCAAACTACAACCCCATCATTCAGATGCTGTGAAAATATATAGGACTAAATTTTTAAAGGCCAGAACAACCAAAAACTGGTCCACTGTAAATAAGAGATCCTGTCTCTGATGGCTTACAGTCTAATAGATTTTTTAAAAGGTAGATGAGACAAACAAACAGGATAGGGTGAATATAAAGAAGTATGAGGATATAATAGGATGCATTCAGGCCTTATCCAGCAGGAGCAGTAAAAACAACTCACCAGACTTCTGACCATTACCCTCCTGCTCTCTCATGTGTTTGCAGATTTTGTTTAGAATGTAAATCTTTGGGACATAAATTATGCCTTCTTTTGTATTTGGGAATCACCTATTACAATGGCTATACATAGATTATAAATGTGGGTCCTGTGTTTTCTTGTGGTATGTTAAAAAACATTTTGTCCAAAATCATGAAACATTTACTGTTAATGTAATTAACAGTTACTTGCAGTTCAATCAATCATTTACCATTAATGTATGCGCAGTTTGACTCTGTACAATTAGTCCATTCATTAAGTAGACTTATATTTTAGGGACAGTGCTAATGGTTAAAGTACACTTTTTGTCTATTTTTAAAGCTCTGTCTGCATCTTTAAAAGCAAGAAGCCAGCAACTGGGACTTTGAAATTGAGGGATTAAGCCTTTGGGACATTAACATCATACAAACAGGAAAGGTCAAACTGCTTCCACGATTAAGAAGTTTACTTATTCCAGGTCTTGAGGTCACAGCTTCATTTTAGTGTTTGTCATGATGTAAATAAATATTCCATTTCAGAGACCACATTTCTCCCTTTATCTAAAACATGATGTATTTGTGTAGATATCCAAAGAAGCAGGAGAAAAGCAGTGTTTAGGAACAGTAAAAAATATAAAATGAAAAGTTTTTTGATTTTAAAAGGGCAATAGAGGGAACAGAGTATATAAAACAGGCTAAAATGAAATATAACATTAATTTGCCTTCAGTTTCCTCATTGGAAACCTGGAGATGGTAATCTGAATACTTTAAGATGCAATGAAAAGTGGGTTCATTTGGACCCACTTTGGGTTCCACTGACTTCTGTGGGAGTTGAATCATGTTCCTTTATTAGCTGAATGTACTAATAATCATCACAATAGTAACTGTAGTAAAATAAGTGTTTATATTTAGATGCTTGAAAGATTCATTTTTTCCTTTTCTGAAATTAAATTGTTTTCTACTGAAGTTACTGGGGCCCTTATCCTGCAAATTCTTCCACAAGTGTGGAACCCAATACCCACTCAGTCACAATGATTGTGCAACTCAAGGAGTCCACTCACATGGAATGGCTAAATAGATTATAGGCCTTCTTAGTATCTAATATGAAGAGAAAGAAAAAAAGAATGCTTGCAAAGAGCCAGATAAGCCTGTTAGAATCAAATAACATAAGAGGATGAAGAAATGGAGAGGGAGAAGATGAAACTGTGGAGTCCTTAAATAAATCTGCTGCAAGAATAGAGATTGAGTGATGCACAAAGCAGAAATAAATGCATAGTCTGCACCCGCACAAGGAAGAGTGTGTAGTTGCCATGGGGAAAAAAGCAGCGGCATAAATTCATGCCGCTGCTTTTTTTGCCCCAGTGCATGTCCCTGGGGCTAGTGGGGTTAGTGTAGGGAAAAAGGCTGTGGGTGGGGTAGGGGAGACTGTGGCTAGCACTTACCTGAGGTCCTGAGGGCCTCCCAGGGTGCCAGTGGTATCAATCCAGGCATGTAAAATCTGGCTGGCAGCCTCTGCTGACCAAATGCTGGCTTTGGGTAGCACATGCTACTGCTGTGTGAGCTGCCCTGCTTTTTTATGAGTGCTGTTTTTTGTTACCAGGATTTCCTGGTATCAAAATTTGGCTCCGCACTGCAAATATGCATCATGCAGAACAAAACAATGTGCACAGAGTGCATTTGTGGCACCTCAAAAGCCACAAAACACGTGATTGCTTGTGTGGACATGGACATGATGTTGCAGAAGTCTCATAGTATAACACTTCACAGATAAAACTGGGTATATCTACACAGACAATTAATGCAATGCAATAAACTCTAGAACAGTTGGAGCTAGAGGGACATTCTCCCAGGAGCAGCAACTATACATGCACTCAGGGCAGCAGCCATTTGACTGAGACAGAACATGGAAGGTCAGGCCTGAGCTCCGGGTGGCAGTGTTGGGTGACAGAGGGTCTGGCTACGGTGCAAGGGTGCTGAGAGTACACATTCATGTGGCTAAGGACCAGGCAGTCCCTGCACGTTAGCACTCATACTCTAGCCAGCTTCTGTCACTGTCTACATGTGCATTTCAATGCAGTTATTCACTTAGTTAATTAGTTTACTTCACCCTAATACCAGCACATGTGTAGTCAGTGACACTTTACTGTGGAGTTGATTAGTCTACTCTGCAGAAAAGCGCACATGTAGATGCTCCCACTGATATTGTTTGGGACTTAAATTATTTCTTTGCCCACTTCTCTGATGAATCAATTAGGCAATGTCCCCCCCAAAAAGACTGGAATACATTTTGAAGAAGTAAAACTGACATGTTTGATGGCTTTTGTCATTGGCTGAAAACAGAAAATGGGATAATTAGAATTACTCAAAGGTGTTGAAAGCTTTAGGCCATGATTCTGAAAGGAATACTATATAAAATACAATGGCTAAGTGTTCAGTGCAAATTTTTGCTAGTGTTAAAAATCAATAAAAATATACTGGCCAATAAAATGATGGCATATAGTCTAAGAGTGGAATGAATAAGACTTTAAAGGAAAGGCATCGGGTGATAAGTTTATTATGTAAGTTACTTGAATAGACAATTGGAGAAAGATATGTTCAGGAAAAGCTATTAGGTGATTCAATAATAATAATATTCATTTCTGTTGCAGTCGTCCCTAAGAATTCCAACTACAACTGCCTCACTACTGTGCTAAACACTGGACACAATAGCAAAATTAAATTTCCTCCCACAAAAGCTGATAGACTGAACAGACCAAAAGAGAGATAAAGTATTTATTACTGTCACCATTTTACAGATGAAGAATTGTAAACATGAACGTAAGATTGTCCAAGATCTTGGATTCTTATTTAAGCACAAAAATAGGGACTTTTTCAAAAAGCAGAGGAAAGAAGGCAACAAAAGGACTAAAGCTGGACTCAAAATGAAATGGGAAAAGGTTGCGTTTTGGGATTCATAGGAATATCAGGAATTGCTCTGAAATTGCTGAAAAAGTTTAAAGGGAAGATGGAATGGCTTTTGCCCCCCCCCCCTTTTTTTGCAGGATTCAAAACACTTAGGCTGTTACTGCTTGCAGACAAGTATCAAATTCTATAATCTGATCCTGCAAGCATAGCAGTGATTAGTTTTATACATGTAATTAGTTCCCTTTGATGTCAAAGGAATTATTAGAATGCATAAATGTTTGCAGTAGGGGTGTGAGAAGCTTTGCTCCGCAATTCAATATAGAGAAGATTCAGCCTGATTTGGAGGCCGAATCACTGAATCCAGATTGAATCAGGAGAAGACAAAAACCCTCTGAATCAATTTGGAGGCTCTGAATCAATTCAGAAAAGATTCCGATATTCAGAGATTCATAAGGCAGTCTTTCAGGGGAACAGAAACTGAGAAAAGGAAGGGGAAGTGGCAGGGGACTAACATCTCTAGCTGGCCACTGACTGTAATCTGTCCCTGAGTCCCGTTCCACAGTGCTCTGGGGGAGGGATGTAGAAACAGCATATAAGCCTCTGTCTTCAGGCTTTCCATACCTTTTGTGAGCTGCTTCTTCCTGTTGAACAGCGTCTGAAAGGCATTGAACTGGCTTTGCTACCTACCTAGTTAGTCTCCTGCTACTTTCTGTTCTTGGAAAGGATTGGGTATGTCTGAGTAACTAGAACCCCTCTACTTAGCCCTATCCAATCCATTTCTTTCAATTTATATTTGTTCTCTTTTTTCCCAACACTTTTTAAAAAGAAAGTTGTGTTTTCCCTGGGAGTGTGATCCATCACTGCAGAGGAGCACATACGTTACGCACACTTAAATACATACATCATAGAAGAAGTCAGATATTATTACAACACAGAAGAAGTTAGACATGCATAGAAGAAAAAGACAATATGTATAGCTATTAATACTTTTAGTTATAGTTAGCTACATACAGACTAAAGACAATACAGAAGAAGTCAGATAGAGACACACAGAACAGTAAACACAACTCAGAAGAAGTCAGACACAGCCATCCATCAGAGAAGAAGACGACGATGACATATATTATTAATTAGTTACACACACAAACATATTTTCCAGCACAGGACATATTAATATGAAGCCTGCTGAAACAGCAGGTGCCAGGTCTCCTGGCAGGGGAGGGAGAGGAGCTAGAGAGGGTAGGGGGAAGTGCTAGAGCTGCAAGTTCCTTTCCTCCCCCAAACATAGACGCATCCTCTTTCTGGCCACCATAAGTCTTCTACTGCCAGTGGAAGCAAGGAGGTGGGAGCAGTACCTGTCCCTGCAACTGCACCACCTCCCCTAACTCCAGATATAGGCATCAGAAGCAGAATGACAGTCTCCTCCGCCTCAATTTCATCTCCCAGTGTGAATCTCCCAGTGCCGAAGAAGGAGCTGGATATGGAACCAGGGGACCTGAGTGCCTTAGCCTGTCTCTCTCACCCCCTGGTGCCTCCATTTCCACTTTCACTGACTGGATTTCTTCCCTGCATTGCATGCCAGCCTCTGGCTTCTTTACTATTCTTTCCATCCAGGAGCAGCACACTCACAGACCAACTGCAGATGCTTCCTGAGCCTGACAAAGGGTTTTTCAACCTGAAAGCATGCTAAGATATAATTCTCTAACTATTCAGCTGGTCTACTAAAAGACACCAGATTGACCCAAAGGACTTTGTCTGCCAGTGCCATGTCCTTAGGTCAACACCTTTAACACCTATCCCTATTCAGCTGACCAGACGGATGAGGGCCCTGGGTAGGTCTAAGCTCCAGGGCTTGGGCTGGCAGAGAGAGTTCTCTGACATCTGCTGGAGAAAAAGCTACTGCAGAAAAGGAAAGAAAGGCTCTAGTCTGTGAGTTTGGCTGCCTGAGATGCTATGTGCTGCATATGCATTGCTTATCAGTTGTTGTTATTTAAAGTAGTGGACCAGGCTGAGGCTGTAGGAGAGAAGGAGACTTCATTAGGGCACACTACTATGTCATGTAGAGGCCCCAGTGCCAGTGAGGGTGTGCCATAGCACACACACAGTATCACCCATGTCACAAGTCTTGCTTGTCAGCAGCCTGAGGTGCAGTTTCCCAGAAACTCCTGCACCTATCTCCTTGAAAGCTGGCAGACTTCATGGCATCAGCAGGGCCTAGCATTTCTGCAGTTTTCACCCCACTGTGCTTTAACATATGCACGTGACACAAGTTTTACTTGTCAGCAGCTTAAGGTGCAGTTTCACAGAAACCCCTGCACCTATCTCCATAACATTTGGCAGACTGTATGTCCTTATAAGGGGCTACCATTCCTGCAATTTTTATCAAAATCAGCCAACAAATGACAAAGTTATAGGTATCTCAGAGATTCCCCATTATAGTCCATGGCCAAATCTCTGAATCTCTCTGAATCAGTACCAAATCTTCTGAAGCCAATTCAGCTGAATCAATTTAGGACAGTTATATGAATCTCTGAATCATATCATTCTCCTACGAATCTGTCAAATCCAAATCCAAATCTGCATTGAATTCTTCCCTATTTGCACAGGCCTAGTTTGCAGGGTCAGGGCCTTACACTAGATATTTGAATCTCTGAAATTGTTGATTTCTAAGACTAAGATATGATGATTCACTAGCATTGTTTTTTCTGTATTCTTCTACATAAATAAATTGAAGATTACCATTGTGTATACCACAGAAATTTGTTCTGAACAAACAAACTTAGCTGAGGCTTGATGGCTATTGTTTTTATTTGCTTGTCATTCCCAGCACATCTGGCCGATAAAGGGCTCACAGCTCACATTGCACCACATCATTGGACTCTATGGTAGAAAGAAAGACTAAGTATTTCATGAACAGCACTTTTCTCCTGTTTGATCTCATCATTGGTCAAATACATTTCACTAACGAATGTTTTTCTTGTTTGTGTTTGCTGCTTCTAGAGAAGCCTCAGTACTTGTTTGTTTTCCTGTATTTGTGTCACAGACCGGTAGATGTATTTTCAAGAAATGAATTATACCTTTTTAGAAATGCATTATTTCATATTTTAATATTCTTGTTTATGGGTTTTCTTTCAAATATGTTGTTTCTGTTTAGAGAATTGTTATGAATACTCAATAATTTTCTTTTTCTTATAAATATATATAACCAGTACATAAATTTGAGCAACAGAAGGTAGGTCTGTTGTGCTAAAGGATTCCAACAAATGCAGCAATCCACTAGAATTCAAATGTTTAAATTAGAATAAATTTTAATCATTAATAAAATAACTGAATAAAAAGGTATAGTAGAGAGCCATCAATTCTCTGGGTCATGGTGTACATGTAAGAGGTTTAGTCAGTTGCCTGATGAATTCATTTGTGGCTGACAAGCCCAATTCGAGAGTGACACAGCTTGTTACAAGTTTCACAGATGCATGTGCTGTCTCAGTTCAAGTCCAAGTTTACAGCATGCTGCTTTCTTCTTTCTTACTTTGCTTCCATCCTCTGGATCAAAGCAGCTTCATGCTGAGCTGCATCCAGTACCAGATGTTCCCTCCAGATCAGATGAGATTCTGCACACTCTTTCCAGCTCTCAGTGTTGATGTTGAATGACTTCATATCATTTTTGCATACATTGTGGTACTACCCTGCTTTATAGAGCCATCTCAAATGTCACTATACAAAATATTCTTGAGGATATGATCTTCTGACATTCCACTGATATGGCTGAGCCATTGCAACCTTCCTTCTTGATAGTGGTTTCTAAGTATGTCAGCTCTGCATGCTCCATTTCCTCTGAGTTTAGTATTCTAGTTCCCTCTTTATTTTCAGAATCTTGTGCAGCTTCATGTGAAAGCTGTTCAGTCTCTCAATATGCCTAGCATGTATAGTCCTCATGTGTGAACCATAATGCAGAGATGACAACACATGTCTCATAGATTTATGAGAAACACATGTATCTTTATCTTGGCTCATAGGTGCCAACTTCAGTTTCAACTATGCCCTCTCCTAGGGCCTTCACTTTACCACCGATGTTATTACTCATGTGCTCTCCTTCAGGCTGTCCTTTAGTCCTACTTGTGAAAGAAATCAAACTTTGCTTTGCGGTTGTATTAGAATTGGCAGAGCCATCTAGGTTTATTTAAAACTATACAAGTGATCACAGGGAGAGCTTTTAAAGGAACTCTGAACTCTACAAGTTTACAAGCATAATTATACTTTAGACAGCAAGAAAAGATGCAGGGTTCACACAAAGCAACCTTGAGAGAAACAGAAAGAAGTTGATCATTTGTTTGCACACAAAGCTTAATATATCAAGACAAAACAAGGCATGAAGGTTTTTTCTTATCTTAGAACATTTTGAAACACATAGCATCAGCATCTTTTTCTCTTCTCTTTCTCTCTCTTTGTCTCTCCTCTTAGTCAAGCAAGGGGCCTGGTTAAACTTATTTTCACATACTCTACACCATGTTTACACACAGTTCTTCAGGTTGTAATGACGTCCCCTACTCTCTGCAGGCCAACATGCACTACTGCCCCACTCTCCTACCCTCTTACTCTGGACCTCACTACTGCCCCCTCACTCTGGGGACTCCAGGGTCTTACATCCCTGTGGGGCTCGAGTATCCAAGATGTGCATGGCCCCATCACGGTGCTAAGGTGTCTGCAGACATGCCTGGCCCCTGTTCCTGGTTCTGAGTCTGGATAACCCACCAGGACATGTAGGATGGGGTTTTAGGGCACCCCTCCTCACCTTTCACTGGGGAGGTAACTGGCCTGGCATTTTTGGGGAATTCCCCCGCCACAGGGAGTCCCACCAGGCCACCCATCCCTGGCAGGGTGCAGTTTCAAGTCATACCCAGGACCAGGAGCCTCCTACCATCCCTGTAGCTCCTGCTCTTATCACCAAGATTTTCCTGAGCAGCAGCTCAGCCAGATGTTGTCTCCTCAACTGTTTGCAGCAAATTGCTGCCGCTGCCCTGTGGGCATAGACTTAAAATGGCCACCTCATCAGGGCAGGCCTGCACCTGCCTGCTGCCTGCTCTGCACCTTAATGTGGCAGGCACCCAAAAGTGCCCTGCCACATGCAACAATGTCAATTCCAAGTCTAACCAATTCATATTTTAGTACTACTGTTTTCTGTAAGTCTGAGTCTGAATTGAACCCCGGGGTTAGAGCTTGAACATTCTAGCTGGAGGCTGCCCAAGACCTACCATCTCCACTTTAGACTACTGAGACAGAGTCTGAAGGCCAGACCAAGTCCAGACATTCAGTGCCTTGAATGCTGTAGCTCAGGGATGGGCAAAATATGGCCTGCACAATGGATGTGGCCCACTAAGCCATTCTGTTTGGCCCATGAGGCCCTACAAAATTTTGAAAATTAATTATTATCTGCCTCTGGCTGCTGTCAAAGTTGCCAAGACACTGACCCTTCCCCATCCCCACCGCCAGCCCCCAACCAGAAGCCTCTGCCTAGCATGGCCCAGCTTCATAGACCCCCTGCTTACCCAGGCCCCATGCTTCTGATGGATCTCTGGGCTCCCACTGGTCCTGGCTCCAGGGCACCATCATAAGCCCCAAGCTGCCACTCAGATGTCACTTTGCTCATGCCCACCCACATGTTCATTTCCACCCTCCCCCCCTGCTTGCCACCACTGTTTCCCCACTTTTCTGTCCACTGTCACCACTTCTCTCCACCCCCCTGCCCACCTGCCAGCTGCTCTGGCACTACATAGTTCCTGGATGCATTACCAGGACTGTAAGACTCAGTAGGCACCAGCCTGTCCCCTGTGATTCTCAGCCGGTTCCTTGCAGTTCCAGCTGGGCTGGACTAACTCCTGCTGCATCCTACAGTCCCAACCATGCAGCTAGGAACTGTGTAGTGCCAGAGCGGTGGGCAGTTGAAGGAGGGGGACACAGGGAAGCAGCAGCAGCAGACTGGAAGGTAAGGAAGTGGCAGGAGAAGGGCAGCGCTGGCAGATGGGAAGGGGAAGTGGCAGCAAGCAGGAGCACAGGGCCTGTGCCAGTGCCCTGTGGACAGGAGTGGCAGGACCATGGTGCCTATACTTGGAGAAGCACTGACAGGGGCTCCACCTGCCATGGTGGAGGCTATAGGCAATGAGGGAGGGGGAGAAAGAGAGAGAGTGATTGAGTGTTTGTAGGGTAAGTCCCACATGCACACCCCACCTTACACCTGTACCCACACATCCCCTTACACTGTCATACACCCGCACCCCATACACACCCCCTCACACACTCCAGCCACCCTTTCCTTCCATAGATGCCACAACCCTCCCCAGTCACCCTCCCCCACACTCTCACATCCCCCCATAAACCCCATACACACCCACAACCCATATATCCACCCACATGCTCCCTCACCCTACATACACACCCACAACCCCCAAACCTATCCACCTCCACAACCTCCTACATACACCCTCCCCCACACCCCACATACCTACACATTCACAGCCGCCCACAAACTTGTACCCACCCACCCATACCTCCCACAGCCCCCCCACAATATACAAGGTTAAGACTTCATTTAAAGCTATTATACAATCACCTGTCTGTACACTACACAAACACATGTAAATCAGGACAAAATATTTTTTTTAATCAAATTCATGAATATTGTAGTAGATGTTTGCTTTTTAGAATATAATTTAGTACTTTTCTAGTTCTAAGATTGCAAACCCCCTTGGTGAAAAGTGTACTTCCAGGGGTTAGGGGATGGGACTTCCGATCTCAAGATGGTGACCAGGGGGCAGGGCACCTGTGAAGGGGCAGAGCTACCCATTCAGCCCTCTACAGCTTGCCAAAACTCAGTAAGAAGTCCTCCAGCTGAAATAATTGCCTGCCCCTGTTGTAGCTTCTCCCACAAAGCAACAGATTAAAGCTGACTTCCTAACACCTCAGCGAGGGTATATTTCTGTCTCCTTGGCCTTTCCTCAAACAAGGAATACCCACAAGGCAGTGGGGACTAGGGTTTTGAGGTGCCCTAAATTCACCTTATTCTGGAGGCTGCAATATTATGGTATTTTACAATGTTACGGCACCACCAGTAGCTGCCCCACATTTGCCGCAAGCCTTCCAGTCTAATGTAGGTTACAGGTATACCCAGGACCAAAAAAGAAAAGAAAAGGCGTTTATGACAGTAAAATATAGCTTGTTACCATCCAGCAACATAAAAGACAGCTTGTGATAAACTTCAATACTCAAAATTACAAACCCTCTCAGTCAAGATAAGCAACTATAGTTGCCTTAAGTTTGAGCTCAGTAGACTACTAGAGGTCAATTATCTTTTATACCTAAATTAATCACACTCATTGGGCTTGTGAAGGGGGCAAAGGAAGGTTATACCAATTTTAAGGGCCATGGTGAGGTCGTTGGCATATATCCAGCTGCTAACAGTTCACAGGAATTATTATGGCCACTGTTAAAGATATCTCAGCCATGTAATAGTCTTTCATCCACAAATAACCCAAGCAGCAGTCATTAGGCAGACCATTGAACCACTGTGTTAGTTCCTCCTTGTAAAATGGAGAGAATTGCCTAGGTAGCTACTAGTTTGGTATTAAAGTCAGCTGCAACCCCCACCCTTTCACCGCTAACAATTGATTCTGCTAACTGTACTAGAAGGGATTACCAACATCTGTTCCTCGGTGAGTATGATAGGTTGCAGCAACCTGAATGGCTTCCAGCATATGACAGAGGCTAGCTCCACTTTCACTGCTCACATCCCTCACACAAGTATCTCAGGGGAAAGATTATAAGAAAGGTTTCTGGAGAAATAGGAGGAAAACTTGATGGGGAGATAGAACTCTATCTACTGCTTAGATTCAAGTGAGCCCTAAATGTTTTTTTTCCTAAGAAAACTGGGATCTTATTTGTATTATTGAAGATTTCTTCTTGTGGTTTATTGCTGGTGTCTTTCTTCTGAAACACCCTACTGGTTCACAATATCCCAAGTTTTCTTTTCATTTTCAGCAAGTTCACACAAGGATAGATATTCAATCTGAATATATTACGATTAGCTAATGCCAGTACCCCAGGACTCCATGAACTTTGGAAGCAGCTGAACTTAATTTACCAGGGTCACCTTATAATTCTTGTTCCATCAACCTGTCCAAGTACATGCATCAGCAAAAAGATTGTCTGAGCAATACAAAATCTCTTGGGCTGCTGGGAGAAGGTGAAAGGCAGGTGTGGGAGAGGATTTATAGACTTAACTTCTGACAGCTAGGAAGGACTGTAAAGCATGGAATAGGACAGGAAGAATACAGTACCTTAGTTAATGCCAGCAGAAGGCAATATATCTCTCTGTAAGCTAACAGGCAAAGGAGTGTACATTTGGTTTTAGTATGTATCCATAGAACAAAAAAACATTTCTACAATAGGGTAAAAGTTCTGTACAGTGGCAGCACATTAATGGCCATGTGTGTACATTGTGGGACCATATGATTGAACTCCAAGAAATACAGCAACAAATCACAAATGTGCATTTTAAGAAAGGCTCTCATAATGATTAGGGGAGCAACTTCTGTCATCTAAGGTTCTTAATAATAAAGCTAAAACATCTGCTGATTTTTTTTCCCATTTTTTAACTTGCTTTGTAAGGTTTAACATGAATCTTTTTATGAAGCAAGAAGCATTTTTGGGAGAATTCTCCTCTTCTTGAGCAAAATGGATTTCCTTATCATTATTCAGATTGTTATGAATATAACATTCTTAGTTCTCTAAAGAAAGGTCAGGTTTATTGAGGTGGATAGTCTTTTATTCCATCCTCAAATGTCACAAACATATATGCCCTGTCCTCAGTTCTTGTGCAGTTCTACCTCACCCTGGACACATCTACATGTAAAATTAATGTGATGCAATTGAGCTGGGTCAGAGCAGCCAGGTACTGCCAGCCAGCACTGCTCTGACCTGGATCAACGTCCTGCAGAGATGCTGGCTGGGACACAAGGGTACTTCGGTGTGGGGCTAACTGGCAGGTAACCCCACACTGAAGCACCATCATGCCCCAACCAGCCCCATCAGTGTCTACACTTAAGGTGCTGTGCGCTAAAGAATTTGTGTATACAAGTACTAACCTGTGGGGAGGTTAATTAATTTCCTGTGGCCTAATAGACCTACAGCAAGGTCAATTAGTTTCCTATGATCTACATTTATAGATGCCGATATGTTTACTGTACAGCTAATTAGATAACTGTAGTAAACATCTCGTATACATGTGGCCACTATCACACAGATATTAGAAGTAGGAGTGAAGTAGTAGGAAAATTATTGCTCGATGTAATATGCTAAACAATGGAGGCAAAGAAGATGATTAGGAAAAGTCAGCATGGATTCACCAAGAGCAAGTCATGCCCATCCAACCTGGTTGCCTTCTATGATGAGGTGGCTGGATCTGGATGTGGGGAGACCAGTGGATGTGATATACCTTGATTTTAGCAAGACTTTTGATACAGTCTCCCACAACATTCTTGCAGGTAAACTAAGAAAGTACAGGCTGGATGTACAGACTGTAAAGTGGATAGAAAACTGGCTGGAGCATACAGCTCAGAGAGTAGTAAACAATAGCTCCATGTCTAGTTGGCTGCCGGTACCCAGTGGAATGCCCCAAGGGTTCAGTCCTGGGGCCATCATTAATGACCTGGAGGATGACACAGAGTGCACCCTCACCAAGTGTGCAGATGACATCAAGCTGGCCGGGGGAGGGGAGAGTAGTGCTGGAGGGTCAGACTAGGATTCAGAGTGACCTAGACAAATTGAAGGATTGAGCCAAAACAAATCTCATGAGCTGCAAGAAGGACAAATGTAAATCTCTGCACCTAGGATAGAATAATCCCATGCACCAGTACAAGCTGGGGGCTGACTGGCTAGGTAGCAGATCTGCAGAAAAGGACCTGAGAATTACAGTGTACAATAAGCTGAATACAAGCCAGCAGTGTGCCCTTGTTGCAAAGAAAGCTAATGGCATCAATAAGATGTGGCATCAATAAGAGTGCTGCCAGCCCATCAAGACAAATTATTATTCCCCTCTGTTCAGTACTAGTAAGGCCACATCTGGGGTACTGTGTCCAGTTTTGGGCACCCACTACAGAATGCATATGGACAAATTGGAAAGAGTATAGCAGAGGGCAACAAAAATAGTGTGGGGATTGAGGAAAATGACTTATGAGAGCAGACTGAGAGACTGGGGCTTATTTAGTCTAGAGAATAGGAGACTGAGGGGGTATTAAATATCAACCTTCAACTACCTGAAGTGGGGTTCAAAAGAGGATGAAGCTGGACTCAACAAGGAGCAATGGTCTCAAGTTGCAGCAAGGGAAGTTTAGGCTAAATATTAGGGAGACTTTTCTCACTAGGAGGGTAGTAAAACACTGAACCAGGCTACCCAAAGAGGTGGTAGAATCCCCAGTCTTGGAAATTTTTAAGACCAGGCTAGACAAAGCTTTGGCTGGGATGATCTAGTTAGAGATGGTCCTGTTCTGAGCAGTGGACTAGATGACTTCCCTACGTCCCTTCCAACACTAATTTTCTATGATTCTATATTAAAATTATCAGGAAGAAGTACATGATATATAAAAAATAAACAATATTTAGCATGTCTTTCAAACATTGCATAAATATTAGCTAATTCATACATTGTTAAATAGGCTATGAAGAACTATATTATTAATTCATTATCGTTCGTTTAAACATAGGAAATTTATTCACACACGAACCCCCAGTAAATGCTGTAATATGTAGTATTAATATTTTAATAAATAATATATTAAACGTTATATATTTGCCCATACACACTCTGGTACATTCTTTTAAAATTAAGTGTGCTTATATTATCTTGCATTAAATGAACAGTAGGTCTGACCTGGCATATGCCAAAGCACAATATTCAACAGGAGGTAATTTCAATACAGAAAAACAGAAAAATCTAACGTGTTAGTTAACATGTGTTGGTTAACATGTGTTGGTTATAGACTGTAAATGCTACATCAGGCTTCTCCAAAGATTAGTTTAGGTTGTTATTCAAAACAATATAGCAGTCACTAAAATGTACAGTATATGAGAACCTGAGAATGATGCTAGACATCAATAAAATCTGAGGAGGTGCTACCCTACCAACCAAACTGTAAATCTAATTTTACATTTCCCTATAAAATTACATAAAAGAGTTACTCTGTGCTGCTGTATTCTAATGCTAAAAATTACATTTTCCATGATTACTCTTTTTGTACACTGTTAACTGCTCCACCTGACTACAATTGTCCTTTTCAGTTTTATTGCCAATTCAGAACAATAAATATGGATTGCAATGCATTGGTGCATACAATTTATCAGCCTTGAAAGTGGAATTATAATTAATTAAAACTTGCCTACCGTGGTAACTAGTTTACAAGCAGTTATGAAATTCAATCTAAGCTTGTTTCTGAGAATAAAACTTTGTGGCCTATGTGCCTAGCTCCTCACACTCTGATTCTGTAGATTTTCCTCCCATTAATGCTTATAGGAAAAACTTTAAATTTTCTAACTAAAGCTGGTCAGAACCTTCCCAACATTTTTGTTACATTTTGTCAAATAAACTGTACCATCATGCCAAATATTTTGCACAGACATGCTGATTTCAATAAAATTTACAACAGGCTAGATTCTGGTATCCAGGGTAGATTGTTGGATTCCTTCCAGTGAGCGAGATCGGAATTGAGAACTCGACTTTTTTGACCACAAAACAGATGTTTTGACACAATTCTCTTTCCCAAAAAGCATTCACAAGGTTTTGTTTTTGTTCCCGTGTAGAAGAATAACAAATTCTGAAACTTTAAAAGTTGTCACAATACAAAATCGTCAGTCTCTGGCCAGTGGTGTTTCTTGTGAAGATAGGCTTGAATATAAACGCATAGCTAACAGTGGAAGTTTGCCATAGCATCTTTCTTTGTAGTGTGATCTTTGCAAGGTTGAAGCCTTACATATTAATTAAAGCCCATATTCTCAAAGGTAATAGTCACATAAATCCATTGCTTGCCAGTTGACATTAGGCCTAATTTTTGGTACTGGTCTAATCCCACACACCCTAACTATTCTGTCATCTAAATAATCACATTTGAAATCAGAGCTATTCACAGAAATAATGTCTTGCAGACTCAGGTTCTAATTTAAACCAAAGGTCCTGATCTGACACTTTGGGTGTATGCCCATAAGGGCATACTTATGACTTCAGCTGAGAGAATTCTGTAGACTGACATTTTGAGCAATAATGAATATTAATGACAACTTGGGGGATTTCATAGTTTTCTTTTAAGACCTTTGTCACCTCTGCATTAAAACATAGCAGAAGAAGTGACTGTCTAATTATTGTAATTATTGTCTCCAACACAAGTATTAAAAATAGCTCTCATAATATTGCTGTATCCAATAACTGACTGAGATTGCCCAGCCTATAGCATTTCTATTGTATTTTTTTCAATTTACCTAAAAAAGAAACTCTATGTTAACAAATTGCTATTATTTGCACAATGATTATGAATTGATATTCATAATCAATTACTTAATCCATTCAAATTAATTTATAATGGGTGCATCTACACAAGATGCTGAACTGCACATTAGAATAGTTTACAGTGGAGTAAGCCTGTGCATCTATGTGTGCACATGCTTATTATGCAGAAAACATCCCTACTCCCAAATAAATTTGCTACCTGCAAGTGCAAGTTGCATATTTACTTGAAATTAGTAATCACACAGTAGCATTCATGTAGATGCCTGACCAGTAGCAAAATCTGCTCCTGATCATCCATCCACCAGGAGGCGAGATAGCTCCCTGCCCCTGGAAGCTGACTGCTGCTGGGGCAGGCTCCACCACCAGAGCCCAGGAAAGGACTATGTCCTCCTGCCTCGGCAGCAGGGAGCTTCAAGCCCCTTGCTCCAAGATCATGACTGAGGAATGGGAGCTGGGAGATCCTTCTCTCCTAGCCCCCAACTCTGCTTTCATGATTAGGGAGTGGGGGGATGTTATTTTTATTAGGAGAGTAACTTAGGAAATTATCTGCCAGCTGCCCTACCAATAGATCAGGGTTGGGGGCTGGGACCTGCCACTCCCCTGCCACTCTTTCCAAGTCCCCTGCCCCTGATCAGGGAGCCAGAGCCAGGAGCTCCCTGCTGCTGGAGTAGGAGGACGTTATCCCTGCCCCAGCAGCAGGCAGCCACCACCACAAGCAGAAGACAGCTGTCTCCTGGCTTGGTACCCCCAGCCAGTCCCTAGACTAGCATGCAGGAGGAGTCTAGAGTTCCCCCAGTGGCAGCAGGGGTTCATTGCAGGGCTATAGGAAATGGTGCAAAAAGCATCAAATATGCTTTCTAATCCCGACATGTGTTGACACCTTTCTGAATACACTTACTCCAAAGTAGCTTACACCAGAGTAAACATAGGCCAGAGCAAATGCATGAATAGACTGGTTTTAACTAAAATGGTACTGATTTGCCATGTCTATACATGCATTTGATCTGGCATAGATTCATAGATGCTAGGGTCAGAAGGGACCTCAGTAGGTCATCAAGTCTGACCCCCTGCCCTGGGCAGGAAAGAGTATTGGGGTCAGATGACCCCAGCTAGGTGCTTATCCAGTCTCCTCTTGAATACCCCCAGGGTAGGGGAAAGCATCACCTCCCTTGGAAGCCCATTCCAGATTCTGGCAACCCTTACTGTGAAGGAGTTCTTTCTAATGTCCCCTCTAAATCTGCTCTCCATCACTTTGTGGCCATTGTTCCTACTTTTTCCAGGAGATGCCCTAGTAAATAGAGCATTCCCTGCTGGTCCCCTCCCCAGTGAATTTATAGGCAGCCACAAGATCACCTCTCAGCCTTCACTTGAAAAGGCTGAAGAGATCTAGGTCCCTCAGTCTTTCCTCATAGGGCCTTGCCTGCAGGCCTCTGACCATACAAGTGGCCCTTCTCTGAACCCTCTTGAGGTTGTCTACATCTAGGGCTGTGTGAGGCTTCAGACTGTGCTTTGGATCTGGAGAAGCTTCGGACACTTTGGCATCTGAAGCAGCATGTCCAGATCAAAGTGCTTCCTGAAGCTTCTTCTTTTGAAGTGTTTCTTTAGGTTTTCTGAAGTCGTTCAAAGCTTCCAAAGCGCTTTGGAAAAGCTTCAGACCCGCCTCAGAAATCCAGCCATAGGGTATAATGGGGAAATCAATGAAATATCTACAACTTTGTTGGTGTTTGTCTGATTTGTATGAAACTTGGAGGAGTGGTAGCCTCTTCTGAGAGCATGAAGCCTGCCAAGCTTCAAGAAGATCAGTGCAGAGGTTCAGGGAGAACTGCATGCCAAATTCTTGAAAGCAAAACTCATGTCACATGTATGTGCTACACCACAGGCGGGTGAAAACTGCAGTGGTGGTGGACCCTGCTCAGGCCACAAAGCCTGCCAAGTTCAAGATGATAGGTACAGGGGTTTGGGGAGAACTGCACTTCAAGCTATTGTCAGGCAAAACTTGTGACATAGTTGATTCTCTGTGTGTTAAGGTGTAGCAGGCTGAAAATTGCAGATATGGTGGCCCCTTCTCAGGCCGCAAAGCCTGCCAAGTTTCAAGGAGATAAGTGCAGGGGTTTGGGGGGAGCTGCACCTCAAGCTGCATACAAGCTAAACTCATGACATGGGTGACACTGTGTGTTAAGGCACAGCAGAGTGAAAGCTGCAGGGACGGTAGCCCCTGCTGCAGCCATGAAGCTTGCTAGCTGCTAAGGAGATAGGGGCAGGAAGTCTGGCTTCTGGGGTCCTGCACCTCAAGCTACTGACAGGCAAAACTTGTGACATGGTGCTTGTGCAACTGAACGTCTCTGTCTTGGGGCAGTTGATTGTCTGTATTCATTATTTCCTCTCCTTAGTCTGTGGTTTTGTAGGTGTTAACGAGTTAATGAGTCAAACTATTCAAACAATGGAGACCTTTTTAAACCTGTGGAGATCAGGGAGACAGACATCACTCTAACATATACTAAAAGACACAGGGCAGCATGTAAAAGGATACTCTGGCAGAATTTCTTCTAGAATTCAGCCTGCATTGAAGGGTGTGGCTGAAGAAACTCTTCACAAACATCATAGATTCAGGTCACATCCCTAAAATTTGGAAAGAGGCAAAAATGATTGTTCTGAAACTGGGGAAACCCCTGGATGATGTAAAGAGTTTCAGTACTGTTATCAAGAATTAGTCCTATCCTGGAGCCCAGGCTTCCTGAAGACCAGGTGGGCTTTAGACAAGGGAGGAGTTGCTGTAATCAAGTTTGTGCCTTCATCTCCTATACTGAAGTCGAATTCCAAAGGAAAGAGAAAATCAGAGCAAGCTTTGCTGATTTCACTTTGGCTTATGATACAGTATGGACAAGGTGCCTGATAGTTAAATTGATAAACACTATCAGGTGCAAAAAGCTCATTACAATACCGTTTAATATCTTGTCTAACCAGACAAGAAGCTCAGTGTTTGCTTTGATGATAATCTAAGCAGATGCAGATCCATGAACAGTGGTTTATCACAGGACTTTGTTCTGGCACCAACCTTTTCAATTGGTACACAAATTATATTGCCTATACAAAATGAAGAAAATTTATTTACACTAACAATATCATCCTAGCACAAAACTCTGATTTTAGCATTATTGAAACTATACTTAATAATTATTTAGCAAAATTAGAAAACAATTCTAAGTAATGATGTTTGAAGCCTAACCCTGACAAAACAGTTTATTCCCTTTTTCCTCTCCTTAACCCCCAGGTGAATGCCCAACTATGAATGAGATTTTGTGGAAAACTGGTCAACTGTGAACCCAGCATCAAATATTTAGGAGTCCACCTCAACCAGTCTCACTTATAGACATCATCTACAAATAAATGGTGTGTCTGCATGAGATGCGATGGCGCAGCAGCAACAAATTACTGCACTGTAGCTCATTGCTACATCACCATACCATCTCTGCGCACAAACCACGACACTGATGATACTGCGCAGTAGTAACAAGCTACTGCACCATAACTCATTGCTATGGAACAGTAGCATCAAAAAATAAACAAGCAACAATAGGATTGTGCAATAACACCAGTTACTGAGCAGTCATTTAGTACTTGATTAAGCAAGTATTAGCAACTGTGCAGTCTGCCACTCATGTAGATGTGGCCATTGACAACATACTTGCTATATGTAATAACATCATCTCAAAACTGGCTGGTATCGGTTAGTTGGGAAAGTTATCCTGAAGTTCTTAGAATATTGGTACTGGCCCTCGTTTATTCAGCAGCTGAGTATTGTGCCACAGTGTGGTGCAGGAGTGCTCATACCAGCCTAATTGACTCTCAATTGAATAAAACAATGAGACTCATAACAGGTACTTGCAGATCCGCTGCTGTCCCCCCTGACTGCCTGTTCTATCTGCTATCCCTCTTCCCTGGAGACCAGGGGGGATTAATATTGCTCTAACACCTATTAAAAGACATACAGCAGCAGGTAAAGATAATATTCTTCCAGCGTTTCTTCTAGAATTCAGCCTGTGTGGAAGGGGGTTGCAGGCAAAACTCTTCATGAGCATCACAGACTCAGGTCACATCCCTAAAACTTGAAAAGAGGCAAACATTATTGTAGTTTTCAAACCATGGAAACCCACAGGTGATGTGAAGAGTTTCAGGCCTGTTTCCCTTCTGGGCATGACTTTCAAATTCTTTGAACGAGTGCTCTTTATTTCTTTGTTGTAAACAGGCTACTTTAAGAATCTGCAAAAAATTGCTTACATTCAATTCACTAACAATTTTTGTGGAACTTAATGACCACCCTTAGGCCAAGGCTTAAATCAAGAAGACCATCTTGGACTAAGGGAAAAGAGCTGAATGATGAAAAGCTTACACACCAAGGAAAAATGTATTCAGTAATGGAACACAATTGACATCATTAATAAATTTCTTATTACAGACACCAAATCTAAACCCTTTGGCTTAGCTTTACAAAAGCAATGTTGGACAATGTTAAATAGTGCTCATACAGGTTGCCATCGCTATGCAGTACATGCGTTCCTGGAAAATAGCACATAACTCAAATTCACATAAAGGGAACCCACTTTACAATCTAACAAATAGGGATTCATTCCAAGACCTCAACAGTACTGACCCATTTCTATCACTTTTACAAGACAATTTTGGTACTCAACAACAGCAGACAGTTGGAGATAAGCTAGTGGCATGTTTAGAAACCATAATGGGGATGGTGTCTACAGAAACTCATATTGCAGACAATGAGTGAAGAGCACAGATCCACACAGGAGACTATATTTTGGTGTGTGTCACTCCCACAATGCACCACACAAAGCAGCACTGCAGGCTTGCATCATACCAATCGAATAAGAGTGAATTTGCCTCACATATAACCAAATTTTGGTATAAAAAGGGTCACTGCATAAGAGTGAATTCACACATACAGAACCTGCATAAAGCGAGGGAAACCTGTATTAGACAAGGTAGATGTAACTACCGACTACATAAATGGAATTTTGTTAAATACCCTAACCGTGAGTCTGGTGAAATCCAAACTATAGTCCACTTCATGAAGTAGTGTCCTATTTATTATTTTAATGGTTACACAGAAGGCTGCACCAGGCTACTGATGCTTTGCAATGGATATCAAATCTAAAACTGTTGCTGCAGCCTCTTCCCTCAGTACTGTTGTTTATAGGTTGTCAGTAGGTTGTTTATAGCTTATTCTGTCATTTGCTTGCTGTATTCCATACAAACAAATAATTTTAATGAACATATCCCTTCTTTTCTGAAACTTAAATATAAGATTTATTTACCTTACCTTTGTCAACCATGAAAGTGGTCAAAAATATCAGTCATCTTACTCTAACATTCAGGTACATAAGAGTGCCTAAACATCAGAAAAAAATAAAAGGTGTTTTAAATTAAGATGAAATAGACTCTTCATACTACTATCCTTTTAACACACACATAAAGAGCATAATGTGCTACTCCTAAAAGAAGATATTCATAATTCACAGAACAAAATGTTTTGGTACCAAATAAAGCTTTAATGAGGGCCTCCTATGCTGGAAATCTCATACAGGTGATAATAAAATAATCTCCCCTTTGTCAATATTTTAGCTTTCTGGGATTTTCCCAATAGTTATTAATATTTAATATCAGTGGGCCTGACATCATCTCAACTAGCTTTTTTATGACTCTTAGCTGAAAGTTGTCTGGGCAGCCTGCTGATTCAAGTGTTAACCCTTAGTAGATATTTAAAATTCTCTTTAGTTTCTAATGATAATAACTGGCTAAGCAGTGGCACTTTCAAAGATACAAACCTCATAACAGGTCATAATGCCACATAATTAAAAATGTGATGCTGTTGCAAACTAAGAAAATGCAATTTTAGGTTGAATTTAGCAGAATTATTGTATGCTATGGGCAATGGAAATGATGTCCAGCCCTAGTACCATATTTTACGAAGCGTGTCAAGAAAATGTACAGGTTCTAAAGGTAAACACAAGGATGATAAAGGAATTGGAATGTAAATTGTATAAGAAAGATTGGTAGGAAAGAGCGTGTTTAGTTTGGACAAAGAGAGTAGAGGAGGATTTGACAATTTTCAAATATTTGAAAGGTTGCCACAAAAAGAAGGGAAGACAATGGGTTTCAACGGCAACACAGCAGATTTAGATTCAATCTCAGCAAAAAATAAACCCAACTGTAAGAACAATAGTAGAATGGCACTAGCTGTCTATGGAAGCTTTGGAATCTCCTTCCTTGGAGATTTTCAAGAAGATACTGGATAAGTATATGACTGGAATGGTTTAGGAAGAAAACATCCTGCCTCTCTGCAGGGTTTTGGACTAGATATCTATTGAGGTCACTTCCAAACCTTTGATTGTATGATCCCAATGAACTGGAAAGGACTTTATATTATTAGCATGTGATATTAATACAGTGTCCAAATTCTTTTCTAAAACAGAACAGAAATATTTATTGAATACATTTATATTAATATTTTACCATCTTCATTTAGAAGCGTACTTATATAATTGTTGGGATGTTTGTTTACTTATAATATATATTAATACTAATATAAAATATTTTGACTTGTCCTTAGTCTTGCATTTTTACCTGATAACTTTAGCTTCCTTTATTAGGGATTTTTTGTGTATTTAAAAACTGATAGTTTAATTTCTATCTATCCTTACATTTTTCAGCTGCTATAACCTTATTTCCAGTTGCTATTTTCTGTCTAAGTTTACAAAATAAAAGAAAGCTAAGATTCTGACATTAAAGAATTTCCTTCACAAAAGCAAAAGCAAGTACAATTCTGCTGTATATACATATAGCTGATTATGTATTCATGAGCCAAAGGAATTATCATTATATTGTCTTGACAATGAAAAATAAGATGAAATAGTGAGATTCAATATGACTTGAGATTCTTAATTTTCTTTAGTTTGCTTGCCTCAGCAGTCTTCTGTGAAAGGTTTCCTAAAAATTATTTTAAACTTTCTTTGGTTATATAGAATTTAGTAAAGATCACTTCCTTTTGTCCATTCATTCTGTTTAGGATAGCTACAATAAAAGAAACAATAATCACGAACACTTGAACAAAACTGTCTGACCCATCTATAAACTATTTTAATTTTCTATGATTCACTGAGCCAGAATTCACTGCAAACTTTGGAAATAACGTTCTTTGGTTTCAGTTTATTTAAAAGAGAATCTTCAAGCCAGAAACATCTACAGAAGACATTGTAACTGAATTAGCCATAGTTTATTTTTTATATTTTTCTTCCTTTTATTTTTCATTTTTCCTTTTCACTAATGATAAAACAATCAAAGTTAGCAATCATTCATTTCCTTATCTTTAATTATAGAGATCTCTAAACCACAAAAATAACCTTATGTTATTAATGCCACAGGAAAGTGTTACATTTGTGCTGGTCCATTTCTGCCAAGGGAAAAGCCTTTCTCCCAGAACAAAAAAATAATTTCTTGCAAAAGCAAAACTGGCTGTGGACACCTAACAGGAATATCACCCTCCTCCCTATCTAATATGAACACCTGGAAACTTCTCTCAGGACACAGAGACAGCCAGTATCCAACAGTATCCACAGAAACAGCCAGTCCTTTTCTCTCCCTCCCTCCAAAGGAAAGGATTGTCCAGAAGAAGACTGTCAAGTAGACTCATGAGAACTCTGCCTTGGGAAATTTTCCCCTTGCCAACTGAAAGGCCATTCTCCTGTAGTGGGAACCATCCCAGAGCCCCAAGAGGCTTGCTGCCAGAGAGAATGCCTCCCCTTCTTCCTGTTTAAGCTGGCAAAGTGCTGCCCAGGTGGGTGGCACAGGCAGTGATGTAAAATACAGTATTGGTAGGAACAAGATTTGGGGATGTGGAACTAGGCCCATCCTGCTTCCTTGTACCTCCGGCTTCATAGTGTTGCTTTTGCCATCCAGCTGGGCTGCACATGAGGTGATGTAAGAGCCAGGTGGCCAGGAACCAAAACCAGGGAGGCTCTCCCTAGCCCCCAGAGCTGGCCTGTCCTATCCTGGAAAACCTGTGGCTGCAGGGGGCTCCTTGTCTATATGGCCCCCTGCATCTAGCCGCTTGCCACCCTTACCACCCCCACCACCAACACTGCTGGCTTTACATCCAGCCACTCACCCCCCTCTACTTCTGATGCCACTGCTGCCAGCTTCTTTGGCTGCTTGCCAACCTCCTCCTCCCACGATATTGGCTTATTTGCATTGGGGTCCCCAAAACTATATTTTACAGGCTTCCCCAAAAAATTTTTGGCTGTCCCTGTTAGCCCCATTTCCCTGCACCTTTGGCTATAAAACTGCCTACTTACAGCCCACCCCCATCCCAGGCAAAGGAGGGGGTGGGATATCTATTACTGAGCTCTCTAAGGGCAAAGGTGGCCAAGGGACTTCTTGTCTGTCTAGTTCTCCAGACAGAGGACTTGAATGCATGTATGGTCCAGCTCCTGGACTATTTTTCTAGCAGTAAGAATTTAATAGAATTTCTTGCAAAAGAAAACTGGCTTTGGATACCTATCAGAAACATCAGCCTCCTCGCAATCTAACAAGAACTCCTATATACTTCTGTCAGGACACAGACAATGTCCCACAGAGGTCTGCTCTCTGAGAATTTCAGAGAATTTACTGCTAGAAATTAATGTGGGAGCCGTATTACTGAGTGGCTTTAAGGGATATAGCTGTCAATCATTACTATTTTTTCTCTGCACCATTAATTTCTAGTACTTTGATGAACAAAATTAGTTGGAGCTCTTAACCTATGTTGTAGGTTCTACATAGCACCCTCCTTTCTTTTCTTTTTATCTGGTTATGCTGTTAGACTGATTTAGCATATTAGTTTTTCTATTCTGACCTCTGCTGCACCAGTATCTCTTAGATACCAAAACAACCCATTGTTTACCCCAGTTGAGAAGCTAGATACTTGATTTTAAGAATGGCAAAAACTGTTAAATCTTTTATAAGTAGCCAGAACATAGCACAGAACTATCAAAGATCTTAGTAAAAAATCTTAGAAAACAGGCCAAGAATTTTAAAATATTCTCAAAGTGAGAGGGGCCCTAGTCCAAGAGAAATCAAGATGTTAGTTTGATACAATGTAGCATGCTGTTTGTGGAGGTAGTCACCAAAATATTATAATTTTTCAGTGATTAATGTAATTTCAGATTTTTTCCAATGAAATGCACATGATTCTTTAATATCCTTCAATTACTGAAGCATAATTTGCCATATTTTCAGTATCTTCAATTTTTCTGATTAAAGAGGCCAGGTTTTGGAAGTCCTAAATAGATGGAATTATAGAACTTTTCTAGGTGCCTCTTTATAAGCCAAATATTTTTCAGACATCTCAGTTTCATCACAAGTTCAGATACTGTCTGTAACCTATCATAGTTACATCACAACTAATTAATAATATCTTATGCTTGAAAAGTTATGAGACACTTTCTTCACTAACAAACCAGAAATTACTCAAGGGGAAAGTACTGTTCAGGTCTTAAAACATTATTTTTTCTAGGCTCTCATAAGAACATTTTTTTCCAATTCCTGGTTTGCATATATATATTTCAATCCCTGCTTTCATTTTATTGCCAAGTAACTGGTTTGAGTTAATGAATTGTCATTTTGAATGAACTTTGCAGGTAATGTGCAAGAGAGAAGTCCAGGTTCTTTCTAAGTTTCTGTTCAGTAATATTTTACTTTAGAGAAATTGTAAAGTGGGGTATTTACCCAAAAACAAGATGATTTTGAAATTAAGATAACCCTCCCCATACACAATAACTAGATTCCATACCTTGAAAATTCGTTATAATTTTCCATGTATAGAATGTAATTACTGGGAGATTGTATTAAATTTACCACCTCCAAACCCACTGCAGTGGGGCAAGCAGCAGTAGCAAGGCAGACACTCAAATAGCCTGACCCTAGCCCCTTGCTGCCCGTCCTCCCAAACCATTTCCCTCCCCATTCTCTGCCCCACATTGGTGCCTGTGCTCTCTAGCCCCTGCCCCTACCCTCCACAATGCCTGCCCACCAGTACCTTAGGCTTAAGCTCCACTGTGGACTGGGGCATGTCATGTGATTGCTCTGGTCTCAGCCTGGCCAAGGAACGCAGATTAAAACAGCCAGAACAACCACATGCTCTATGCCCCAGTCTAAAGGAGGGCCAGAGCCTGAGTTGGAGCTGTGGAGGGTAGGCAGCCATGGAAGGGGTTGAAGGGCAAGCAGAGAGGGAAGCAGGTTGGGATGTAGAGGCTGCAGGGCTGCAGGTGATGGAGGGGTGGCCAAGTCAGTCAGTCAGAGCTGCAGAATCTGCCTACCTTTCCCTTGTACTCAAACCCAAGGCAAGAGGGTTTTCCCCCATGTGCATTGGTGGTGGGGCAGAGGAGGAAGGGAATAGATTGCAGTAAATACAGTATGCACCCATTTTTTAATTTCACCCTTGTTTCACTGACCTGCCAGCAAAAAACAGAGTATGTAAAAAGTTTAGGTTGTCTTTAAAGGTTTGTTTGTTGATTTACATTTTCAGGCTTTTTCCCTGAAAGAAAGGATGTTACAGGGAAAGAACCAAGATCCATGAGACTGTTTTTAATTTCAAGCTCTGATAAAGCTTCTTATGTATGAGCCTTAGCAAGTCATTTAATTTTTTTGCAGGCAGATGTTTCCTCTTTTCTAGTGCAGGCACAATATTTTTTACTTTACGTCACAGGAGTATGAAAATGATAAGAATAAACGTTAAAGAAATGCACAACTCTAGAACCCTTGCTTCAGAGCTGATACCTTTTATTAGACCAGCTAAGAAAAGTTATCTTTTTCTGCATACTTTCAGGCACATATGCTCATCCTCAGGCTCAGGGAAAAATAAAGATGGTAAAAAATCTCCATAGGTAGAAATAAACTTCATTTTTGCACAGAGGGAGCTGAAGATGGAAGGCTGTCCCTCTGGGTCCATGAGAGTGTCTTTCTGAGTTGCTCTTTGATGTGCACATAAGGCATGATTCTTTCCCTGGTGGTGTCAGATGGCAAGGAGAAATCTTTCTGTGGCAATAAATTTTAAATCCAAAAATGTTTTGTCTCAGACAAACACAGCTACCAAATACAGCAAAAGCTGTGTTAACTGGCACCTTACAAGCCAGCATGCTCTGTTAAATGGCAAGCTGACTTGTAAAGGCATGTAAGGTAAAAGTGAAATCGGAAGTGCCCACCAGAAGTAGCACTTCTAGTTTGGTGGAGCCACCATGGCCCAGGGGAAAGCAGCCTGCACTGCCAAGCCCCCACGGCCCAGGGCATAGCAGGCTGTGTGGGTCCAGGAGTGACAATGTGGCAGTAGAGGCAGCAACACGGTGGGAGAGGAGGCAACACTTCAGATGTGGCAGGACAAGCGGTGGCCTGAACAGACAAAGATGTCTGTTGGGGCTGCTCAGTTATTCAACGTATTTTGTTATCCGGCGTTCCCCATGGGTGCTTGGCTATGACCTGCTGCCACCTGTGATAACACGTGGCTCCAAGACTGTACACCTGCCAGACCTGGATGGGGACTGCATGGACATTCGAGACATCTGCACCTCTGGGCCAGCTGTGTGATTGCACAGTTGGCCTTTGTGTGGCACTACTGCCATGTGTCTCATTGCCTGGCCATCTGGGCAACCATTGCCTGGAAGCTGTTCTCAGTGTGGTGACCTGCTTTGAACTGTCAGAGCAAGTCCTCCTGGCCCCAAATGGCCAGGAGGTTAGTCACCTGCAGCTAGGTCCCAAGTGCCAGCTCTAAGCAGGCTCCTCTGCTTGAGTCCTGCCACCTGCCTCACTAGCAGGAATTCTGGTGTTCCCTATTTAAAAACTGCAAAATCCCCAATAAAAAAATCCCCAAGTCATTCTTTAAAATACCCCAAAATCCATATTCTTGCACAAATAAAACAAAAGACCACTCGACATTCTAGAGAGAGAGATCAAATCAGTTGGGCAATGTTTTATTGGTATATTTACAATTTTCAAGCAATTTGGAAGCCTACCAATGCATCTATCATCATAATAAAATAAATTCTAAATATCTATACAGTTTGGAATTGACTTTTGGCTTTTTTGTCATAAAAAAAGTCAGAGTTGCTCCTACCTGCTTCACTTACCAGGATGTGCAGTGCTGAGCAGCACTGATATGCCAGTGCTCTGCCCCTCATCTGCCCTTCACTCTCAACCCACAGCCTGGCCCTCATCCCAGTCCCCTCACTCCTGAGCCACAGGAACAGGTATGTGGGTGACAGGTTTGTGCGGGTAGCTAGGGGGTGTGGGGTTTGTGGGTGGATTGTGGGGGAACTGGGAGTATCTCCATGCTTACTAGCTGTAGCAGCAGCCATCGGGGCCACTGGGACTTCATGGCAGAGCCCCCCCCCCCCCCCCCCACATGACGCAGGGCAGTGGGGGACAGCAGGGATTGGCCCCGGCTGCCTGTCACCCATGCTGCCACTGCCACATTGTGCAAGTATAGCCCAGCTCTGCAGGGCACTGTGAGGCACTGAGGGCTGTTTGGCAGCTCGGGGCCCCTTGGGCTGAGTGGCACTGGGCGCCAGGTGACAGCCTCAGTGACCCTGAGCTGCTTGACAGTGCACAGTGCCCAGTAGTACGCTGCAGAATCAGTCTGCACTTGCACCCCACGCCATGAAGGGAGGTTGTGCCATGAGGCCCCAGCGACCGCAATGGCCATTGCTACAGCCAGTGAGTGCGGGGATGCTGGGGCCAGGGGGGGCAACAATTGTGGGCTGGGACCAGGTGGGGGAATGATTGGGGGGTCTGAGGGAGTGAGCTGGGACTAAGACCATGTGGGGAGGCTATCAGAGGAGTGAGCCGGGGCCAGGTAGGAAGGCTACTGGAGGAGTGATTAGGGTCTAGGGCTGTGTGAAGCCCCTCCCATGGTCCCCTCCCCTCATCCTCTAGCCCCCCACCCTGCTACTTACCTGACACAGAGCCTGGGTCCAGGTCCCTGCAGCCTGCATGCTGCTTGCCATGTACAGGCAGGCAGCATGCTTCAGCACCAAGGTAAGGGCCAGCCATAGAGATGCTGTGGCTGGCTACCAGAGCGACTCTGTGGGGGACCCAAACCTCCAGTTGCCTCAGGCAACGATCCAGGACTGTGCCCTGTCCTGCTTTTTTCATCCAGGTTTTATTTTGGTACCTGGATATCCAGATACCAAACTTTGCCCCCGAAGTGCAGGGAAGGTTTTTTGTTCTCGCACATGTGTCTTGCAGCATCTCAAAGGGATTTGGGACCCTACAAGAGGCACATGCACACTCATCTGGGCATGCCATGTAATCTAAATGTAATGTGGAACTTCATCCAGAGATACTGCTGCTGTAGCTGTGCCAGCATAGTTATATCAACAGAGCCCTTTGGTGAAGACATACTTGTGCTGACAAAAGTGACTTTTCCCTCAATAAAACAGCATAGTTACGTTTTTTCACTGAGGGGTGTGAACTAGAAAATAGAAAACATCTTCTGTTGGCTGTTCTGCACCAGGGTTTTTGCCAGAGGAGGTATTTTCAAAATCATACCCCCCCTTCCCCACCAGCTGAGGTACTTAAGCCAGCAACTGTTAGTAGTGTAGACCCAGTTTCAGTATGCAAGCTGACAGCTAATAGTTAAAACTTGCTCTCAGAAAATGCCTTCACTGATACTTGAGCAAGGCCATAGAACGTGCATTCATTGATGTACAGTATTGTAGAGCCTTCAGGAGCAATTGGGGGAGTGGAAGGGGAAGGGGGCCTGCTAAGAATTCTGTCATAAACATTCCCAAGAGCTAGTATCTAATAATATATGTTGGATGTTGTTTGGGCAGCACAACAGGCAGCCAAGGCACTGAGACTGACCCAAAGATGATCAGCAGAAGATGCATATACATATGTCAAAAATAGCCAAAGCATGTCTCTAAATCATTTTTATACCTAAAAATAAAGCCAGACTGGAAAAAAAAAAAACTTTGAACAAAGTTACAGCTTTACAAAGGTCTAAAAGTAGCAGGATGCAAGGGCACATATGGGGAAAACATGATCTGTTTGGAAGGATAGAATTACTTTATTACACATTTCCACAAACTGCAAGCAGAAGACTTGAACACACATATTTCTACAGGAACACTAAAAGTTGAATGCTTTAACAGAAAGAGAAAATTAACTAAAAGATGCACATCATACAGTAGAAAGAACAACAGTTAGAAATGCTACACTGAATAGTATAGGAAGGAAAAAAAGAAAATGTTACTGAAAGAGGAAATGCTTATGATTTGCTGAAGCATAGCTGAATTATATGTGAACATTCAACAGAATAGTTTTTTGTGTTTTTGACATTTCTGTAGGTTGAAGTTAAATAATTTGTTAGATACATATTTGTGACTCAAAACTTCTGGAGTCCTAAATGCATGTAAATCATATGTGTCTGAATAAAAATCTTTTTCTGTTTTAATTTCAGAACTAGATTTTAACAAAAAAAGTATAAAAAGTATGCAAACATTGTTGGTTTAATTTTCTTTATTGGATTTTATTTTATGATCTTCCATCTGAGGATTTTTCCATTGTGGGATTGAACATATACTGTATATAGTCTAATATTTTTAAATTAAACCCAGCTGCTTGAAATCAGTTTATTGTCTTGCAGATGTTGAAATATAGTCTTGTTTGAGCTTAGCTACTTGCACAGAATTTAAATGTCTCTTGTAAGTTATTCTTTTGTAACATTGTAAATAATTGTTTTGCTTTCTTCAATCTCCACTTCTCTAATTGTTACACACTATTCATTACATTTTTCACCATTCAGCAGATGTTGTCGTCACAAGTGCACACCTAGCCACGCTATCCATTTTGTCTAGCTTAAGATTTGTAAATTTACACTGCTCTAAAATGTGCAACATGAGCAAGCTGAGCAAAGGCTGGTAAAGAAAGATCTCTTTTCAGACAGCCTCTCCAAAAAATAAAACAGAGCAATTTGACTCTGACAGCAGTTTTTGTTTATTTACTCCTTATTACACATGAAAGACATCCTGCTCAATTGATCTTTCAGATTATTATTTAATTGAACAGTATGGGGAACAGATTTTTATTAATCTACATAACTGCATTAGCTAAGATTTTGTAAAAGCGAGAGGTTATTTTTTTAACATCTTTTTTTCATAAATGTCTATCATCGAAAAATTACCTTGCAAGGTATGTCAAATGGGGACCCAAACCTGAAAAAAAGTAAGTATTGTTAACTCCTCTGAAAATTTTGTCTTCATTTTTACCTTTTCTTAAAATTGAGGAATTGTTTACAGTCTGTAATTCCTAATTCCAGGCATTTCCATCTGCCTCTATCAAAAAATTAACATCTTTCCTCTCAGATTTAAACTTACTGCAGTTCTTATGCATTTTTACCTGCACAATAGATTAGTCTCATAAACACTTTATAGATAATTTTTAAATATGATCTTTGAATCCAAACAGAAACTTCAGATAGCAGAGAATGCAACTACTTTTACAATACTGCCTCTGATCTGGAGCTTATTACACTTCTGCCTCAGAAAAGGAAATCCATGTTTTGGTTTAAGCAACATTGAGCATATTAATATCAGAGTTATACAACAGGCACATCTACACATTCATTAATGTGCAGTGGTTACTGCACATTTAATTTAGTACTTGTATAATCAAGTTCTAAATAAATGTGCAGTAACCAGAATCACTGCATTGTAGTGCCAGCAAACACCTTTTTAGTA
Source organism: Caiman crocodilus (assembly GCA_030014935.1). Classification (NCBI taxonomy): domain Eukaryota; kingdom Metazoa; phylum Chordata; order Crocodylia; family Alligatoridae; genus Caiman; species Caiman crocodilus. Next base: position 55,845,310 of record JAGPOW010003642.1, on the reverse strand, counting down.
ATGCCAGAGCTCAGCAGCCTAAAAATACTGTGCAGTAGCATAGCAGCACTGTTTGTGCTGTGATGTGCTACTGAGCATTATTATTAGGCTACTGCACAGTTGAAGTCTTGGATAGTAACGCCCATTGTCAGGCAAATTCCTTGGAAACTTCAGGTTATATAAGTAGATATAGTTGAACATTTTTCCAGTGGAAAATTTCAACCCTTTAAAAGCAAAATACCCCATGGGAAAATTTCAGCTTTGACAAAATTTCATGTTAAAAAATGTAAACAAATCATTTAAATCCTGCTGAATCTTTTCAACTTGATTATTTCAGGAAATTAAATTTTCATTCGGATTGGGAACATTTTTTCTTTAAGTATTGGAATTTCGTACAGAATAGACATTTCAGTTATGCATCAACATTTTAACATTGGGACATTTTAGCCATTGGGATTAAATGAAACAGACTTCCCAACAGTTAACAGATTTGTGCTCCTATTTGATTCTTTCAAGCAAATACCTTAGAAAAATAATAGATCCAGTAAATCACTACTCAGATGAACTGTCAGTTTCCATACAATTTGTCATCACTTCTGTGCAAAGTACATGCAATATGGTTAAGAAATATTGGCTTTCTTGTTGTGTGTGTCTGCTGAACTTAAATTTTCTCTAAGCAAAGAACCTGCAACACAAAGGGAAGTCAATCAATGATGTTTTTAACTATCTTTTGTGTTCTTCTCATTTTCTGATACTGCATAGGGAAGCAGTTCTTGATCCATGGAAATTCTCTTCCAACTTGATCAAGGCTTTTTAGAGCCCATATTTTGGAAGATATGAGCTGAATGGGTGAATCCTCAATGGAGGAAAACAGGATAGCTGGGTGTCTGAACTGTAGTGATGCACTACATCAGCAACAACTTCCAATTCCTGGTACAGGCTGTGTGGCTGTAATAGCAGCTGTTATTTTTCTGCATCCTAAGTTGGTGCCCAGGGCACATCACCTTAGTTATATTACTGATCCAAGGCACTTGATTTGGTAGGATCTTCCAGGCTCTTTGCATATGCATACGTGAGTACATAAACCACATGCAAAATCAAATTTCCTTTTCTTTTATCAGTATCAGCAGGGCTAAAATAAAAGTAAAACACAATTTCTCCCTCTACTCAAGAAGTCATGTCATTTCTATATCCCATGCTAAGAGGGCTAAGGCACTATCCAAATTACCGAAAAATTGAATTTCCATTCTGCTGGAATATCTAATATTTCAACAAAATTGCCTAATATAAATATAAATAAAAATCTGAAATGTCTCATACAACAGATTCTGAAGAAATCTAATTTCAGAAACAGGCATAACATTTCCATTAGATTTCTTTCTGAACAAAATGGCTGTCCTCATCACCAGGGAACTTCCCTGGTTGGCTCTGCAAAATTGGGGGCCTCCCAGAGAACCCTTCAAGATCCTTGAGACTTTGGATGGCAGCCAGAAAGTCAGGGGAGTATCCCAAAGTCAAAGTAACCCTATACCCTGCCTGAAATTAGCGAAGTCAGAAGAGTCACTTGCTAAGGGGGAATAGAACCTATATGCCCTTGATAGCCTTCTGTGAAGCTGAAGCTTTAAAAGTCTCCAGGGCTTGTGAGATCCCATCTCATAGTAAGAAGCCTGGAAACCCCAAGAGCCTTTCTCAGGCCACAGCTTAGAATTTTTAGGACTGGCAGGCTCCCCACAAAAGACTGGGATGTTTAGAAGCCCTGAATACTCCAACTCAAGCAAGTGCTTCGTGACAGAGTCTGGAAACTGCAGTAGGAATTCAGGGCAGTCAGAGTGAAGGTCACCGTAAGTGGAGGTCCCTACAGAAACATATCCTTAAAGCCTTAGTGTCAATGTTACTAGCAGAGTTTGGAGAGCAGAATTGCAACCTGGAACCACGGACCCTGGAAACTTGGGATCCCTAGAAGCCTGCCAGGCATGCTGGAAGAAAAAGAGATAGGGTTGTTTTGGTGAAAATCCATTGAATACAACCTTTTTGGGTTTCATCCCACTTGTATATTCTCACAGGTATCTATCATATAATTCCCAATGAGTTCTAAAGTTATAAGTCCAATTCATGGGTGAATCTCTTGTTATTCTGTTAAGGTAAAGATGAGAGCTACCTATTGGCATGAGTTCTAAAATAAAATTTCCACTGGAGTTAAAAAAGCCCCCCAAACTGTTTTTAAAACAGTTTAAAGGAGGGATGCTTTAGCAAGGTATATAAATTGTCCTTGGGATTTATTCCATATAATTTAGACCAGCTTGTCATAAAGTATACTTACTTTTCTGTCTCCAAACCCATTCATGGATTGTAGCAATTTGACTAGTTAAGATAACCTTCAGTGGGTCTAGAAAGGAATGGAAATGACTGCTGCTGCATTTGCTCTTGACCACATCTATTTGTTGTTGTATATTCAGCCAGACTTACTAATATGCCTTCCATATGTACTTATGTCACAGTGTCCCCTCTGATTAAAGGAAGTATATTTTCATATGCCATGCCTCAGCAGTGAGGAGACTGTAACCAAACTAGAAAGTAAGAAAACTATAGCTAGGAAAGAGGCAGTATTTTGTCCCTTAAATGGGAGGAACAAGAACTCATTGGCTTTAGTTATAGCAAGGAAAATACAGGTTATGCATAAGGGAATACTTTGTAGGAGGTTAAGAAATGGAGCCAGGGGAGGTTTCAGAATTGCAGTCAGTGGAGATATATGAGACTAAATATGACACCTATCTATTAGAGATGGCTAAGGGATAATGAAATCACTTCTGCCATGGTGCAAGAGGATTAACTAGATGACTAAGTAATGGTCTTTTCCAACCCAGGGTCTGTGACTATTGAACTGTAGACATCCACAGCTGTTCTGTAACAAGGTCCCAGGACAATATACATAATTTCTGGGAAAAAAGCTACAGTATATTTTCAGAGGCACTGGTGAAACCAATTATAATATATGAAAATTAAAATTGAGATTATCAATTTGTAAGTAGGGTTATACAAGCATTTTTATATACTGTTATACAAACCATTGCATACTTTTATTTTGCAAAATAGTTAAACATCAAAAGTCAAGTCCTGTTATTCTAACCAGAAACATATATTCTGAAATAATTTATGTTGTTTTATTCCCAAAAAAGAACAAGAAAAGAGCATTATGTTGCTGATTGTGATTATAAGAATATTTTCAATTTTTTCAAAGCACTGTAAATACTATGGTACATGTACATTTGGAGAAAAACAAAATTTTGGGTGGCACTGTTTTTGAAATTAATTTTCTAAAGAGAATGACGTTTCTCAGAAGGAAAAATGTTTTATATTTTAAAAATGAAAACTTTGTGAAAGAGATTGATTCAGAGCTGACATAAATAGGTATTGCTTAAATTAATCTGGGTGTATTTGCTCCAGATGAAATTTTGGCCTGCTATTTTATGTGACTTTGTATTTCAACAATATACCATTTCCATTTTTTCCTTTTAGGAGAGAAGGAGTTTATAGGAAATTTAAAAATTGTTTTATTAGCTGGATTTTTTACAGGATTTTTCCACCTCCAACTTTTGAAAAGGGATGAGTTTTTGTGAATGGTGAATAACTGTCCACATTAATTTCAAATGAACTCCTTAGTAACTATTTCCCACAGATTTATGTAGAAATAAGTAGACTGAAGTTAATATACCTTTTTATTTTTTGCAATTGTTTTATGGGACATAGAAGATGGCATCTGGAATTAGTATTCTGAGGTGACATTTGGCAGGGGAATTGGGAAGGCCTCAGCCCATTAAATAAAATTAATTTTTAATCTATCACTTTCAGTACTTTCTCGCCCTTGTAAAAGTCAATTTCTTGTTAAACTTTGGGAAGCTTTGGGTAGAATTCTGTTTTGCTTTGTGTGTCTGGCAGTTCTATAGCTGCCTAAGTGGGTTTTTTTAATGCTGCTAATGATTCTGCCCCCCCTACAATATGAATGCATAAGTATAAGAACACAGACTGAATATGCTCGGTCTGTTTATGCACGGGCTGTGTGACTACACATGCATACCCTCTTAAAGACAGGAAAACATAGATGGACAAAAAACAGTGATTAACACCTGTTAGACACTAAACAGCGGGGAGGAAAGCCCTCCCATATTTTAGCCATTATAGTTGAGCAGTTAGGATACTTGTGCATGATTATTACCTTCTCCAACCACAAGTAGAGGAGATTTGAGTTTGCATCTCCCTAGGTGTGTCTACATGAGATGCTTTGCTACACAGTAGACTGATGTACTAGACAGCAAAGTGTTACTATGTAATTGTGTGCATGGACTACTGCACAGTAGATTTGTCTACTGCACAGTCTTCTACCAACTGTAAATACAGGTAGTAGATTTACTGCACAATAGCTACTGCACAGCAATGCATGGTTACACAGCTGACCAGGAGCATATTTCTCCTGGTCAGCCCAGCCAGCAGAGTGTGGGCTCTCTCCCCTCTCCCGGGCAGCGGCCTGCTTCCCAGCTGTCCCCTGCCCTGGGCAGCTTCCTGCTGCTGGGGCTGGCTCCAATCTTGGAACCAGGGTGGGGACAAGACATGTTTGACCTTTGAAATACTAAAAAAAAAAGTCTCCAGTGCTCCAAAACTGACCCTTTTAAAAGCACTTCAAAATGAAGCACTTATTATATATGGACGTTCTACAGATGTTTCCTGAGTCCTCCAATGTCCCACAGTGTTCTACCCATCACCATGAAGGGAAGAGAGGGGGGGCTAAAGGTTATTTTCAATGTCACAAGCAATTTTACCATTTTAAAAAAATTACACACTGACTTGTGGGGGATGTGGACAAATATTTACATAACTGCATATAATATATAGAACTGTGCAAAGTTTTGGGTGCTCATTCAATTCGGAAGGGATTCAGCGGCCAAATCTCCAAATCCAAATCAAATCAGGGGACCAGTTAACCAGGGGCCAAAGCTGCAGCAGAACCATCACCTGCCCCGTAGCTGGCACTCAAATCTAAGACAAGGCTTTTTTTTCCACCATGGTGACTGTGGGGAAAAGCCTTGTCTTGGATTTATGTAAATACAGTAAATAAGGAAGTCCACAAATTTAATCATATGTAAAGGTAATTGGAAAAAAAATAGCTTGAAAAATGGAGGAAAGGTAGGAACCCTGGATCAGGGAAGGTACATAATGACTTGCAAGGTAACCCCAACACAGAGTCTTGAGAATCTGGTCCTAGGATATCAGGGAGGAAGAGCTCTAGACAGCAATGCTTATACAGCAAGAGAGTCTATCAGCCTGTTCAGAGAAGTCACTGAGGGACTTGTTTTCAACAGATGAAAGTTAGTCTCCTTTCTAGTTTTTAATATAAAAGCTATTTACCTTGTTTATCTTCTGAGAAGTGCAAACCAAAAGATGATAAGCAAACCGTCTCTTTTGTTTCAGTTCAATTTTCTGCATTGTTAATAACTCCTGGATTTTTTTTTCATTTTACTGTTGTGTGGGTGATTTCTTACAGATGTGCCCAAGTAGAAACAAACCCATCATCCTATAGAAAGATTAAAGAAAATCCTTTATATTGAGAACAAAAATCTTTTAGAAGATTCTCTTAATAGGTCATATTCAGGTCAACATTGCAGGCAAAATAAAGGCAATCCAGTTGATGTGATATGAGTTTTCATTTAATAAACTTACCATATTCCTCCAGTTAAAATATGTATGAAGGTTTAATATGCTCAGTTATTGTATATTCAACATTTATGTTTTAAAAGAGTTGCTTCACTTGAATACCTTTGAATAGTGAATTAATTTAATAATTTTCCGATTGTGATTTCTGGGAAATGTTGAATGTTAAATACTCTTTTGTTCACTGAGAAATACATTTTGAAAACCAGAGAATAAAATCATACTAACTGCCTATCTTTGTAAATAATTCTTAATTTATTTATTACCGCCCAACATTTGTCAGCTAACTTCAGACCTGGTTTAATACCACTGACTTTTACAGAGCTACATTACAAATGAATTTGCCCCTTTGTAGCCAAATAAACACCCATCTGAGGAAGTAAAATACAGGGTAACTAAAATTTGGTAGGATACATCTGGATCTACCTCTCTGCTTATTGTATTTACTCAGTTCTAATCTGAGGATTTCTTACCCGTTTAATTGGGGGCCTACAGGCTGTTGGCTAACCTTTTGTGAGCCACATGCTGTCCCCCTCATGAACTGCATGAGTTTGTTATGATTTTCCATGTATAGAATCTAATTACACACTCCCTAAGCTCCCCTTGCCTTTCCCCTTGCAGCCCTAGAGGACTGCTTAGGCATCAGCTATTCTGTCCTCTGAAGCCCTCTCCTTCAGGAGATTCACTCCCTGCTGCCTGCAGGGTCAGAGTGTCATACTAGCTCCCAGGCCCTGGTTTTATGTGCCCCAGAGCTCCACCCCTTCCTGGATTTGGCTCTCTAGCTACACACACTGATGCAGCTTAGCAGCCTCTACTTGGCCTAATGAATTTTGACTTATTGCTGCCCTGCACCCTCCCAGAGTCCTAACAGGCCCCAGACTCAGGATTTGTTTCCTTCTTGGGGCTGGTTGTTGTCACCACTGGTCCTCATGGGCTACACAAGTTCTGTCCCCCCTCAGATTGCAGCTAACAGGGTTGGGCTTCCCTGTTGTAGCTTCAGCTACTATTGTGTGATCTGCACATGTGGCATACAGTCTCCCACTTCCCTGCACAATGCCTGTGGCCTCTCCCTTTTCAAGCTCTTCCTCATTATGTGGCAGTGGAAGAAGTGGCTACAGTGGCTCACAGGTTGTTGGCTAGCCTCTTGTGGGCCACATGCTATTCCTGCATAAACTGCATGTAGCATGTCAGCCGCCAGTTGGAGAACCCTGATTTAGTGTGGCACTATATCAAATGATTGCACATAGATAAGATCTACTATATTTAATTTATGTAGACAATCAGTTATCTTGTCAAAGAAAGGTATCAGGTTAGATGGGTACAATCTAACTTTGATAAACCTTTGTTGCTTTTCATTCCATTTTTTTTTTATTTCTCACTGTTTTTAATTATTGGTCTAAAGTCTTTCATACCACTGATACCTGTTGTTTTCTGGATAGCTTTTTCACTGTTTCTGAAATATAGGGACTATAATTGCTATTTTCCAATCACAGGGTATAAAAAAATCTGGCCCAGAAATAAATAGATCAGACATATATAAATATCATAGGTCAAATAACATAGGTCAGGATGCATAAGAAAGTTCAAATAAGTACAGATCAGAAAAAGAAATAGGGCTGTTTCCAAAGAAGGTGGGATAGAATTTAGAAGTAGTTTAGATGTGACTTCAAAATCGGATGAATACTTCGCCTTAATGTTTGATAAGGATGGTATCAGTGATTGCTATCAACCAAAATGCGAGGTGGATGAGGTTGTGATACCTTTTATTGGACCAAGCATAAAGTTGGGATAGATGTTTGACAAGTTTTCAGGCACAAAGCTCCCTTGTTCACTCCAAGAGTTCATGATAAATCTCTCAGCTATACAGTTCATCCAATAAAAGTATCACAAAGTACCTTGCCCCTTGTATATTTCTTGGACCATCATAGCTACAAGAACACACCAATCCTACTATCAGAGGATACTGACACAAACCGTTATGGTGGAACAGTCGCATTTTCAGGATTCTGTAGCAGTCCAAGTGTAGCAAGACCATTCCAGTTTTAATTATGCTTCATGCAGAGTCAAAATTATTTTTTTGTCCAAGTCACAAGCTTCTTAATTCTTGTTTTTTAGGTTAACCAATTTTTTTGCAATGTATTGTGGTTATCTCTGTAAATTTTGAAGTAAAAAGAAGAGGAAAGCCCCAATAATAAAGTCCCATTCCTGTTTCCAAACAAATCCTATTTTTTCAGTAATAACAATATCCTGTGCACATACAAAAATCTCTGTTTTCAACTAAAACCACAGACAGCCATTTCCATTACTGCAAGCAGTTATTTTTTGGCCTAGTCACTTACAATAAATAGAACAGACACTGAGTCCATTTTAAAAAGTGGCATTATACTGATACTTAAGTCTAACATTAACTGTAACCTTTCTTCAACTATACTATAAGCCATATTGTAAGCTCAATTGCACTACTAAAGTACACTGTCTTGACATCCGTATGTTCAATAGCTCTTTCAATTGTTTATCTCCTGACAGGAGATAGACAAATATCTAGGCTGAAATCACTTAGGACTGTGATTTCACCAGCTGACCCAAGTAATGTCTCTTCAGTAGGATAGGAGAGCTTCAGTGAAAATCTAGTTTCTGCAGCAACTGAATTTAAAGGTTCTGTCCCCCAGACTGGAATCCAAAATGAAGACTCCAGGACAGAGGCTCCCCATCCAGAGCATAAGGCAGAAGAGCAAACCCATGCACACTGAGCAGGAAGATGGTAAGACCTATACAAAAGGAAACAATAATCACATGGGTGTTCCTCTGCTTTGTCTCCAGAGCTTTGGTGCCATGTCAAAGCCAAAAGAGAGCTTTTTCTGTCCACTCAGGATCCAGAGTTTGAAGTCTTCTGCTTTGGGTGGGTACCTATAATTTCCTTTTTTAAGGAACTGAGCTGAGCTAACTATTTTCCTTTTAAAGGGAAGAAAATGCTGCCCACCTTCTATATAATTGCCCAGCTTCCTACAATTTTGAAGGGATTCAAATCTGCAGCTCCCACCTCCAAGAAGCACGCTCAAAGCTCCAGGAGAGAGCCTCATACATACTACCCTTCCTGCTGAAACTAGCACAGCATCTGATGAAGTTGGCTGTTACCTGCAAAAACTCATGTCTCTTTGGACCAGTTAGCCTCAAGACTAGATGCAGAAGTACAGGTATGTGCAGTTTGTGGAGCCACAAACCTCCTTGCAGCACCACAAACCACATGGGATTTCCCAATAGCAAACAGATTCATAGATTGTAAAGCCGGAAGAGACCTCAGAAGATCATTGGGTCCAGCCCCCTGCATCAAGCAGGAAAGATAACTGGGAGGACCCCAGCAAGGTGACTGTCTAGTCTCCTCTTGAAGATTTCCAGGATAGGTGATTGCACCACTTCAGGAGGGAGCTTATTCCATAGTCTGCACACCCTGAATAAAATAAAAACAAACCCAGCACAAATCATACCAGAGTACCATATGCTGAAACAAATGGAGAGATGGGGAAGCAGGCAGCCCTTTTTCCATGAGATGTGGAGGTGGAGCCCCGGTGGTGAGGCACCCTGTGCCCCAGCCAGCCACTCTTCAGCTGGGGGGGGGGGCAAGCAGCCCCCCTGTTTGCCCCCCTGTAGGGTGCCCCAGCCAGCCCTCCCTGTAGCACATACAGTAGTGGGACAATGAGTCCTGCTGCAAACTGCATGAGCAGTGGCATGCTCTGTAGCATAAAGTAGGGGCACAAATTTGTGCCACTATTTATTCTGCTGCAAAGGTACACCCCTGTTTCTGTGGAAGTGGCCTAAGGTACCACACTTTCATACCTACTGCCTGACTTCAGGCTAGCACAGCTAACCGTATGTCTTGTAGCAGGAAACAGAACACCAAAAATACAAGAATCATGAGACCAGAAAAAGAACAAGCAAGAAAGAGCATGAATATGTACCCTAGTAACTGGAATTCCACTTGAACGGGGAGTCTTAGGTCCATGTCTCTGTCTCCGCAATGGTCTCTGTTTTTATACAGGGATTCTTTAATGTCAAATGCATAAACCTTCCTTAGAGAAAGGTCTGGAGCCCAGGCTTCTTTCTCCAGTTCCCTCTCCCTGCAGAAGCATTCTTGCTTTCTCTCCTGTTCATCTGAATCTTTCAATTTTGGCTTTTCAGTGGCTCAGCTTCAATAACAGAAGTAGGAAACCTAGAAGCAAGTCACCTACTTCCTGAGTGGATGTTCTAACCACTAGGCTAGTATATAAAAGTTAGATTGCACTATTTAACCTCCTTCTCTAGTGTTATTGAATGGAAGCTGCCATAGCTAGTGTGGTTTGTACTACGTTAGGGACCCATCTCTCCAGGCCGAGGAAGTCCTAGGAATATGCATAACTTCAGAAAGGCAAATGGTGACAGGGTGACATCTGTGAGGCATGGACATGGCTGTAGGGGTGGAAGAAACTTTCAGATCAAAACAGAGACCCCTAGTGAGTTTAGACAGCAGCTACTCAGGGATTTGTGGATCACAATTTTTGGACTTAAATCCTTTCCTGTGAATTTTGTCTGTAGGACATGATACTATTACTTTCTCAGCCACTATTGAAGCCTTGCCCCAGCCTTATAATCTTGATGATTCCAGCCTTTCAAGAGAAAAAACGTGACTGAGGTAGCAATCCTGACCACTTAAAGAACTTGGAATTTTCCAAGAAGTGAGGCTGAAGTAGAAATATTTATACCAGTCTTCTGGCCAAATACCAAGTCAGATAATAACCTTTTACTTGTCTAGTTGTTCTTATAAATACTCATTATTTCCCTTCTGGAAAAACTTTTGTTTGTCCAATTTACCATAACTCCTGCAAATCTACCCAAAGGTAACTGTGCATAAATAGTGAATGAAACAATGCAAATAAAAAAAATGATATTAAAGGTAACATAAGTAAGGAAAGAATAGATTACCAATGATGACAGACCTTTCTTGGAACATGAAATTGCTACGTTCAACATCCTTAAACCAGCGATGGGAAAAATATGGGCTACAGGCCAGATCCACCTCTCCAATTGATTGTATCCAGCCCACAACTGCCCCTGTAGTGGTCCACATGGATTCAGGCCCTGCCCACTCCCAGTTAGGGCAGCCTGAACCACACTTTTGGCCATACCTGGCCCTGGGCCCAGACAGCATGCTTAGCTTCCTAGCAGGGTTACTTTGCCACTTCTTCAGCCATTCAGGTACTGCTTAGCTTTCCCCACCTCTAGTAGCTGCTCTTCCTCCTCCTACCCTTACTTTTCCATTTTGGGTGGGGGCGGGGGGTAGAATCTGCAACTGGCTCCTGCACCATTACATGGGGCTTCAGCTCCAAGCCACCTTCCACCCATGCCATCCACCCACCCAGTGTGATGAGTAGCCACCTGTGGGTGGCCAAGTGGATGGAAAGCAGCCCCACTAGGAAGCTGGGTGTGCTGGCCAGAACCAGGGCCAGGGCCAGGGCCACGGTTGATATTTGTAGCTGCCTCTGGCCTCTTCTTGCATGGCACAGGACCATCCATCAAGGGTTTGAACTGTTTTTTTCTTGGGTGGTGTTGGGCAAATGTCTGCAGGCAAGTATGGTCCTGGTGTAGGCAGGGACCAAGGAAGCTTTCAGTAGCTATTCAGGCTTTGGGGTTTGCCTCCTGAGTGCAAACTTAAAAGCAAAGGACTATAAGTTCAAGCCTCCATGTGGGCCTGGTGCCCCCTTGTCACAGGCAAACAAGAATATTTTTTTCCCACCAAAACATGTGGAAGCTTCCATGGGCCCCAGAACCAATTAGTTAAGTGGCAGGGCTCCACAGTGGAAAAGTGCAGGCCTTGGTGTGGCATGCCAAGGCCCAGATTTAGACCCATGCTTCAATCAGAGTACTCGGACTGTCAAAGGGAAGATGATGGGGCCAAAATGGCTTTTTTTATTCTTTTTTAATTTGGGGGCAACTGAGACAGTTGAGGCTTGAGCATGAGGAAGCCAACATCCCTGGAGGTTTTTGTTGGGTATCTAGGCCAGTGCATGATGCGGGCTGGAAAAATGGGGATGTTTGTGGCTGCCTCTGGCCTCTTCTTTCAGGACACAGGGCTGTTCATCAAGGGCTTGAATTATTTTTTTGTATGTATGTGGGGTGGTGTTGGGCAAATGTATGCATGTGAGTGGTCTCTGTGTAGGCAGGGACTGTGGAAAGTTTCTGTGGCTGCCCTTGCTGTCTGGCTTCAAGCTTTGCCTTCTAGGTACAGAGTCCAACCTTTGTAAATTCAAGCCTGGGTGTGGGCCCAGAGCATTCCCCTTCCCCTGATACAGGGGCTAGGGTGGCCATTGAGGTACCTTAAGAATAGAGGACAGTTGTGTTTAATGCAACTCTCCTTGCCATCATGAATGTCACATACCTCCTGAGGCCTAGGTGGGCACAGCAGGCAGCAGTGGCTGTTTTGGCAGCAGAAGCGGGTCAAATGGAGAGCTGCTACAGTGGTGTGGTGGGGGCAGGCAGAGAAGGGAGCTCCTGCAGGCAGCTGCAGTGGTATCGGTGGCGGGAGGGCCATATGCTGAACAGTGAAAAAAAGAGGACATAAAGGTGTCCATTTTCATATTGGCAGAGGACAGAGGACCAGAAAACTGGACTGTTCTCTGTAAAACTGGACAAATGGCCACCCTAACAGGGGCATGAAAGAAAATATTTTTTTTTCACCATGACACATGGAAGCTGCTAGGGGCCTCAAAACCATTCAGACAAGTGGCAGGGCTCCGAGGTGGAAAGGTGCAGGCCTCAGTGTGGCAAGGGTCTGGCATGCCATGCTGAGGCCCAGATTTAGGATTGTGCTTCAATCAGAGCATGGGTGACTGGTGCCTCCTGACTCTGTTGGGGCACCAGCAGCCAATTGCCAACTGAGGTGGGAGTCAACCATAGAAACGCTGCGGGCAAAACCGGAAGTGCCGCTGGTGCTTCCTGGGGAGGGATAGGGGGCATTAGCTGGCACTCCCCAGCTGGCAAGAGGCAAATGCGTCACCTCTGAAGGAACCCAACTTATTGGGTACCCAAGGAGCTGCTACAGGCCCAGTAGCCAAAGGGAAGAAAGCAACTGGGAAACCTGGATGACTTTGAAGAGATTTTTCTATAGTAGGCACAAAGTAGCACCAGACAACTGGATGTGGCTGTAAGGTTGGAAAGGAGGCCACAGGGGTAGTACAGAGGCGCACCAGAGCTACAAGGCGAAAGCAGCCTGAGACCAAGATGACCAGAGCCTGAGCCCAGATGGGGCACCGGGGGGCATTGAGAGCCAATGAGAGGCTAATACTGAAAGGCCAGGCCCAAGCCAGTGGGCCTAGGGTACTAGTCAATAGCCAGAGTGATCTGTAGCCTAAGGCTAGGAAGGTCAAAGCCTATACAAGAAGGCAGACAGTGACGGAGTGACAACTGCAATGCATGGGTGTACCTGTAAGGGTGGAAGAGGCCACAAATTCAGCACTGAAGGCAATTAGGGCTGGAGGAGTCTGAGCCACAAAGAAAGACTATGTGCAGTGGAGTCAGAGCTCCAGGCTGGTGATAGGGCAGCGGGGGAGCAAGAGAGAGAGACTGTGTGTGTTAGGGTCTGAGCCCCAAGTCAAGCCTGCAGAGGACTAGGAAGAGCATCCAGGGCTTGTCCCTTCTAAGGGCAGCCTCTCCTCTTTACTAATACCATGAAGGCATGGCAGGTGAGGTAATAGTCTGAGACTGCGAGAGGTCAGAATGAGAGCCAGACAAGACTAAGGTGGACCCCAGGGGGTGTCACAGCCACTCTAGGGTATGTCCCGTTTCAGGAGCTACAGATGAATGAGTATTGAAAATTGATATAATCTATAATACAGAATAAAATGAGCAGTCACATGGACATAGAGAACAAGCTGAAAAAGAGTCAGCATGGTTTCTGTAAACAGAAACATTGGCTGACCAGTCTACTGGAGTTCTTTGAGGTTGTGAATACACATGTCAACAAGACGGATTCAGTTAGCATAATACATTTGAACTACAAAGTCCCTTACCAAAATTTTCTAAAAACAACAGTTTCCACAGGATAAGAAGGAAGGTCTTTTAATGAAACAAAAGTTGGTTAAAAGACAGGAAACAAAGCATAGGGCTTAAAAGGTCATTTTTCAGGATGGAGGAAGGACAATAGTGGGGTCCCCTGAAGATCTGAGCTGGGGCTAGCTTTGGTCAACATTGTTATAAATGACCTTGGAAAGGAAGTACATAATGAAATTGCAAAGTTCATAGTTGACATTAAGTTATTCCATGAAGTCAAATTCCCAAACTAATGGTGAGGACTTGAAGAAAGAACTCACAAAACTGAGTGGGTAAAAAAGTGACACAAAAAATTTAATGTTGATAAATATAAAATAATGCATACCTGGAAAAGAAATCTCATAATGCTGGCTCTGAAGTTCTTACTTGTGAAAGAGACTCAGGATCAGTGCAGATAGTACTCTAAAAACATCAACCCAATGAACAGTGGTGACAAAAAACCCAATAAAAATGCTGGGCATCATTATGAAGGGCATTGTTTTGTTTTGCCACTGTATAAATCTGTGGTGTATCCACATCCTGGATACTGCATGCAGTTCTGGTCTCTACATCTCTAAAAGGATGTAACAGAATTAGAAAAGATACAGAAAAGGGCAATAAAGGGATATGGAGCAGCTGCCATACTAGGATTGACTAAAAAGGCTAGGACCCTTTAGTTTGAAGAAGAAAAGGCTAAGGAGATATATGATAGAGGCCTATAAAATCATGACAGACATCAATAAAGTGAATATAGAGCTGTTATTTACCAAATTCCAGAATACAAGAACTCAGAAATGCCCACTGAAATTACCATATTTACTAGATTATAAGATGTGTTTCCCCCTCCTTTTGACATGGGCAGAAAAGCCCCACATCTTTGAATCAAGTACAAGAATGGTGAGCAAGGCAGGGTTGGGGCTGAAGCTTCAACTGCTGCCTGTCCCCTCTGCTGCCTCTTCAGCATGCCATCTACCTTCTGCAGCCCCTTCTTCCCTTTTCCCCCCACTCCCCACCATACATACAGCCTCTGCTTCCCTGCCTGTCCTCTCCCTGCCTCTCTAACTGTTGCTCCATTCTGGCAAGTTACATTCAAGCTGCAGCCTGGAGCACTAGGCATGGCCTAGCCTGGCCCCATAGTAGCGGTTCATAGTCTGTACAGCTGCTACAGGGGCTGGACTAGTGCCGCACTCACTGCCTCAGAACAGGGACAGACAATGCAGTGCGGAGGGAGCAGAGGCTGGGGTAGAGTGGGAGGACAGAACAGAGGCTGGGGAGTGTAAGGGGGAAGCAGGGACTGAGGAGGGGAAGAGAAGGGAAGTGAAGGGGTAGCGGGGGCTGGGAAGGTGGGGAGGAAGGATTGTGGGGAGGGCAGGCAGGGGACAGGCAGGCAGGAGGCAGGCAGGCAGGGGACAAGCTGCTTGACCTCCCCACCAGCTGTGCACTACCTGCCCACCTGCAGCCATGGGGAGGATGAATTCAAGATGACCTTCCAGTAATTAGATTCTATAATGGGAAATTGTAACAAGTTTATAAATTTTCCATGCATAGAATCTATTGGAGAAGGGGGGCATCTTACATTCAGGGCCATCTCAGATACGAGTAAATGCAGTAATAGAAGAAGGGTTTACAAGTGACTGAAAGAAGTACTGTTTTACAATGTGTAGTTAACTTGTGAAGCTTGTAAGAAAAAGTCTGCTTGAATACCATAAACAGGTTCAAAAACAGATTAGACGCATTCAAAAAGGACTGCTTCATAGAAAACTATTAAATAGGTCAGGGATGTACCCGTTAACAATGATGCTTGATCCAGAAAGGTATGACTGGAGATAGATTGCTCTAGATGTGCCTTGTTCATATGCTCTGTCTCTAAAGAATCTATCGCTTCCCAGGGTCAGAAGCAGGACACTAGATTAGATGGAGCACTGATCTGACCTAGTATGATGGCAGTTCTTATACATAAAAATAGAGACAATAAAAGCGGACATGTTAATGAGTGGTCTAAAGAAGGTATATTAAAAATAAGACAAATATTTTATAGATTTAACCCATGAAACTTATTGCTTTTCTAACAGGACTCCTTTCAGGATTACATGTGGAGTTACCTTGCACCTAGGATCTCTACATCCTCTTGAAGAGCCTTTAACATTTCAAAATGAGGATTAATTTTTTTGGTTCAGAAGCAACAATAGCCTTCAAACCCTTATCTGTGATGTTGCCACTAGAAAGGTATTAAGAATCACCCTGTGTTATTGTGGTGCTTGCATTTACTTTGGCCATGGAAGTTTGTCTTCAGTGTTTTTTTAACCCCTCCACTTTTAGCAGTACCCCAATGTTGTTGTTGTGAAATGACTGAACTCAAAGAGTCTTGATTTAAAAGCATGAGCCTCTGCTTCTTAAGGTATCTGATTTGGACCAGTATAAAAACACTCACATTTATATTAGAGTGTTTTTATAAATTATGAATATGCTGATGTTTCAGGGGATAAGATAACTGTTGGCAGTTAAGTAGAAACATTTTCTGTGGAAAGGTGATTGCATGAATGTTGACCATGAGGATTTCTGCACCTTCCTAAAAAACATATAGAACTGATAATTCAGAGGGGAGAACTAATGAGATGGTCTGAGGTAAATTAGATGATCTGTGGGTGATAGTTTCTATTAGACCAACTGCACAGTTGGAATAAAGTTGGACAAGCTTTACTGTCAGCAAGGCTGATGAAGAATGCCTTGTATTTGAAAGTTTGTCTATCTATCCCAACTGTACAGCTGATCCAATAAAAGCCAGCGCACACAAAAATCCTTGCCTTTTACATGATTTCTGGGCCATCATAGCTACAACATCACTCCAACAATACCACAATCTATGGTCAGACTCAGCATGAAAGTTCCTCAGTTGTAAAATGTTCTGCAAATGATAGAAATTCTAAATATTGTTATTATATACCTAGACTAATGCATATAGCTAGCATAGGCTAGTAGTAGAGTGGCTGAATTTGACTTTGGACTATACAGAAGGGATGATCATTTTAGCTTAGAAAATATAGCTTGAATTAATTTGCCAAACCATTTAGTCACTCCTGAAGTTTAGTCCAGGAGACATCATTGAGTTAAGAAGCCAATAAAGCACCTGAGCTAATGCTTAATACTCTTAATTAAATTGCTATAAATCCGGATTAAGTTCATTACTGGCATGGATTCCCAGGATTATTGAACTGTTGAGTAAGAAGCTAACTCCTAACAGGTGGCACTTGTAATTACATCACATTCATAGGGAACATAGAATTGGCAGGAATTAGAATGCTGAATTCAGTAGAAGCTCTCCAGATTCAGACTGCAGGAATAGGGAGTAGATTTTGGCACTGTTTGCTATTAATGCAATAGAGCAGAAAGTAAGATCATTGCACTTACAAATTTCCATGTCTGTAATTTAGAACTAGACATATGACACAAAGAACAGCTATGAATTACTTCCTAACAATAGTGATGGAAGGGAATGAACAATTCAAGGATAGATAAATCTGCAGTTATAGTATATGGTAATTCAGAGATGTTTTTAGTGATGTGTGCTCAGATACCTGAAATGGGAAAGGATGCAGAAAGAGTTACAAAACTTCTTTGAGCTCTGGAAAATCTGCCTGACACTGAAAGACTAAAAAACTCAATTGTTTTATTTTATCCAAGAGAGTGTTGAGAGGTGACTTAATCAGAGTCTACAAAATTACCCATACAATAGGAAAGTCTTTGTAATGAAGGATAGGAATTACTAGGCAAAGTACTGTGGTCCCTGCTGACCAAAGAATGTATAAATCAGTCATCCAATAAAATGATCATCAAATTCTCTGGAAACATAGCCCTCCCATCCCTTTCTCTTTTTGCTAGGGGGAAGATTTGACTCCATCTGCACGAAAGAACTGCCAAATAATGATGACCTTGGGGTCCTACCCTGTGGTGACATAGAAAGGCCCTTAGTATACTTTGTGTCTCAGCCAGCCGACTGGTCAGATGCGACCGAGGGAAACGGCATTTATTAAGCGTCAAGCGGGCTAGCGATGAAGAGGCGGGACAGCGTATCGGTTTCAAAATAGATTTTACTTACGCTGCTGATGGCCGCAACACAGGCTGTAGGCTTACTTGCGTAGTTACAGTTCAAGTTACTACAACGAGTTCATACACAAAACAAGCGCGCAGGGAAGGGCTATGTTGGGAGGTTGCTGACGAGGAGCCGTTGGTGGGTGATCAGTCCACCAAAGTCACTCTGCCACATGTTCAGGGCTCCTCATGGCGTGCTCAGAATTCTGTGAGGTCTTCCGTGCAACGTGGTCAGAATGTGCTCCGCTCCAATTTGGGCGAAAATTGAGCAGACTTTTATACTTTTATAATAGCCGATGAGAATTTGCCAAGTAGGAATACTTAGGCAGAACATAACAAATTTAGATCAAGGCCAATCATATAGAAGGGCGGTCTCAATGTCAATCATGCAGAGGAGTGGTCTATTGTGTCAGGGGCACTTACTTGATTTGAGTTGTGACACTTTGGTCACTGAGAATGGGGCATTGGGCCAAGCTTGAGAGAGAAAGCACATATTTTTCCACCTGACTCTGGAATGCAACCTCAGTGTACTGTATCATTCATTACAGTGTCTAGGTCAATGCATTTATTGTAAAGTTCTAGATTGCTTGAAGGTGAGGCAACAGTTTTCCTTATGCAGTCAGCATCATCTGTGGTCACTGGATAAATTATTTATTCTAGTTATACAAAAAGGTAAAAATATTTTTTTGTGAAAATCCTTCATTTAATGCTAACTCATTGTAGCTAAAATAATTTGCTGAGCATAGATCAGCTGAGGGTTTGTTTCAGGAGGTGAGGGGGTTGTGCATATACGTAAGCAAAATAGCCATCTTTCTTGGATATAGTGCAGAATGATAATATTCTGCATCATAAATTGACATATACTGTCTCTTCAAGTCACTTTTGCACATGAAGTTATCACAACCCAAATTAAGTGAGTGCCCCTGACACAATAGACCACCCCTCCAAATTATTGGCATTGTTCTAAATTTGGTATGTTCCACCTAATTAAGTATTTCTACTTGGCAAATTTCCATTGGCTATTCTAAAGGTATAAAAGTTTGTGTTGTTTCTGCCCAAGTTGGAGAGCTCTGAACATGTGGTAAGGTACAGAGGACCTCACCACGCGGCAGAGAAAAGCTGGCAGACTGATCACCCACCAACATCTCCCCGTCCGTTCCCGACGTATTCCTTGTCCTGCATGCCCATTGCATCTACAGGTTCATCTTATACTCGTTGCATTATCTTCTTTCTGTAACTATGCAAGCAACTTTACCACCTGTGTCGTGGTCACCAGCAGCATAAGTAAAGCTTAAGTAAAAGTTATTTTTGCAACCAATACGCTGTATCTCACCTCTCCATCCACCCGCCCGCCTGACGTCTGCTTAATTAAACACCATTTCCCTCGGTCAGCTCTGACCGGTCGGCTGGCTGAGACAGAAGTAATACCACCATTTTAGAAGAAAATACATAGTTCACAATTTGATAAACATGGAAATCAACTGTAATGATATTTAGAACCCAGTATATAATGTGTATGCTTGTCTGTCCTTTTGGCTGTGTTAACTTCAAGTTCATGGAAAATGTTACGTTTTAAAGATTCCAGATTTCACTTTCTCTCTGATGGGATTCTGAAAGCCACGTTGAACTGACCAGCTGTGATTTACAGCTAGCTTTTCTCTTGTCTGGAAAATGTACAAATGAACTCTTTAAAACAGTAGCTGTTTTCCTCATTCATATGGTCTGGATCAGACTAATTTTACATTTGGATGAAAGATAACTTAAGATAATTAAGTTAATGCTTATGATGTTCCCAAATATTTTTCTAGTTATTACACAATTGTATGTGTCTATGATTTTTGGCTTTTCCCACTTTCTTGGTGCCACAATGACACAAATCATTTCTGACCATTAAAAGGCATTATTGCATTCTGAGAAGTAAAACATAAAACCACATTTCTAATTTCCTAAGTAACCCTTTGACTCATTACACTGATAATTAATTAAAAGTTAAAAAGTAATAGGAAAGGTAAAAGATATTCCAAATTACCAGTCACACAATGGTTTGATATTAGGCTCTAGGAAGTAAGTAGTAAAAATGAACCATTGGTGTTTCATTGGTGTTACTTCCCATTTCACCAAAATCTGTAGTGCAAAGTATCATTCAGTGAGGTAGAGCTATCAGCATATACTAATGTACCTGCTGCATCAAGAAATTGTGAAAGTGCAAACATTTCTGTTAGGGAGACTGTATTTGGATCTTGAGGAGCATTGGATTTGCAGCTGAATAAAAGGCTATAACCTGTGGCCTGGCAAAGCTGCTAACCACAAGGCAAAATAGTATGTTAAAAGTAACATTGCAAAATGCTTAGGCAAGCATTTTCTTAACAATATAGTAGTGTTGCAAGATATATAGCTCATTGTGTAAAAGAAACAGGATGCAAACAACTGGCTATCATTGGAAGATAAAGCAGATTTTGCTTATGAATGCTTATGCTAAACCAGACATTTGCTTATGCTAAGTAGCCTTTCTAACTATGTCAACCATTTTCAAGTGAGTCTTTGTAAGTATGTGCACTGTGAATGAGGTGAAGTTTTAGGAATGTGAAGTTCGTACAACATGGGACTAAAAAACAAGCAGAAATGTGAAAGACAGCATGTAACTGGTAACAGAATCCAAGATAAACATGCAGAAAGGTAAATGGTGATTGGTAAAGAAGCCTCCAGAAGCTCCCAGGCTTTGGTCGAAGCCTGCCCAAGTAACTGAAAGAAGTGGGAAAAAGGTCTTAGACATGCGCTCAAAGCAAAAAGACATTTAAATAAGTGAAATACTTAGGTAATTCTGTGCTAATGAAACAAACAGTAAACAGAGGTGGAGCTTAAAATGGGAAGAACTAACAGTGGAACAAAGGAGGGACTAAGGGTGGAGTACACGTTAATGAGTCTAAACCAAGGTGTATAAATATGGAAAAAATTAATGTTTGGGGCAGCTCCTCCATTTGCTGGAGCTGGCCCGAAGCTGGCCCATTTTAAATAAAGCTGTTGACGAGCAGTGTGTGCAGGTGATGCATGATAGCATCAATCCATTGTCTCCCTAGTCACTGGGCATCACTTGGATTTGGTGTCTAACAATTTCAAGATGTAGTTTTGTATAATTTGTAGTAGGGAAATAAGAGCCTACCTGCCACAGTTGTTAAGTTGATTTGTACACCTGATTATTGTCAGCATATGCTGCATATTGACTCTGTGCATTATCAGAGATTTCTTTCTTTTATCTTACATGTACACTGGAGTGCTAGTTCCCAAATTCTCAAAAAGACACCAAGAAATTGCCTGGATGTTCATTAACACCTACTCTCATCCAACAAATGTTTTTGTGTTGATATAGTAATTACAATTTCAGTGATTTACATTGATTTAGCTGTTGGACTTCAGCTAAAATTTCCCCCCTCAAATTTATCAACAAAAGTAGTCTAGAAACAACAGAAATACTCAGAATACACCATGAATGGTAAAATCTGACTGAAGGAATAATAACAATAATTTTTTTATGAACTTTTCACTGATCTTGACATTTTTAATTCTATTGTGCTATTTTAACTAGAAGACTCAGAACACTAAATCATGGATCCTTATTAGTATGCCAGACCCTTGTTTCATAAGAACAAAGGATGTTAGAATTCAATACATACTGTGTTTGGACTGAATCAGACCCAGGATTCAGATTCAATGACACTGGATTTTGGCAGGCTTTTCTTGCAACACTTAGACCCTAAAGAGCAGAACTCACATTATCTCTTGCAAGACTGGTACAATCTTGGACCAGCATTTTAGCTGCCTCTGAATGAAAGTCAACAAATAAAACTGTGATTTGAGGCCCAAACCAAAGAGGGGTTCAGATAAGCTCCAAAGCAGAGGCCAGGCCATTTAACATGAATGTCCACAGGATCTTTTGCCATGCCACACATTTAGCTTTACATGAATCCAGTGAACAGCCAGCCCAAGTTCCTTTTGAACAGTGACAGAATATTGATTTAAAATGCTGCTTTTAAAGATTCCTAATTTAAACAGACTCATTTTTCACTGAATATCCAAAATCACTTCTATAAAGACTATCTCCATCCCAAATGACGTGATAGCTAGAAATGTTCAAAAAGCATCAGCATTTATTTATTAATTAACAGTGGAAAGTCTACTATTTTTGAAACATTGCTGAACCATTTTAGCTCAATCTTTCTAAAAATAAGTAGTTTTGTAAAAAAGACCAGGCTCAGAACTTTTCAGCCCAAAGGGTGAAAATATTTGGAATATTTTCCCTCTTAAAGAGAAGATTCTGCCTGCAGAAAAACTAGTTAATTGGATGAAACATGTCCTTGTGTGTGGATCTCTTTCCCCATAACTCTTTCTGTTTATGTATTTGTCCCTAGACTGTGAAATCATTACTGCCAGTGCCTGGTAGATTATTATTTATTTATCATAAAGCCCTGATGTGCTAGGTTTCCAAACATTAAAAAAGCCATTGCTTTTAACTCTATCAAAAACAAACAAAATGCAAATTACTTTGCAGGGTCTGTTCTTTATTGTCCGTGGTCCTAATTAATCATGGTTACAGGATGCTCAAAATGTGAAGTACTTTTTCTTGATATTTATCTTCTTTCTTGTAGTGATTTGTATTCTCCAGGTGACAACTGATATGGATACAGTTCTAACATTTTGATGAATTTGACTAGAATCCACCAGATAAATGCAGAAACTGCAAGATATATGTGGTTGGAGGTACTTATTACTTCTAAAAGACATCTACCTATTTGACATTATATTATACTTATTCAAATATCGTAGAGTTTGACATACAATTAGAAACTTGAAAATGTCCTTGCTTTTCTTCCAGCATTTTTTCTGAAGAATTTATTTTCCAGTAGCAAGGCTTCCCAAAGGAGAGGTTGTGGTCTGTCAGATGCACAGGAAAGTTATATTTTATTCACTATGAGCAACAGTTTTTAGAATGCTACATTTTTCCATGTTTCTATGAGCTCTTTATGCCGTTTTTGTTTGCTTTCTTGTTTTCAGAAAAGTACTGCTTTGATTAACTACTGAAAGCTCTGAATGCAACTGAAATGGTGTTATTCCACTGGAGTCAGCATGGAGACACCACATGGATGATCAGCACTCAAAGTCTCTCATTTCACCATGGAGCTGTGCCCAGAAGTGTTTACACCTCTTCTACTGTGCCAGAAGAAGCAGAGTTAGAAGCGAGAGTAAGCTGGCCTTGAAGGTCAGCAATCGTCTCTGACATAAGCACACAAACACAGACATGAATCACAGTAGCTGCAGGGATGGCTGCAGTTCTACCAGGGCATTAATAACCAGGGATTAAACTTTCCCTGGGTCTCCTGAGATCTTCCCTATCACAGTTTGGTTACATGGTTTGTTTACACATAGGGCCACATCCAAATAATTCTCGAAGTTGAAAAGCAGGCTTAGACAGGATTTTAGGCACCCAGTCATAAAAGGAGATTCAGATGAACCCTGCTCCAGCAGTCTAAAACATAAGCAAAGGAGGCGTAAGCACACTTGGCTACCCAATGAACCAGCTTCAACAGGAGGCAGGAGAGAACCCCTGTTTTAACTTTTCTATAGTCTAGTGGTTAAGGTACTCACTTCTGAACTGGGAGATGTGAGTTTGCATTTTTTCAAACTGGGGTGAGTCTAAATCCAATATCCCTTTTCCAGGCCTAACCACCAGGCTTTATGCAGAATACCACCACTGGGTGTACTCAGTGGTAAAAGTTGCCATGCATGTTGCACTTAGCTGAATGCTCTCCTGAGTGTGAACTCCCATTTGGCCACTATCAGAGATGGCTATTATGTTGTGTAGCTTTGGATAGAGCCCCTCAAAACTGAAGAAAAGATAAGGCTCAGATACAACCATGTGCCTAGCATTCCCTTCTGGCTAAAGATAGGCATCTTCCTAATGAAACTCTGGAGGCCCTGCAGCACCCTTTGAAGGCTGGAAATTTTCTCCATTCATTCTACGAGGATCCTACATGACCAGACTTGTTGATTCATACTGTGCTCCTGGGCTCTCTTGGCCTGAGCTGTCTAAGTCTTGAGCATTGTAATGCTTCATGAGTAACAATAATTTTCTTTTACCTGGTAAAATGAAACATTACCCCATGTTTTAAATTTTTTTAAATAGATTTTTGATTTCTTAGGCTGGGCAAAAGTGGCAGTAATTTTTTCTGTGCAAAACTTTCTGGACTCTTTTTTCCTCCAAATCCCAAACAGAAAAACTTTAACATCAGAATCCCATTGTAATTTACCCCTGACATTTGACTTGGTAGAATGAATAGTTCTAATTTAGGGTCATCTCTAAGAATTCATATTTAATAGCCACCATTATATGTTCTATGATATTCTACTAAAATTATAAGTAAAGTATACTTCTATGCCAAAACCTCCTTTCTTTTAGTTCCTAAATCTTTGAGCATTTGTGCAAATTGGAATGTATCACACTTGTGGCTGAATATGAGGATATTACATGGACAGATACCTTATGATGAGGTTGAATTTAAAGACATATTGGGCATCATATTGGGCCTTTAAAAATGTCCTCAGCAAAACTAAATTTGAGAGTTTGGTGCTATGCAATGAGGGAAACAATAGTAGATCACTTAATGTGTCTTCCTATCAGTGGTGGCCTTAGGGTTGTTGGGGCCCCAGGCAAGAGAGTCATTTGGAGCCCCTAAGAGGCATAAGTTGAAGAAAGAACAACATTTTTAATAAATTGAAAAAACAGAGTTTTTTAATATTGCACTATATTCTAGATTCATTGCATCTTCTATTTTGCCTCATCTACAACACAAATTCACAGAACATAAGCTGATAGCCAGTGTGGGGCCCTGAGCAGTGACCTGTCCTCTCCTAAGGCTGCTACAGTTCCTGTGGATCTAGAGGCATAGCTTCCAACTTTAGCTCTGGACTTCAGCTAAAAGTTTACCAACTATAAGCAGGTGCCTGGTCTTTCTGAATAGAGTTTCAAAGGCAAATGACTTGTGGGCAAGTTACAATAGTGCCTTAACCATGCTAGTGAGGAAGATCTTTGAGTGTACTAATACCTCTGCTGTACATATGAGTGTACTATTACCTCTTTAAAAGTACATATGATTGTTAAAAGCATCTCTTTTTAATTCAAGGTATTTTCAGTACTTAACCCTAAAAAGTGATAACTATTATTCAATAAAGACTGTTACAATTAGAAATATATGTAATGATGAAAAATGTAACAAAGTCAACCTGAAAACCCTGTCCTGATCACTAGGCTTGTGCCTATTGTTTATTGCTCATATTATGGAAATGTGTACCTAAATTTGACTGTATAACTAAGATAGTCACAGCAGGTCATACATCAAAGAGCTTTAGGTCCAGATTCTCCAAGATAGATAGAGAAAAGGGGATGCTATATATTTGATGCAGAAAGTTAACTTCCACAAAAGCAGAAAGGAGTAACTCCAAACACATGCTGACAAACCCTAAGAAATATATTAAAATGTGAAGATGCAAAAAGTTTGGAGGATTACCTTAAAAGATCAGGTAATAATTCAAAGCCAACCATCTAATGTTTATTTTTCTTTGTAAGATTGGTTTGATATAAACTTTATTAAATTCATTAGTCATTTAATTAAATAGACCTACAGGACTAAATTTGGAAAAGCCAGCCTGGATAGGGATAAATTGAAACCTCCACTACTCCCCATGCACTCCAGTCCCATGGCACACCAGCAGAGATTCATCACAGTGGAGAGTAAGCATTGTTTTGAATGGATTCTTTCTTCTGACTGTGCGCACTGGGCAAGGTACTGGTGGAAAGATAATGAGCACTTCTATTTTTCATGTTTCATGGTAAGAAATCTGCATATAAGTGGGACCTCTAGGAAAGCTACTCAATCAGGAATCTGGGGAATCACACCTCCTTTTTCTGACCACATGCTCATAAGATAACACTTATTGGTTAGCAGTTTTGTTGCTGGCTGATCCCTACACACATCTACACATATACTATCACTTACCTTTCTGCTGGCATTTATGGCAGTCATGAATTTAAGACAGTTCAAGAGGTAAGGCTTTCATGAATACCTGTGAGAAAGTGGAAGAGGAGTGGAAGCCAAGCTTTTTGTTAAGATTTGTTACCTAATTTGGGTACTTAATAATTTGGATTATTTGTGTTAGTCAACACACACCCCCACATACCTTTTTTTGTTTTTGGTATTTGTACAAGGAAATCATTTATGGGTTCTGCAAAACACAGATCAACCAAATTTTTTAAATGTCCATTTGCTGACATCTTTTAAGCCCCATGAATCTGTAAACTTTTCCAGTTGTATTGGGTCAGTAAGTAAATATTGAAGTGCTCAATCAAGACCAAGAGGTCTGCATGAGGTTAGGTGTATGAGTATGAACCACAAAATGATTATCAAATCTACTAGTCACAGTGCATTGGTACTAAATGAGCTGCAGGACTAGACATTACATTTTAATTGCTGTAAATTCACAGAATAGGACTGTATGAGCATGTCTACTTGTGCATTTAAGCATGCCTACATTTAATGCGCATTATCTTAATGCACATTAAGTGGGTTTAGGAAGGCATCTACATGTGTAAGCATTAAAGCACATTAACACTGTGTGTGGACTGACTTAGGGCTAAAGTTAGTCCCAAGTCAGTCTACACACATAGTGTTCATGTGCTTTAGCACATCTACACATGTGTTAATCCTCTCTAATTGTTCTCACCTAAATCTGATACCTGCATTTGCCTGAATTCACCATTTTTAATGTACATTAAGGGTGTGTACATGTTCATGTGCCCCCTTAATGTGAATTAATTTAGGCTAATGTGCATTAAAGGATCACATGTAGGTGCGCCCTATATGCAGTTTCTTAATAAAATACTTAGATCACCAGTATTTATTTTATGTTCCCTACTGGAGGATTTTCAAACATAATTGTGTAGATTTAGCATCTGACCAGTATTTGCTTTCCCAGTTTTGTAGTGAATTCCTGTTGCATCTACACCAGACTACAGAACTATACAATAATTAAATCTTTTGGTGTTCATTTCATTCATAAGGAGGAAGATGGATGGGGATCATGATGAGAGGAAAAAATGAGAGTGAAACTTGCCAGGGCCAGAATTAGAACCAGCAGACAGGAAGGGGAGCTGGGGTTACTTAAGGTCACCGTGCCCCGAGGTTACTTGGGAGGTAAGTCCAGGGTTTGGTGAGTGGAGAGCTGGGAAGCATAGAGAGACAGCTGAGATGACAGAGAGAGTGAGACAGACAGACATGGGAGGAAGAAAAGAGGGGCAGAAACAGAGATTGGAGTAGGGCTGGGAGGTCAGTAAGACAAAACCTAACTTGGGTACTAAATTAACAGTTTTATTAAATAAACAGTATACTGTAAAGCTCTCAGAGTTATTAGTTCCTACACACACACAAGCACTCACATACACACCCACACAATAGCAGGAGAGAAAAAGGCTTCGTGGAGGGATTGAAGTTAAGGTGTGTAGGGACAGAGTCCAGGTCCTTTACTGGGGGAAGGAAGGTGGGTGATAGCTACCAATCCTGGGCTGTGAGTTGATCTTCGATGGCCAGTTGGGGTATTCTCCAGCAAGGTGTTGTCCAGAGAGGGTCGCCAGCAGGGACTCTGGGTGGATAGGTGGTGTGGCATAGTGCTGGTCCAGATGGAGAGGGCATCCCATTGGGTCTGTCTTTACTGCCCCCTTTTATAGGAACAGACCTTCTATGACCCTAGTGGCAGGGGCATGCCCAGGCAACAGTTAGCCCTTGGTGTACTGAGCATGTGCACTCCAGGCTAGGACATGGAGTTTCAGGTGTCTGTAATGGTGGGCTGGCGGGTTTCTGCAGCAGTCTTTGTCTTCCAGATCTTGAGCTGGGGAGGGTCAATGCAAGGTGATGGCTGGGTCATCGAGTTGATGGTTCAATCATTCAGCGGGAGCTATTTTTAGACCTACTGCCATTGTCTCTCAAGCACCTTCATCGATCCCCATTCATTCAGAAACCAATTTACATAAGAGGAGTAGGTATGAGTCACAGTTGCAACCTATTGTATAGGGCAGGGGACACAAGATGGAAGCTTAACATACAAAATGAAAACTTGACATTACTTGACATTACTTTACAGACATAGGCCTAAATCATATAAATTCAATATAAAACAGTAAACAATGAATAAAAACATAATAGAAACATAATGTATTACAATATAAAACAGTAAAAATCAATACGAACATAATAAAACACTATTTACAATATAAAAGGGGGCTTACTACATAGCATACAATAGCATACAAGAACTTAGCTTACTTAGAACTATTTGTAATCACTTATAAGTGATAAAGATAGCAGAGAGAAAGTCAGATATGGTTGGGGAAGGGGAGGAAATTTATTCCAAAATTTAAAAAAAGAAAACCTGGGTGTTATGCTACATATTCCCCCCCTCCCGCCCCTTGACATCAACCTTACACAAGGGTGATGTCACTATACTGTCTGGGTTACTGAACACCAAGGCCCAGCTATATAGAAAGAAAGTGTGTCATTTTCAGCCAGTTTGAAGTTAAAACAAAACTTAGATAGCTGAAATAAATTAAAAGAGAAAAACCGTGGGGGGTGGAAAAGAAAGCAAATAACATAATAAGCTTGCTTTAAACAGTTACAATGGTATTGTTGTCTCTTCACTTACTAAAATAATGTTGAATTAAATATGACATTGAATGCGGTTTCTTTTTACACACACCTTGTTATATTGTTATTCTAAATAGCATTTAAATCCTTGACAGAAGGGGTAAAACAAAACAAAAGAAAATTTTAACATTTTATCAGATGGTTCAGAGAAGAGGGGAGAAACAAACAAAAAGAAGAAACAAAGTACACATAACCTTTAATAAGTATAATTTTGCTAATCAAGTGGAATTTAAAACTTTTATATGAATTGCTGCCCTAAAAGTCCTACTTGTATTTTATTGAGTTAATGTTTACTAATTTTAACAGCTTTTATTAGACACTTTAAAATAAAATGTAGTTCACTGTTGAGCTGAGCATATATTTTTAGTAGACAGAAAATATTTTTAGAAATGGGGGGAAACATTAGATAACAGAATCTTTGTGTTGGCAAAGTGAACTCAAAATATTTTTCCTGCATTGTAGAAGAAGTAATGTAAATGACTTACATTCCTCAGAAATTACTACAAAACAATTAAACTGAAATGGTAAACAAGCTGGAAACAGCTTTATACAGTTTGGTAATGTTAGATAATTTATCATTTTTAAGCTAAGAAATTATGAAGATAAGAATGGAAAATATTCTTATCTAATGAAAGAATAATATTTTTGTGCTAGAAATTATTTTGCTCATAGAATACTTTTTAATTTAATACATTTGATCTTCCTAAGAGACAAGAAATGCATTTCTTAATAAGTGCTGATACTATAAGAGGTTTTGAAAAGTAAATAGCTAAGTAAGTAAGTAACAGAAAAAAGAAGTAACAATTACCTTTAAGACTGTATTTCTTTGCACTTTACACTTTGCATGTATGCATACACATTAAACTGTCAATTATGAGCGTACAATCTCAAGAAATCTCTGAAAACTCCTTTATCACAACTAAAGCTCTGCAGCAGCCTTATTCAGAGCAGTTGCCTACTCTAACGGTAAAAATGGCTAAAACTGAAGGAAGGCATTGAGGAATTCCTGTTGCATAAAGACCACAACTAGCGAAAAAGAATATCAGCCTGCTACTTTGGAAATATACTATCCAAGAGGCTGAAATACTTCAACTGTCTGATTTGTCATCAATGTCCTTGGTGCTTAGTTTCACTCCAGTGCATCCTATAAGAAATTTGGTCTGTGTTCTACAACATTTTTTGTTTAGTTTTCCAGTGCATTGCCCAAAGACCTAGTTACTTTTATTTTGTCAATAGGGAGTGGAGAGTTTGACCTTCAGATAGTGGTGTTTCTTCTACTCAGTGGCTACTGAAAAGTAAAATTCAAATGAAGGAGATGTGAACATTGATAGCACTTTCATTTGTAACCTTAGTAAGGAAAAAATACATTTATTTAAAACTAATTGTACAAGTCCAATACTCTGGACTGTTCAACATTGGAAACATTGGGTGAGTCTGCACATGTTCCTACAGAGGCATTGTTACTTCCCTTTAATTCAGCATTTCCTTTAGGAAGTGCTAAATGAAGGCACAATAACAGCGGTTACTACACGATGCTGGCAGCATGCGATTATTTTTGGCTGCTATGTCACCATAGCAACACACTACAGTGAGCACGTCCCTTCGGTGACATAGCTGCAGCATCATGGTTTGTGCCAACCAGTGCTACGTTGCCATAGTACATTGCTATGGCGACATAGTGTCTTATGTAGATGCAACCATTAAGAAGGAAAACAAAGAAGTGACCACAACTCCTAGACCAGAATACTGAAAATTGGACAATTAATCTGTGTCTCTGCTATATAAAAGCTTGTTTGACTGTGAAGGCTTATTTCATATTTCTTTGTGCAGCAATTGGCCTCTACTGCTCTTTTACAAGCATTCAAATTATTTCATTATTGTTGGTTCTTTTGCCTTAGTTATTACATTTTACAGTGTTTTCATATTGGAGCAAAAGTCCTGTCTTACATATATATTGATTCCTCTTTCCTTTTCATAATTTTGTGCACTCCCACACCCCTGCCAGATATTAAGGGCAGGGGTCAATGACATTTCTGGTGTAATTTAATGTACTCCAACAAAATTACACCAGAGATAAGATGGGTCTTGTGGTAGGTTGGTTTGTGTCTGTGCCTCTTCTCTTTTCACTCTATCCTAGTCACTATTTACTAGAACTGTCTACCTGAGGCAGTACAATACATATGATTATTCTCAGTCTGAAGATGCTATTCTGACCATGTTCATAAAGTGCAAGGGGTGGCATTCCATTCCCTTTCTGGTTGGCTATCTGCAACATTATATGTTTACCTGGTCATCTACAGGATATTTTTTGTACGTATGTATCCAGATGAATTCTATTCTGGACACATAGCCCTAAACATGTGGATGACTACAAACACACCCAGACTGGATTCTGAAAGATGTATGTGGGAGTCTTTCTATTGTTTCCCCTCAAATAACTGAGTGGCTAAGGTATTCACCTTGGAAGCCAGGGGATATAGATTCTAGGCCACCCACCAGCACAAGAAGTTCAAACCTGGGTCTGTCTCAATTACTAGTATAGTACTATCATCATTAGCAATCTCTTACAGATGAGGATGATTGTCTTCCATGGTTGCTTTATCTATGGCTCCAAAGGCTGATGAGGCTGATCCAGGATCAACAGGCTATGTTGCAACTTGGGCACATGTAGGGTGGGTGGCTCCAGATTATTGATTCAGGCCTCAACATACTTTTGTACTTCTCCTGCTTTTCCATTTGCTATTGTCATTGTAAGGTTTCAAAGTACCGAGATCCTAGCATCAGATACTTCCTCCATTTCAGGCAGTCCTGGGCAATAGTCTCCCTCTGAGCTATGGGGGCAAAAAAGAGATGGAAACCCACCCGTTGCTTTCTCATTCCTGAGACTAAGTAGTAACTTATTTGAGCTGACTCCATTTTCAAGCATCTAAAGACACTGTGGACCCACAGGAGGCATGCATATGAACTGTAGACATTATTACATGTGTTCAGTCTCCATGCTGACAGTCAAGCACATTCATCCATGTGTGCAGATCTACACATCCAGGACTGTAATTCTGCTGGGAACAGATGATGAGGAAAAAATAGAATGTCATCCTAGATGTCACACAAGGTCAGGGAGCTATAGGTGTTTATATGCAAAACCATTCAGCCCTGTGTAAATCTATCTTAGCTATATCCAATAAAATTAGCTGTGGTACTGAAAGCAAGAGAGCTACATCACTGTGGAGTACTGGGCCGACACAGTTAAATTTATCCGAGAATGCAAGCTAGCGTTGTATCGATACACCAGTTCATAGTTATCTCTACACATCACTTCATGGTGCCTTGTAGCTATATTCTCTTTCTCTAGGAGCTTTGCAGGTCCCAGAAGCATCATTAGGGATTTTATCTTTCTTAATAGAAAGAGAGCTTCTCAAATCATTATTTTTAAGTCCTAAATTATAGCAAATCAGATTCTAAAAAAAGACATATTATTAAATATTTAGTCCTGCAAACAGATCTATTGATCTCAAGGACTGAGAATGACTTGTACAAATAGGAGGTTTCGGTACCTACAAATTTTGTCTCTGTGACTACTGAACCAACTCCTATTTTTTATCAGAATGTTGAATGCTCAGTGGCAGAGGTGCTGAGTATGTGGGGTCTAGGGAACCAATGGCTGTGGTCCTCCTCAGGAAGATAAAATGCATAAAACTTTTCACATGACCACCATCTTAGTGCCCCTTCCCCATCTCCAGGGAAAATAAAAATGGCATCTATGCCAGTGATTTGTTTCATGTCAAAAGCAGATGTGAAGGAAGAGGAAAAGACAATGGACTATTTAGATACTTTGCTGTTTCCTATCTGCATCCTGTGGCCTGATCATGTACTGTCACTTTCTTGCTCTATCCTAAAGGAGAACAGGGAAAAATAAAACAAAATAAGAGTCCTTAGATCAGATTAAAGATACTAGATCAAATTAGAAAACATTTGGATTTAGATGGAAAGTAAAATAGGATAGTTATTTCCAAAAAACCCAGTGCTTGAAGAGAAATAAATTTTCTAACAAAAACTACACGAATATAAAGGAAATGCTGACTCAGTTGGTTCATACCTGAGGCGGTAAAAGCAGAATAAAGCCCCTACCCAGATAATTGATAGTTTCTCATTTTGTTTGACAAATTAGCATCATTGTAGAAAGTAATATAATATGCTGTATGATAAACATAACATTTTACAGAACAGCCTTGAAGATCAAAGCCAACAGGCTCAACCTGCTGTATTTCAGTGTCATGAATAATTGTTGTAGTTACTGTGCCTTTAGATTTTAATATATCCCAGATTTAGTTGTTTTTATTGGCTCAAGGTGAACAAGCATGTAACTAGCTCTGAACTCCAGTGTTGGAAATACAGGGAAAAGTGTATAGAGCCTACTTACAATCTTCTGGCAGCAAAAAGGTAGGAAAAACCTTCAGAATCAATATTTTCCTTTGCTAAGGGTTCCTTAGGGGTATATCCAACTTACAGGAATAAGTTTAAGCCAAATGTGCCAGCCAGCTAGTATATCTCATGGTCAAGAAACTCACTAGAGAGAAGCTTGGTAAATGATAAGTAAAGGGTAATGTAAGAGTGATGTAACTGCAATGGTCCAGAAATTATGAGAGAAGCAAGGATTACTTAGGGTTGTAACTTTTTCTGGGCCAACTATATAGTTGGGAATGAGTTTGACAAGCTTTTGAATGCAAGACATTCTTCCTCAGGTCTAATCACAAGGAGCTAGGAACAGCATAGTAAAGAAGAGCAGTGGGAGTGGGTGAGAGAAATTCCTAGGGGTGGAAGACATTCAATTAGCAGAAGAAAAGAAACTAATTACTAGGAGATGAGGGCTTGTCAAAAAGGAGAAGTATCATTCTCACCTTTCATATGTGGATAGAATTCGGGAGTCAGGTAAAATATAATGTACCACAAAACCAATATCAATATTTAATCCTTGGTGCTCAGCGTCCAACCAATTTATGAATTTTTATTCCCAAGTCACTTTTGAAAAGTGTTTAGATAGATGTTAGGTTCCCTTGATTTTGAGGACAGTGGTGTCAGACAGAGAGTAATTCTGTAAGAAATGTGCTCCTAATGGGGTGTGTGTGTCTCTGTCCTTTATAGATTTTTGAGAGTTCATTCTGTTTTGTAGTTGCTATTTACTTTCACCCACATAATTGCTATGAGGGCACTTGGTGCATTGGTTCAAGTATATCACATTTTGGGAAAGGGTATGAGTTCTAGTCATGTTGGTCTAAGGACATAGACAAGCAAGTTTCTTTGGTTAAATCCGATATTTTTTATTAGACCAACTAAAATAATTGGAAAAATTCTTCTTTGCAAGCTTTCAAGAACAAACACCCTTCATCAGGCTGAGGAAGCATAAATACAAGTACTAGATACAGGTACTAGAAATCAGTACATTCAATGAATGCATAAAGGTGCACATGTAGATGCTGGCTGGGAACAAATTGCACCCAATCAGTCTAGGCAGCAGGGAGCCACAGGGGAGAGGTGTCCCAGCTAAGTGGGTTGCTGCTTCTCAGCCATGTGGAAATCATGATGGGTCCTGATCTCTACATGGCTGGAAGGCAGCATCCAGCAGAGCTGGGACAGCTCTCCCTCAGCCTGCAGAGATTGGGACCACCCCCCATAACCTCCTGTCAGCCCCTAGCTGGCACCTGGGGGGAGCTTACAGCTCCCCATGGCTACTGCACAGCAGGTCAAGAGCACCCCTGGACTGAGCTACTCCTGTCAGGAGAAAATTTGTTCCTGGTAGGGACGTGTTCAGCTGCATGCTGGGCTACAGTTTAATGCTGCTGAACTTTCTGGGTAGAAAATTCAGGCACATTAATTGCACATGTATATGCACCTACTGTACAGTAAAAAAAAGGAGTATCTGATGATTAACAAGTATGGTGAATAAATGGGATGTGACATATTGAACTCTGCTTTCCTAGGCAGTCCTAGTTCTGGCACAGTAATATGTGCATACTTTAGGTGACAGTAATGATAGTACATTTTGCGGCTGTTGTTAAATGCAGCCAACTTCCAATCTCTTAATTTAAAATCTTCTTCTCCTCAGTTTTTCCCTATTATCTTTAATAATCTTACTATTATGTAATTTGTATACATGCCTGTACTACAAAGTAAAAGCCTCAAACAGCATAGATGAAGAAATTTCTAGTAGTTGAATCATGATAAGCAGCTCTGTTTGTCATTATGTTTTGGTGATGTGATTCCATAGTTAATTATCCCCAATGTTAAAAGCCTGGTATTTTATTCCTTATCTGAATTTATCCAGCTTCAACTTTAACATCTTGCTATGCCTTTTACTGTTAAAGATAAATTTACCACCAGTAATTTCTTCCCTAATATAAATCCTTATAGACAGTGATTAATCTCTTAACCTTTTTCTTGGATAAACTACATATATTGAGTGTTTTATGTCTCTCCTGGTATAAGGCAGTATTTTCCACAACTTGAATTATTTTTGTAGCTTCTTTTCCATGCTTCAGTATTTTTTATATATGGACCAATATTCAAATACAGCATTCCAGCATTCTCTATCACATGATGTTCATTGATGTTCCTTTGGATACATTTTCAAGGATTATAGGTGATTGAATAACTGGCTACAGCCTATCCAATATATACTGGCATTATGTTCAAATACTGTCCTAAAAAATTGTTTGAAGAAATCAGCATGGTGAAACATATGCTAAATATAAAGTTGGTGCTTCATTTAAGTTTGTTCAGATTAAAAATATCCTGAAATTTAAAATAATCCTTGGGAAAATAGTTTTTATATGCTTTAAAGTATAAACTTTTTCATAAAATTTACTTTTCACAATTTTCATTCTCATAATATCATTTCTTTAACTTCTTCAATGTAGGTCACTTAATCCATAATATAATTAATAAAATAAGTTTCCTCTTCTAAAACTGAAAAGATTAATACATCAAATAAGAATGACTAAATATGCATACCAGGAAATGCAACCTTTAATTTAAATCCTTTGAACACCACCAAACAGATGATGATTGGATATTATCTTCTTTTCTATGAGATATTTCGACTTACATATGCAAAATTAGTTTCTACAAACCTTAAATATAATGTAAACCACTCATGTGACAGGAGTTCTTTTTAGAAAAGTAAATATGTTGGTGCAGTGTCTGCATCTAATTAAGCTAGGACAGTGACATTTGCTAAAGTACTTAAAGACAAGTTCCACAGAGGGACCGCTGTAGTGACATGGAAAGCTTGTTGATACTACTGTGGTGACAGGTCCAACACTGAGGGGCCCAAATACACCATGCCCAATGGCACAATCCAGACACAGAAGGTTTCCAGTGAGGTTACTCTAAGCTCCAATTCACAATAACCAGCACACTGCGCAGGTGGATACCTAAACTGAGGCAATAGAAAATGTTGCAGGAAGGAATATGTCTGAAATCCTGTCTCTCTCCCAGACTTAGGCACCTCTCCAAGACCCTGAGAAATACCCCTTCTAAGTGTCTAATATAGTCATTTTTATCAAAATGGACGGAGGGTGCACGGAGAGGGAAGAAGGCAGAGACAAATGTTGCTTCTTTCCATCATAGCTGTCCAACTGGTAGCCCACAAGGGGTTAAGTTGTGGCCCTCAGGTTCCTGCCCAGTTGCCCCACCCCCTTCTGACTGTAATAGCAGTCAGAATTCTTGGGATCCCCCTTCCTCCTCTGGCTTCCACTTTCCAAACCTACTCCAGGGAGTGGGACAGTGCCATATGGAGCTGAAACTGAGCCTGGGACCATGTGGGACCATGTAGGCAGTGTAGAGATGCAGTGGTATGTGGTACAGCTCTTGGGAGGGGTGGGAGGCAGGGACAGTCAAGATGTGTGCACCCCAGGGCCTCTACTAGTGTGGCTCTCAGGGTATGTAGCTGAAGTGCCCTGTGGTGTTGCCCATGGGACATTTGGCTCCTGGTTGCTTATAAGTTGGACAGCCCTGATTTATATAATAGTTTATATAACATAACCTTGAACAGGGTTTAGGACTAAGCCCTTCACATTTGCACCATGCATCTGTGGCATGGATCAGCTGGGCTTGGGAGTCCACCTGATTTATGCTCTGGTCAGGGGATGAAAAACCAGTTGGCAGTCCTGGAGGCAGGGAGGCCAAAGAACAGAGTGAACTGCTCTTCCCTAGAGAGTGGGCAACTTTGACTTCATGACATTTCCCTTCCAGCCCTAGGGCAAAGACCCTGAGCTATCAACATCTTAGGAGGTTTAGCCTGCAGGGGCCCAGCTGACCCTCACTCCTCTCTCCCCCTCTCCCCCCAAATAAATAAAGGAAGATGGCTGAGCTGCTCAGCAAAGAGTGGACACCAGCAGTCATTCACTCATGCCCTTTGGTCTTCTACCCACAGGGCCGAACTCCTGGGCTACAAAGTCCCCAATCTCAGCCGGCCTTTCTCTCAGACTCCTTATGTGGAGCCTTGGCACAGCTAAGAAAGGCTCAGGAGAGCACCTTACTTTAATTAAATGCTTTTCAATACTTTATATCTTTTCATGTGCCAAGCATGGTGGGCATATTTGGCACGCTCTGATGGCTGGTGCAGTTCTTATCCTGTCATCATACAGTGCTATGATGATTCAAAATGCAAACAGAGACAATCTACATCACAAACTTCCTATGCCACAAAGTGTATGGCACAGCTCTTCACATACAACCTCCTGAACTGGAAGCAATAGAGGCAGATCACATGGCACTGTAGGAAGATTTTATGCTGATTTTAAAAAGTGGAAATTCTATTCTTCTCTATGAAATCCTGTAAGCTTTTAAAGTAACTTCGGTAGACCTCGGTAGAATGTCTGTAGAATCTTGTTGATGTCATACTTATTGCTGTCTATAATAAATAGCTCTTTCTTTCGGGGAAAGCATCTTGTGTGTAGTTAGTCCAAAGGTAAAGCAGGAGGCAGTAAAAGTACAAGTCAAAGAAAATTTAGTTTGGAAATGCTGCTTAGTGAAGACGATCTCTTGAACAGCTACACCAACCAGGAAAAGCAGCTAAAGCTCCTGGAGAATAGCCAAGTAAGAAAAATTAAGAACTGAAGCCAGGTACTGTAATAACAAGGTTTGGGATAGATGTGCAGCCAGTGAGGTGTTAATGCCATTGGTGTAGAAAGCAGCCACTTAAAGCTGTGATGTGGCAGGAGATCAGAGAGGACTGCAGCTGCAACACGGGGCTGACAAGGGATGTCACAAAACAGTGAGTCTCTGTCACACAGCAGGCTCACAAACTTATTCAGGATGTCAGACTTTTTCAAAACCAGCTCTCTGCTGCTAAATGGTTTTATTACAGATGTTGCATATTAAGATCTACCAACCTTTTACAAGATTATGCCACCTCCTTTCCCATTCCTCCCTCCAATAAAAAAGCAGGAAATGGTACAAATTGGACTGTACATGCCAGAAATATAATGTATTTTCTTCCAGTGTGCTAATTGAAGGAGTTATAATTTGTGTTTACTTAACAATATAGAGAAAATTATGTAGCTTAGCAGAACTCAGACATTTACTGTGCAGTGTTCCAAAAGGCAGGACCTTTGCCCAGTTTAATTTATGGTAATCATTTCCTCTGACCTGCAGATTTATGTGCTTTGAGCTTTTTCTTTTAAAAGCCAAGGAGTGTGGCTAACCCTCTGTTCTTGGATTTCTGACTGAAGTCTCGAATTGTGTTTTTATAATCTGACTTATCCCGCAGTGCCTCTCTCACTTCCATTTGGGATGAATTATTTTCTTCTTTTACTAAACCTCATGGCAGGGCTGGATTTGGCATTTTACAATTTATTTGTATTCTTGCAAAATTTTTCTCTCTGTTTATGTCATCGATCAATGCCTTATAGAAATATTAAGATTGTTGTGGGCCTGATTGTGCAAGGTGCCAAGTATTCTAAATTTCTATGGGGTTTTATGGGTTTTTAAGAAACTTGTCACCTTGTAGGATCAACCTTGGGATCACCATATTAAAAAGGACCTTAGACACATCTAAAATGGAAACTTACCATTCCAGGGAGTGGCGCACCCAGACATATTGTCTGCCCTGTTCATATAACTTCAGCCAACAGAAGTAGTGTAGCCCCATTGACATCACATTGAGGAATCAGCATTATCATTTTCTATCAAATTCTAAAGGACTTTTCTATGTGTTTTCTTAGAAGTTCTCAATATGAGATAGCACAAGAAAAGAGAAATATACGCAGACTTTTAAGGCAGTTAAGTGCTTTATTGCCATTTAACTTGTTCTGTGTAATTTTATATCTTTGAGAAAAGATATAGCTTTGCATCTTTGAGTATTTTAATTTATAATCAAACTTCCAAGGGCTAGAAATTATTTACAATTAATAACAAGCTAAAATGGCATTTTAGGAAAAAGCAGTTACACTTTTAAAAACAAAAATAGGTTTTGCCTAAATAATCCCTTAAACATACACATAACATTAAGCATGTTGGCTGTCCACTGAAGTCATCTTAAACTGTGCACCTTAATAGAGGTGCACTGATATATTGGTCCCATCAGTGCCAATCTGATATATGAGGAAAATTGAGAGGATCTGGAATTGGCTTTTTTTTGTCTGATGCGACTGATAATGTGGCTGATAAATGCTGCATGCATGTGCACAGCACAACATTCAGTTGTCCAGGAGTACAACCTGGCAGCATGGAGAACAGTCAGGTCCGGCTGGTAAGTGGCCTGTGGTAGAAGGGGTGAGGGGGCAGGAAAGGGCTGTGGGGGGGAGGCAGACTGAGGCCCCCATGGTGAGGGAGGAAGTAGAAGTGGGGCTGGGGCTGGGGCTGGGGTTAGGACAGGGGCCAATGCTACCCTGTAAGGGTGGGGCAGGGTGTGGGACAGAGCTGTGGCTTGTCTGGGGGGTGCGGGAAAGGGAGAGCCCAGCTCCCACCACTGCACACCTCCCAGGATAGCATGCGGGGGTGTGCCCCCAGCTCTTTTCAGGGTGGGTCGGGCTGCTGCTGTGGGCTGAGGCCAGTTCTGCACCAGGCTTTTCCTAGAGGAGGGCTGGGCTGGGCTGGGCTGGGCAGTGCTTGGGGCGAGTGGTGGCAGTGCTGGGAGGAGGAATTGGGGCAGCTGCAGTCACCTCAAAATTCACTGTAGCCCCCATTTCCAGTGTTGCTGCTGTGAGCCCCAAACATAGCCTGGCCCAGCCCCTCAACCATGAAGACCCCAGCACTGCCCCTGGCCTCAGCCTGCAAACAGCAGCCTGCCCTGCCCCACATGCAGATCTGGAGCACATGCTTCCCATGACTCGCAAGATGTGCATAGCAGTGGGAGTCAACCCTCCCTTCTTGTCCCTCCCCTCCACTCCGGATGAACCATGGCTCCATCCCACCCCAGCTGGGGTGAAATTGTTGTGGTAACTAGACTTTCTGTTGCTATGTGCAGACTCCTCAAAGATAAGGCACACCTGGACTATACTAAGGGTAAACACTTGCTAGATGGGTCAAGCTCCTGGCATTAGTGAGGGATTTGAATGAAAGCACTCCCAAAGCCTTCCCTGGGTGCTGCGATGACTAATAGGGAAATATGCATGAGGAGGAGTTATGAAATCCAGAGGGCTTGCCAGGTAGGTTTATCTGATTGTGTATGTTCTCTTTTTTGTTTTTCCACTCAAAGCTGCAGGTCCAGTGGGGGTCAAGGCAACCATGCTGCAGACCTCAGCATGCCTTGGCTTGTGGCAGTGCTAACCATTCTGGACCCAGAGAGAGGTAGTTAGAGTGTGAAGTCAGGCAGAAGGCAAGGTAGAGGTGCACCTAAAGACTTATGCATTTGTGATTCAATTAGGCTCTAAGGTGCATGTCTACTTTGCATTCAGAACCCAGTTCCTGCTTCAGGTAATCGTGTTCTTGGCAGGGAAATGACAACTGTCAAACTGAGTCACTGTTTTCAGTTCAGACTGTCCACAGCTCAAGACTTTCCTGTTAGCTTGCTTAAGAGAGAGATGCAGCTTTAGTCTAACATCACCACTTTGCAACTACACACTAAGATCTAACTGCAATCTAACTTTGCCTCCACTTCCCATTCCTTCTGCCTTCCTTTTCTGTCATGTTTGGGAAACCAATTTTAAAAATTCCTGGCTCAGTAAGGAAGGGGCAAACATTGTGGTGGTACACATCTGTCATTGTCTGTGCTCAGTGATTAAAAGTGCCTCGGCACAGCAGAATTTCCCAGGCACAGCGCGATTCCTCGGTGCAAAAAAATCCCTTGATATGGCAGGAAAAACCTTGGTGCAGTGATCAGTCCCTGCCAAGCTTAGCAATCACATTGTTTGCATGCATGCTACCTATTGGCTTGTTGTAAATTATTCCTACCTGGTGACTAGCAATTGGCTCACTAGCCGTATAAAAGCTAGAGCAGTTTCCACCCAAGTCGAAGAACTCCATGTGCACTTTGGAAGAGAGTTCCGCGTGCATCTTGGAGCAAACTTGGAGGCCTGATGTGACGGGGCAGGCTCCCCAGTGCCGCTCTCTACACTCTATGGCCCGTCCGCCTGTCCGCCTGTCTCTAATTGATGTTAATAAGCAGGAGGCTGTCCACTTGAGCCCCGATGCCAGGGGGCACTATCTGCGGCTCCTTCCATCCCCATACCACAGCCCAAGCCTTGCAGATGGCATCATGGTGTTCTTCTAATCACCGGGCCCACGCTAGGCCCCAGAATCATCCACAGAGGACCGTTCTCTGATCCCTCCAATCAGGCGGCCTCTCCGCCGTCATCCAGGCTACCTAGCCCCCCCAAAACCATGACCGAGCTGCTATCCCCACTTCCTGAGGACAACCGGAGTGCCTTCTTCCCCTCTCAGGTGTGGCCCCCCTGGGACCTCCAGCACCTAGCCCTGGCCCATCTCCAGGTCAGTTGGGACCCCAGGCCCTCGGCTCTTGGGTGTCCCTCGCGGTGTGTCCCCGGCCCTTTTGGCTCCCTTAGCGCTGGCCCCAGCATGGGCCAGTCGAGGGTACTCTTATGCTCGGGCTGGTCTCTAGCCCCTCACTCGCTCTCACAGGGTCCGCCCTCTGGGCCCTCCAAACACAGGGTTACCCACCTGGTGAGGGGGGCAAAGGGGTTATGGCACCCTGACTCGCCTTTCACTGGGGTGGTAACTGGCCTGGCATTTCCTGGGGCTCCCGTGCCACTGAGAGCCCCAGCAGGCTACCCACTCCCAGCAGGGTGCAGTTTCAGGTCATGCCCAGGACAATGGAGCCTCCTTGCCAACCCCTACAGTTCCCCCTTACCTCCGGGTGATCTCAGCAGCTCTCCAGCCCTGCTGCGCTCTCACCAGCGGCAGGCAGGCTCAACACCCCACCACACTCTCTCGGGCTCTCCTCACCACCCCCATGGGCCTCTCTCCACTGTAGCCCCTCACGGGCCTCTCTCCACTGTAGCCCCTCACGGGCCTCTCTCCACTGTAGCCCCTCACGGGCCTCAGAAAGTGGCTGGCACAGCCAATGCCCCGCCACACCTGATCACCCACCAACAACTCCCCATCACCGACTGTCCCGACGTACCCGGTTCCCTGCATGCTCGGAAAACATTAGAATTCTACCCGGTTTGCAACTTTACAGAAGGTGCCTACACTGTGCACATCGACACGAGTCCCTGTACTTCAGCTTTGTAAGTAAAGTTATTTCAAGTTAACCAATACGCGTTTGTGCCTAATTCTACTCCATCGGTCAAAGTATTAGAAACCCCACCAGCTATACTCGGCCTCCACATGGTGTCACAAACAGGATCAGGATCCAGGAAAGATGTGATGAAGTTAGAATTAGTTAAGAATTACCCCTGGCATGATGGAAAACACCAAGTGCTGAACGCCGTGTAACTAGGCACACACATCACCTACCAGGCAGGTGAAACAGGTGAAAGTCTCGTCAGTGGTTACGTCTCGCTCGAAGGAGAAGAGGAAACTGCAAAAGAGTGGGAAGTACATCTTCATCCTGAGGCGTTCGCATGCGTCATGAGAAGTGAGCGGGTTCTATTTAGACCCCGAGAGGAAGGGGGCACCGAACCCTTCGCCGGAGCAAAGCTTAGTGAAGAAAGCCTGACCCTCAGCCAGGAGTTCACCTGCTGTATGCAACGAGTGCAGGAGGGTGAAGAGCCAGTGCCAATTAACACTCTAGCCCTGGTGCCTGAGCTGAGAGACCCTGAATTTCTTTCCGAGCTCTGCGGAAAATTGGAGGCAGAAAGTCACACCACAACTAAGTGAACTGGCCCAGAACACGGAACGGGGAAAATGTTAAATGCAATATTCCTCATGGTTACAGCTTTAATGCGGGAAAAAGCAGATCTGGAAGCCCGACTGCTCACCGTTCAAGAAGCTAAGCAGACAGCAGCGGAAAAAGACCCCAGTCCATCACCATTTTAAGATGGCGCCGAGGTAGAAAGAAGCTGCCCAGAGGACCCAGAAGGGAAAGGCAGAGCTTCCAATAGACGGGCGGGAGGAGTTCCAATGACTCTGCCCCCCGAGGTGACATCACTCCCAATGACCACACCTCCTCGCTATGGCAAGGGGGCAACGGATAAAGAGCTGTGCCTGACTCCCTTATCGGATACAGCGACGTCTGAGGCAGCCACTCATCCTGTGGCAGTGAGAAGCCGAGTGATCAGTGCGCAGAGTGCAGCCTGCACCGCTGCCAACACCCATCACGTCCGGACCTGGACTGAATTGCAGGAACTATGCAAAAAGTCCAAGATAAGAGCAGATAAAACACAAGCTGTGTGGCTAGGACGCCTGGTCATGGAGTTTGGTTCTGACCTATTAGACCTGGAAGAGGCAAGTTTCCTAACTAGACAAGCCTCGTGGAGCAGAGGGCACGCCACCGACATTAATGTAGTGATGTGCAACATCCACTGGCTCATTCCATTTCCAGCACTTGTTGCAGGTCAAGCTAGCCACAAACGTCATGCATGGCACGACGGCTGTCCGTTGAGAGTTAATGTGGAACAGATTCTACTAACGGTGATAGGAATCTCATACTGCTCCTGGAACCCTAGAGCACACAGACTGGGACTAATACCACCCCAGCAGAGAGGACCGTGGCCTCACCGTTACCTGCGAGATCCTGGAGCTGTTCCAATAAAGCTCAATGGCGTAGAAGCCTGTACTGAAGTTTACGGAGGAAAGAGTGCCATCATCCTTCGGATTCTTCTCAACCCATTGGCTGGACAACCTGCAAGAGACATCTTGCGTCAACTCCCATGATTGCAAGCTCTTATGAAGCCGGACATAAGAACGTCCAGCAACTCGGAGCATCGATCCACCGCATGTCCGCATGAGTCTAGCTCTCAATGACCACCGCCACAGAGAACACTGGAGGACAGAATCATGTTCGGATTCCTCCTACGTCACTCTAGACTCACAAAGTGACAGTTGCGAATTTTGGGAGACGCGAGCCAATGGAAACTGGCATACGAGTTGGGTTTTCGATATTCAGCTGAGCCAGATGACGGGTCATCTTGTTGATTCTGAAATATATTAGTAATATTGTAACATAGTTAGTTAATTGTTCAGAATATTTTTTCTTCGCAGGTCTGGAATACATGCCGGAGCCACACCACAGAGGGAAGGAACACCCCAAGAAGCAAGGGCTTGACATGTGACGTCATCATGACACCCACTTATTC
This sequence comes from Caiman crocodilus, assembly GCA_030014935.1. NCBI lineage: Eukaryota > Metazoa > Chordata > Crocodylia > Alligatoridae > Caiman > Caiman crocodilus. The sequence continues at coordinate 55,801,038 of JAGPOW010003642.1, read as the reverse complement.
CTTATAGTTGAACTTTTTGTAACAAATGTAATCATGTGTATTTGTGTTTTCATAGGTTATTGTCTAATCCAGTCCATACAGAATGAACTTGTTTTGTTGTCTGCATTTGTTTATATCCATCTGCCTTATGAACCCCTCGGGCAAAGCGATGATTTGACCGACTCCCATGTGCTCCAAATTCAGCTGTTCCATCGTCAAGGGAGTATGTCTGTGCTCAGTGATTAAAAGTGCCTCGGCACAGCAGAATTTCCCGGGCACAGTGTGATTTCTCGGTGCAAAAAATCCCTCGATACGGCAGGGAAAGCCTTGGTACAGTAATCAGTCCCTGCCAAGCTTAGCAATCGCATTGTTTGCATGCATGCTACCTATTGGCTTGTTGTAAATTATTCCTACCTGGCAACTAGCAATTGGCTCGCTAGCCGTATAAAAGCTAGAGCAGTTTCCGCCCAAGTCAGAGAACTCCACGTGTACTGTGGAAGACAGTTCCGCGTGCATCTTGGAGCAAACTTGGAGGCCTGATCATCCACCAACAACTCCCCGTCGCCAACAGTCCCGACGTACCCCGTACCCTGTATGCTCAAAAAACATTAGAATTCTACCTGGTTTGCAACTTTACGGAAGATGCCTACACTGTGAACATTGACGCGAATCCCTGTACTTCAGCTTTGTAAGTAAAGTTATTTCAAGTTAATCAATACGCATTTGTGCCTAATTCTACTCCATCGGTCGAAGTATTAGAAACCTCGGCAGCTATACTCGGCCCCCACAGTCATCATAGCTTTTTTTTGCTGCAGTGCTTGTATTAGCTTATTAATATTACCATCATCACCTGAGATATGTGAAAGAGACCAAGCTGTGTTTGTGAGCTGGCTTCCTGTAGAGGCAAACAGTTAATAAATAGACGGCTTTCAGCATATGTTGTTCCTGAGAAGTTTGAGTGAGAGAAGAGAATCCAAAGAAAACAATGTTTTGTTGATGCTGAATGGGGATCCCCCTTTAATACTATATATATATTTTTTCTACATATAATGTCTTACATACTGTTTTTTTCAAGCTATATTATTTTTAAAAATGTCTTTTTCCTCATTTGTCTTATATGTTCATATTTAAGGGATGGGCAAATATTCTCCACTCCCTATACTTTCCACTGCAAAATTTCCTCCATGGAGACATTGCCATTATCACCTTCTTACAATTCAAATTAATAACCCCTGTCAATATGAAGAATCACATAAGGATTGTTAAGCAGGTATGCCACCATTTTAAGCCTCCAAAATTATTTTGCTATAACAATTGTTTTTCTTTGAAAGTAAGACTATATGGATATCCCTAATATTCATATTATTACTGTGAACATAGTTTTGGTATCTAACCACAACACCAATGTGTGTAGAGGAAACCTACTCCTGTAACCACCCAGAAAAATATTATATTTTGTCTTTATTGCTGTATGTAGTTCTGTTGTTTAGCCATAGTGCTTATAAAAGGGCATTACTGCATGACTAATGACTGTAGGACTGACCCCTATATAACAAGGATTGGCAAACTCTGATTCAGCGCAGGAGGAGGGGAATTGGCAACATATAGCAGTGTGAGCACCAGCTCTTTAAAGGAGTCATGTTCACAAGTTGCCTACTGCCAGCCCAGCTCCCTGCTCTGTGCTGAAGGCTGACCTCTCTTCTGCTCCATCCCTATAGCTCTGCTCACCCTTGCTGCAGAATTAACCACTCTCCATTGACCTAAGCCATCACTTGGTAATGCTCAGCAATGCATTGAAGAAGCACAGGAAACCAGTCTTTGGCACAGAGCAGGGAGTGCAGAGGTGCTGCAGAAGGATAGGCAGCCCATAATGGCAAGAAAGTCACAAGCATGAGCCCACTATTCTAAATGGTTGCTGATCCTGGATCTATGCTTATAGCCACATTAAATCCTCCTAAAAAAAAGGCTAAAGAGTGAAACAATAGGCTCTGGGAAGGATCACTCCAAGCATTCCTTTCAAGGGACTTGAGGCTGTGCATAGCAAAACAAAAACCTCTTGCGCATAGTAACTGGAAGTCCATGCAGCAAGATACCCCAAGATTCACTGATGCAGGTGATTTCTTCTACACATCACAGAAGAGCTGCACATTTAGGCATCCAATACTGATTTCCTAGAAATCAACAACTATGATCTGTTGATTGTAAAAGATCAACTTAAAAGGATGAGGATTTCAAGGGTCGTAGCTTCCAGGATATCTGTAATTTTGAAATATTCTTTACTAAACTTCTTTGTAAACTTACAGAAAATACCTAAAAATAATAGCCAAAGCTTTGAAGTTATGAATGTCTAGGAGTAGACATCTAAATGTCTCTTTAAGCAACTAAATTTTGATTATCAAAGGGGCTAAACATCTACCTTTCCTACTGCTTTCATTCAGGCCTAAATGTGTCTCCAGGTGCCTACTTAAGTATCTATGTTTGGGCAATTTTTCCTAAATGTCTATTATTTAATGCAATACAAGATATTAGTTTAAAGCAACATAGATTTTTAAAGAATGAGTATCATATCTAGCTGTCCCGCCTTCTGGCATTTCTGTTGTTCTCCTGCATTATCTGTTGTTCATCAAAATGCAAGTAATGAGGGGCCATTGCAGGAAGAAAAACTAGGGAGAAAGTGACCAGGAAAAAGTAGAAAAGGGAAAGAAAGAGGGTCTGAGTATGCAGTGTTATGGAGTGAGGCAGGAGTGTACACACAGTCAAGGAGGGGACCAAAGAAAATAGAGCAAGTAGCCAGTCAGCACAGGAAGGAGTATGTCCAAGAGCCAACACTCTGATATAACATTATTAGTCCTTTAGTTCATGCTGTTCCTCTGGTTGATAGTGCTCTCATATATGATTTCTCAGGTTTTAGTTTATTTGACCCTATGGCTGGCTCCTTCCTTGAATTTCCTTTTTGCCCTTACCCCCATGACTGAGGGCTGGAACATTACATGGATACTCAAGATTCTTTAGTGAAGGGACAACTTGTCATCTCTGCATTTTCATTCACCTGGTAGATGCCAAGAGGCCTAAGGTTGTATATGAATAAATATGTAATAAATATACAGAACTTCTTTATAATGTTTTTGTTATGGACTATTTATTTTTCTGCTTAAGATTCAGTCCTCTCCATCATCATCACATTGCCAATAAGGGATATTAACATTCTTCTGCAAAACTTGTACAAAGTGTACAGAACACAGTTGTTACCACTTATTCTGACCTAAATACAGTATAGATCTTTCTGCAAAGGGAACATTCCATTCATTTTTTAAGTGAGAGAAGTAAAGTATAAACTAGGTGAATCCATCTGTTGAAGTTATGTTTCTTGCTTTTTCATCTGTCCATTCTCCTTTCCAATTCTTGAATTTCCTTCATTTTTTACAATCTATGACTGAAAAATAAAGTGGAGGAGAAGGAAGAGATGGAAGTTTTTAAAGTCATGGAGTTTATTTTTGTTTTTGATTTTTTTGCAGCTGTAGTTCAGGATTGCAAAACAGACCATTGTGCTTGGTACTTATTATCTTACTCAAAGCTCAGTTTATAAGAAACTTTTTCAGTTCCATCAGGGTTTAATCTTTTATTGAAAGTGGCATTCTAATTTTCAAATTAGAGTCTGCGTTAATTTTTCTGTAATTTGACATCTGTTTAATTTTCAGATCTGAGTGTGCTGTGAATAGAATGAAGTTCCTGATATCCTCAGCAAAATAAGATTTTTGCTTATCTTTTTTCAGTAAATAATTTAAAATAGTATTTGTATTTTTTATCTCTCTTAGCAGCAATGCACACAGTATTAGAATCTACAAAGCATGGAAGAGTTTGACAGGACAACCCAAGAAAGCATAAATTTAGAGAAATGGATTAAAAGAGCACACAGGTCCAAATTCTCTTTAATCCAATTGAGTTGCCATAACTGGAGCAAGACAGAATTTGGCTTCCAATACAATAGTCAATGTGCAAAGATTATAAAGGCTTTTACCAGTTTACAATTAGCAACTGAGGGCCCAAGGGTGACATGCGCAGAAAGAATTCAGTGCGTAGTGGTAAGCTACATAGACAAATAGGTCTGGAAGGGGCTTCCAGAGGGATCTCCATCTAGTCCATCCCCCTGCCTGATCATCCCTATCAAAACCATCCCATACAAAGCATCATCTAAACTTGATTGATACACACCTGACAACTGGAAGATGCCAGTGAAGGCAGATGAGACGCATTTGGTTACCAATGCCCTGTATATGAGCTTGGGTGTATAGGTAAATGTCTAACTCCTCTACAGTATTCGGTAAAAATTACTCCCAAATGTTAGAAATAAGATTCTCCAAATAGATAGGCTAACTACAATGCAAATAATATTTTGTTCAGACCAACATGTGCATTACAAAACCAGCTGGGCTTAGCAACCAAATCTGTAGCCACAGGACACTGCACCATCTCCCTCAAGTTCCCCAGTATAACTATTTTTAGGGCCAAAGGGGAAGTAGGACAAAAAACACAAGATAGGTTTGCAATTTTAGAAACATCTAGAACCTTATCACTGCTTCCGTATCAGAACCTTCTCTAATCAAGGAGCCCTTAAAGCTGAACCGTGGTAGACTCTCCTACTCAGCCAGGATTGGAGTGAGTAGTACAAATAGATCCACAAGTTGGATGAGGGACATGCAACTATACTCCCCTTTAGTTTGTTGCACATGTACAATGAGCTCAACTGCACCTCCCCTGTACCCACCCTTGTTTAGGGGCTTCTCTTTTTAAGGGCTCTTACACACATGCAGGGAGCAAACTCAATTAATCAAGTCTGCTGGAGCACAGCAAGTGATGCTCTCTGACAGCCTCATGTGTCACGTGTACCAGCATCACCATGCATCTCTGCACTGACAAAAAGGCAACAATAAGCTTTGAAATAAAGCACATCCAATGAGTGTTAGTTCAAAGCACTACACTGCCATATTTTCAGTGCAGAGACATACAGCGGTGCTGATACATGTGATACACGGATGCTTTTAGTTAGCACAGCTCACTAATTAAAGTGCCTGGTGCTGCACCAGGACCACATGTAAAATGGTCTCTACATAAATGCTCTCTACTTCCTATACAGTGTCTTTTTCACCTGCTACAGATGGAGAAGCAGACACACATAATCTCTGATCAGCTATAATATATCCATGGAGCAGCCATTGCTGCACTGTATACTTGCTAACAAAGTGATATATAAAGAAGCAGATCCAGAAGATATCAAAGGAGTGTCCATATATATTGTAATGCATAATCAAATACTGAATCAGTGCCTCAGCAGGCAGTAAGTTATAAGTATCTTAGCAAGGTAAGGATCTTAGCCGTAGATGAACTCATCATTCCAAAATTTCAGGGATACAGGTTGTAGCCATGTTGGTCTGCAGGCAAAGGTAATCAGAATTTTGGGGAGGGGATATCTTCTATAAGACCAACTAGAGAGTTGCAAAAAAAATTATTTGCAAGCTTTCAGGCACATGCACTCTTCCTCAGGCATAAGTGAGTACAAAGATTGTAACCATTTCCCCCAGGTGGAAATGAAAATTCGTATTTCACAGGAGAGCTGAAAGGTGGTGTAAGATCTCCTGGTCGGAGAAGTTCATTTTATGTAAAATGGGCTCAGAAAAAAGTTGGAGCAGTCTAATTACCTCAGAGTTGTCTGATGGCAAGCAAGATGTTGAATTATGCTTCTTTCTTGTTAAGGTATTTTATACTTCACAGGAAGATGGGTAATGGAAGGCTTTCCTGGTCAAGGATGCATTGAAACTGCTCTGTGAGTGTCCAAATTTGGCTTGGTCTCAAGCTGCTGAATTTTTCTTCTTTCTTGTAAAATTATGAAATTTTCATGTACACCAGGAGATTTTATACCACCTTTCAGCATTCCTGTGAAATATGAATTTTTATTTCCACCTGGGAGAAATTTTACAATCCTTGCACTCTCCTATGCCTGAGGAAGGGCACATGCGCTCAAAAGCTTGCAAATAAAGATTGTTTTTGTAGTTATCTAGTTGGTGTAATAAAAGATATCACCTCCCCAAAATTCTGATTACACATTCCAAAATACCATTAATTGCACAAACTAAGATTTGTACAGGACTAAATAGTCCATTAAGTTTTTTATTTTCTAATAACCATTTGTTTTCTTTTATTATCCCCAGAAATCTTTGATGGAAACACTCAGGTGTAGCATCACTTTTTGCCTTTCAGCCACTGACCAGCACTGGTGGTAGGACAGAACCACATCTCACCAGGTGGTGTGGGAGAGGGACTGGGGTTCCAGCCTGTCTGACAAGTAAGCAGACTATAAATGCTGCACCATCATGAACTGTGAAACCACTCAATGATTGAATGGGCTACACAGCACAAGATATTGCATGAGGGCTCCATGTATATAAGACTTCACAAGTAATCACCATGTCACAATAAAATAGTTATTCAGCCCTGTTTCCCCCCAGTATTTATGAAATCCCCATGCTTCACATTAGATTAAAGGCTTTCCACTCTCCAGTATGTAAAACTTGTAGATATACATATTCATATACATATATCTAGGAGTACTGACCTATATACATTTGTGTGTGTGTGTGTACACATATATATACATATACACAGCCAGCCCAGGGCTATACAAGTATATACATGTACACCCACACACACACACACACAGGTGCATTCGAGTTCATGTACATAAGTTAGGATTTCCCTGTGCATTAGGTAGAAGATGCAGAAATGCAGAACACAGAGACAGATGTATATTATGTTCATTCAACAAAACACCATATTGTAAATGACACATATAACAAGATTATTTCAAGCACCATCCAGTAGCATTCTTCCAGCTGGAAAGAGAGGATAATCAAGAATAAAAGGCAAGCCTTGGAAATGCAACTGAGGATTTCTACACTTCTGATATTTTAGGTTTTCTTTTAACTACAAGCGCCTAATTTCCTGACTCTCCCTCATTTGCTTTTTTAACCTTAATTCAAAATTTCTTTGGCAGACTCATCTTAGCTCTAGTATGTATTTATTTATATAACAAAGTCACCCCACAGTTTGGTGCAGTTAACTCAGGTGCTGGAGGTCAAAATTAAATTGTTTTGGCAGGGGGCCATTTTACAAAGGCTTTTACAACTTATTTTATTTAGCACTGGGTTGGAGACAATTTTCGTGCCTCCATTTTTTTTTCATGATGTCAAAAATGTTTTTTCTGTCCCATATCAAGGTGGGAAGTTGAAAGTCTTCACAACTAGTCTTTCCAAATGGAAATCAGTTCATGTCATTATTTCATTAGGTAACTTAGAAAGCCTTTGCTTTGTTTTTGATCTTTTCTCTTCCATTATTCATATATATATATATATATATATATATGCCCAATACAAAGAACTGCACACAGGTCTTTTGGGCGCCATCTTCTATGAAGGCAGTGCAGTGACTACATACATCTAGCTCCAATGAAATATACTCAGTGATCTCTCTTTCCTACACATGGAAAATTACTGGATTGCAAATACATATAGTGAAAATTCCATCAGAAAGAAGTTTGTTGGCATTTCTAATGCTTTAGCCAAGAGAAGTGTTCCTTGTGGATTACCTGGAAGAGTCACTGTGTACATGGGTTCCTGTTTTAGATCTTGACATGGTAATATGTGGGATGCATTTAAAGCAAATTCATCCACTTGATGAAAGACTCTGGTTCTGCCTGCAGAGTAAACGTATACACTCATTTGAAGTGTCCCCCAATCATGCTTGGTAGGGGACCTCCGAAAACCAACAGAACACCCACAGCTCTAGCTATAATACATTGCTTCTAGTTTAGGAGTCAACCTACCTGGAGCATCACAGCATGTTTGAGGGTAGCACTGCTGAGTATGGTCAATTTTTCTTGTGGACATGACCTCTCCTATTAAGTCTACATTTCTATCTGCCCAGCTCCTCACTAATTTACCATGCCAACTGGCCGTGTCCACATGAGCATGGGTGTTTCTTTCCCTGGGGACAAAAAGCAGCAGTACACCTTGAGCCACTGCTACTTGTTGTCAGGGAATGTTCATGCCCTCTGGTGTATGGCAGGTTACCCCAGGTGGTTACCTCAGGTGGGGTTGGAGAGCTTGGGGCCAACAACTGTGGTGGCCCCATCAGTCTTACCTGAGTTCCTGGGGGCAAGGGAAGCTGCAGCTGGGAACCTGGCCAGCAGCTGGAGCATACCTCTGGCAAGTCAGGCTCTGGTTTTGGGCAGCATGCATTGCCTCCACATACACCTTGCTGCTTTATTTCTGGATAGGATATTTTTACCCCAGTGAATCCAGGTGTAACAGCATGGGGAATGCCTGAAAGTGCAGTTTGTGCCACTGCAAAAGGTCTGAGGTACCACATACCACATGGCTGCTTGTCTGGATATGGCCACTTAGCCCATTTTGAATGAATCCAGACATGCAGGTACATGCGGTTTGTGGCACAGCAAACCTCTTTGCCATGCCACAAATCACATGTTCCATGCAGCACTGGGGCAAAATTTGCTACCAGGATTTCCCAGTAGCAAAATAAAACCTTAAAAAAAAAGCCGTGCAAAGTGTGCTAGGACAAGTACAGAGATGAGGAAGCAGGCAGCCTAGGAGAGCCCCATGCTGAAGCACCCTATGCCCCAGCTAGCCAGGGAGCAGCATGTGGAGAATGGGGAGCAGGCTGGCTGGGGTGTAGTGTGCCTCAAGATGGGGGTTCCAAGTTCCTAGCACAGGGGCTTCACCATTGGCAACATGTAGGGGGTGCTTGTGGGTGTACATGTACCCGCTGAGATTGGCAGTGCACTCCCTAAGAGAAATGCTGTCACTGACCCCCCACGCCAACACTCACCACCACCATACTTCCACCACCGCCACTGCCACCTACAGGTAGTTGCTGTGGCCCCCCCAGTCACCAGGAGCATGCATTGTTCATGGGCTCCACAGCGGAGCCCTCACACCGAGGCATGCAGAAGCAGAGAAGCAGCGAGCCCAGGGCTGTTTGTTCCCCCATCTCAAGGCACCCTGCACCCCAGGCAGCCAGGGAGTGGCACAGGAAGCAGTAGGAAAATGTGTCCCGCTGCAAACTGCATATATGGGGGCTGGACTCAATGATCTTCTGAGGTCCCTTCCAGCCCTAATGTCTATGAAATAATGTCTATAAACAAGGGCAGGCACTGCAGGACAAAATAATGGCACAAATTTGTGCTGCTACTGTTTGTGCTGCTACAAATACCCACTCCTGCTTATGTGGATGCAACCTATATGTCACTTAAGACACCTTTAATCAATAGAGTTTTTTATAAATGTTAAAATTCAGAACCTCTGTGAAATAAGCTTATGACAAGGCAAACTGTGGTGCTACGGTAGCAAAACCCCAATGTTTATTTATTTATTTATTTTAAAATCCATTCTCTCCTCTTTCCCCAACCATATCTGACATTTTATCTCCCTTTCTATTCCCTATAGATAAGCATAAGTGAGCTCAGACTTAGGAGAAGCTTTAAGCATTTTTATTTTGGTAGCTAGTTTTTGGTTTTGGATAGCCACTGTTTTATATTGTATTATTATTAGGTTTGTATTGATTCTTACTGTTATATATTGTATTATCATTTTCATATTGATTTTTATTGTTTCGTGTGGCTATTGTATGGTTTAGGCCTGTGTTTGTAAGTGAAACAAAGTCATGTCAAGTTTCCATTTTATATGTCAAGCCTCCATCTTGTGTCCTCTGCCGGCTCATCCCATGTTGCAACAATATGATTGCATGTAAATTGGTTCCCCAATGAATGAGAATGATTGGGAATGATTGAAATACAATGGTAGCAGGCCTCTACTAAATGGCCTGTAATGACGGGACCATCACCTCGCATTGATTCATCCAGGAACCACAGACCTCACCCAGTAACAGAGACAATACCCAGTATTTGAAAGACAAAAGACCCTGCAGAAGCAACAACTCTCACCATTACAGACACCCAAACTGCACATGCCTGCATGGAGCACACATGTTCAGTACGCCAGGGGCTGACCCTTTTCTGGGCATGCCTCCAGTCACTAGGGTCACACAAGGTCTGCCCCTATAAAAAGGGGTAGTGAAAACAGACCCAGTGGGATGCCCTCTCCATCTGGACCAGCAGCATGCCACACTACCTACCCACCCAGAGGCCCTGCCAGCAACCCCACTCTGGACAACACCTGCTGGACAAGGTCCCCTTTTCAGCCTGGATAGGTAGATATTTATTACCTGCACACCTCCTCCTACAATTTGGACTCTTTCTCTCTGTCTCTCTCTCTCCTCCTGGACTTCAGTGGACTTCAGCCCCTGCACCAAGCCTCTCTAACCCCTGCTGCCATTGTGTGTGTGGGTGGGTGGGTGGGTGCAAGGAAACCAATAAGTCACCATTTCCCCTGTTCAATAAAACCACTGTCATTTACAACCCCGACTTGCGTCATGTTTTACCAAATCCCAGTCCCTTCCCTATCTTAAATTTCAGCCTCTTTCTTTCTCTCTCAGCTCCAGTCCCCCCTCTCTGCTAGTTTCTCAATCTCCTCCCAATTCCATCTTTCCTTTTCTGCCACCTCTCAGACTCTCCTTGTTTTCCTGCTGTCCCTGCTGCCTCTCAGCCTCCCCTGCTCCTACTGACTGCCTTTTCCCTGTGACTTTCTGCTGCCTTTCTCTGCTTTCCCACTGCCCTGCCACCTTTCAGACTCTCCTGCTGCTTTTCCTATGATTTTCTACTGTCCGTCTTTCTGTTTTCAGGCTTCTCCAGCACCTTCTGTAGTCCTCCCCCCCTGTAGCTTCCCAGCTCCTTGTGGCTATCCTGCAGTTTTCTCCAGCATCTGGAGCCTTTCTCCAGCTACCAGCACCTACTACCGCTACCTGCAACTTCTCTAGCTGCCCGGGAGCCATCCACTGGCTCCCCACACCCAGAGCCCCTCTTTAACACCCACACTTTTCCTTAGTCCCACTTTCCATCTCCAGCACCTACCTTTTCAGCTCCCCCATAGCTTTGGCTCCAGTCCCAGCCTCTGTGCTGGCATTGCTTCCCTGTTCTGCAGGCTTTGGGCTTCATCTTTTAATCAATTAAGATCAATTAACTTAAAGTTACCCTTGAGACTCAGTTCTTCAGCCCAGGCCCCTGTGGTCTACTGGTTCTAATCCCAGTCCTGGTAACTTTAACTCCCTACACGACTACTTTCTTACCTTAACCTTTCCCCAGGTATCCCAAATACACCAAGCACATACATACATACACATCACAACACCCAACTTAGGAACTCACCTGTGTGTATGTGTAGGTGGGTAGTATGTGTGTGGATTAGTGAATACACATATATAGAGACCATTGTGTGTGCGTGGTATATGAAATAATAATTCACATATGTGTATTGGATGTGCAGGTGTTGGTAACTGGTAACTGATTCTAAGTTTCGTGTGTGTAGCATGTATGGGCTTAAACTGGTCATAGGTGTACATGAATCTAGACTAGTTATTTTGAACGTGTGTGTATCTGAGTTGCCAGTGAGAGACAGCGTGTGTGTGTGTGTGTGTGTGTGTGTATATATATATATAAATGTGTGTGTGTGTGTGTGTATGGCATTGCATGCATGATATACAAATTAGTGATCTGTGTCTAACTTTTGGGGTGTATAGTGCATGTGCTTGAATTGTTGATAGATATGCATGTGCCTAGGCTGGTTTGTATCTGTATGTGCCTGAACTGGTAGTATGTGTGTGTATGCACCTAACTGATGTGTGTGTTTGTATATGTGCAGTTATGCTACACCTGTCAAACAGTACAATATTGAGATTCTCAGAGTTGGTCTGACCCCACAGGGCAACACTACAATACCTGGGGTTCTGGTGCCTTTTATTTATAAAATATCTTTAGCAATTATTGAAGATAAACCTCAAATATGAGAAAACATTTTTGAATTCAAGTGTTTAGAAATAGACATCTAAATAAATATACCCTGATTTTAGAATGGCTGAGTACCTGCAGCTGTCACTGAAGTTAGCTTCAGCCTGGGCTTTACTTGCAAAATTTAGGGTGCAGATAGCAGTGTACCTCCCCGCTGTCACTCAGAACATTTTGCAGTAAGCGTTCTGAGTTACAACAATCCCTGGGACCAAACAGAAGTTCGTTGTTGGTTCCAGGGGGGAGGGGAATCTAGTTGCTGGCTACGAGCCCACAGCTGGTGTCCCTTAGCAATGGCTCTTCCTCCTTCCTACTCTGCCCTGTTTTCAGAATGAGAGGCGGGATCCCTGCTGCCCCCCCCCACTGCCCAATGCCATGTGGAGGGGCTCTGTCATGAGTCCCCTGACCCCCATCCACTCTCCTAGCCCCGCCCTGCTGGGGCAGCCATGGCAGTGCTGTGGGAGCAGGCAGGGGTTGGGGAAGCAGGGGTTCCCCCATGGTTCCCGCCCCACTCCTCCAGTCTCCCCTCCCCCCCACCTACTTACAAGCTCAGAGTCCAGGTCCAGCTTTCTGCTGCAACAGGCGGGGATTGCCCAAATCACAGAAGATCTCTGAATCGATTCAGACCTTTGAATTGGTCCCCTGATTCAATTTGGACTCAGAGATTAAGCCACCACATCAGGCTGAATCTCCTTCAAATCGAATCAACACCCAAAGCTTTGCACAGCCCTACAGAAGAGGGAGCTTATTCTAGGGGCTCCCCAGCCAGGGCTGAAGAGTGGGGTGGGTGAATTGGAGCCCATTGGAGCCCACCTCAGTGGAGCTCCAATATAGCCATCCCACCCTCCAGCAGGAGCTGAAAAAACAAAGACTGAACTCCCTCTGCTCCATTTCTCCCTCCCTTTCTGAAAACAGAGAGAGGCTGGGAGGGAGGCAGACACAAGTTACAAAAGGTACTATGTTTTGAAACATCATCTGATTGAGGGTTCAAATTTTCACCCAGTTGGTCATTTTTTAAGTGGTCTGCAGCTGTGCACTTGTGTTTGATCACAACTATAGACCACTTTTTGTGGCCAGATTGGGCAAAGATTGTCACTTCTGTTTGTGCCCTTAGAAACTCTTCTAAACATTTGCAAATATTGCTGTTTTATCTACTTTGTCTATTTTCTTATATCAGTAATATTGGAAGATCTCTAATGCAGGAATACTTTGTTTGGGTTATGATATAACTGGTGTTGAAAATAAGACACAAACATTAGGTTACTGTTATGGCTAGATATAAGAGAGTTAATCATATTAAATTTTGTATCATGTTTACAGCATTTGTTTTACATTAACAAGAATTCCTTTACTATTAGAAACATAATGTTCTTAAAATTATATAAATCCAATAATTTTTCCTTCCTTTGGCTCCTATTTAGTACTTTCTGTGTGGTTTTCAGTCTGACACACAAACATTTGTACAGAGGATATGTTAAAAACTGATATATGGATGAAAAGATTTTCATTCAAATATGGGACAGACATTGTATCATAATCATTCATTTTTTCAGGGTTAGGTAAGCTTTCTATCTCCTCTTGCAAACTTAAGATCCGTTCTGGTATTGCTTATAAGTGTGAGTTAGATCATGGCTTATGCCTATCAGGATGGAGAAGGTACAGCATTTCATAGGATCAGGTCCTAGTGCATGACATATGCAGGACAAATCCTAATAGGCACTGTGTCCAAGATTCAAATTGGTTTCATAAGTAGCTAAATGAGATTTAGGTGGAACTTAACTGAAGAGTGGTTCAAATTGGCCCTATGTCATCAGTCATTAAAAGCATTCAGTGTCTAAATCATCAGGTGCCTTCTTTTTGGACCGCAAAGTTTTCTAGATGTCTACACCTAAGTTTCTGAGCTTCTTTGCAAGCAGAAAAACTATCCAGTTGAAGGATACAGGCATCTCAGCTGCCACCTAATATTTCCTGGTGATTCATGATAGTAATGGGAAGAGCCTTTTGGCATATTTTTTCAAACTTAAGATGGCTGAAACAGTATGCAAAAACCACTTATTGCCTAATAAATGGGAAGAACCAAAATTCTGCCTGAGCTCCTGGACCAGCATCATGTTCCAAGCATGCTGAATTCACAGTAAGAACATTGAATAAAAATTAACATGTGGCCACCTTTTCCCATTAGTAGAGTATATAGAGTGCACACCAAGAAACTGGGAAACCCGGGTTTGCTCCAGCGCTTTATTCAGGTAACAAAATGCTGGTCACAAGCTGCACTTTCATTGCTGTGGTTCTGAACCTATTTTAGACTCAAGAGATCCCTCCATAACCTTTTTGAACAAGTAATAGCCCAGGGTCATCCATCCACCAAGGTCCATTCCACGTGGGAGGTGGATTCATGAGTGTTGCGGCAGAGGCCTGGTCTTAGGAGTTGCCCCAGTTTACAACTGTTAATTGTCTCTAACAGATTACATGCCAAGAATGAGTGGAATGCAGTGATACCTATAGGATAATTTACTAATTAGCTGTAACTATCATTCCTACAATGTTTATTAATAGTACAGTGACCACATCTTGAATGGATAGTTCAGTCAGATATACATGTATATTTCTGACAGCTTAGCTCATCTTTTTGGATGACCTATTTTTCTCTGATTGTATGCATCTACAAGTAGTAAAATTAGTTCCAGAAGATTTTATTTTATATGAAGATCAAATAAAAAATGAAAAAGACAAAAAGGAAGAAAGGAAACTTTAAATGAGATTTATACCATATTGTTATAAGTATTACATTTCCTTTTATTTTCATATATCAGGTATTCAAAAGGATTTTGAGGAGGTTCTCAGGGAGGATACATACAATACCAATAATATTTTATTAGTATTACTCCATAATACTGTCAGTATTTAACAAATTAAACAAAATTTACTAATACATACAATCTTATATTGTCCAAATTTACAACCCATCTGTAAGCTACAGTTCATTTTTATGTACAATCTAATATTTTCATCTAGGTTCATAAACCTTTCATGCAGCTTCTGACACAAATCTCAGGGCTAAACACAAATCTCAGGGCCTGATATCTGTGTGAGGAGGCATAAATGTAAAGTTTCTGCACACAATATTGATACAGGGTGGAAAAGTTTTATAATGAAAAAACTGACATTTTAGAATGAACAGATTTACTGTTACAAAAATATGAACATTTTGTTCCATAAATGATATTAATAGCTGCTTTCAGAGACCTTCATGTTAAAAAATCCAGGCAGACCAAGACTGAATGGCAAAAACAGTCTATGTAGTTGACTTAGAATTTTATATCCGATTTCAAATTTGTTACACTGTCAAGCTTAAATTGACAGAAAGAGTTCTTAACCCAAAAACAACTGTGTAAGAAACCACAGTAAAAACTTCTCTAACTACAAAACATTTGAAACATTTCCACTTTTAAAAGTTTCCTTCTGTAGTTCAGAAGGAATATGGACTGAATTCTCTAATCTAACGGTGGGTATAAATGAGACTATACATGGCAGAGGTGATGCACTGAGGTCTTTGCAAGATAGAAGGGAAGTTAGCTGCAGCAGACCTGCAAGACCCCTCCAAAAAAATGCCTTGAACAGCATTAATAAGAAGCTCAAAGAAGCCACATTTCCAAACCACTCAAGCATATATTATAAACTCCTCTGGGAGCAAGTAAGTGGAAAGAAAGAAGAGAAAAGGGAGAAAAAGACAAATTATCTATGTTCCCATACAAAGAACATCCTACAAATACTAGTATATATCAAAGTTAGGTATCGATTCCAACTGCAAGTCAAAATAGTGGCCTGAATAGTGTTTTAGTGGTCTGAATGCAATGGCCTGAATTTGACATTAAGCTGATCTCTCTGTTAATGTTAAGGAAACAAATCTGATTAATTCGAAATGGATTAAAGGTAATGATAGCTATTTTTCCCCTAGGATCTGTACATACACATCTAAATGTTAATTTTTATTATTGTGTAATTTTGTTATTGTTATTGAGGAAAGAAGTTACTTGCCTTTGTACCACCATTCCCACTTTGCCCTGAGGTACCACAGGGACCTGCTTTAGGTGGGAGAAAGCAGAATACAAACCTTACCAATTTGGAATGAATGGGAAGAATTTGCTATGAAGATTTCCTCCTCATTATTGTGCTCCTGCTGCTTTTCCCAGAATAGTTCTCATCAAGCCCCAAATGAATTTGTTTACTGACCTATTATATATTGCTGTCCTATCAGTTATTTAGGTGAGATCTGGTTATCCACAGAACTAATGTGCTTTCATCAAAGTGTATTTCACTGTCATAAATAAAGTAGTTCTTTAAAATAAATAAATAAATAAATAAAATTGTTTGGTTAAATAAAAGGGATAAACAGGGATCAATCCGGTTTTCTAGGTAGTTGCTAATGGTTCTATTTAGTTTCTCTCTAGTGAATAAAAGAAGTAATTGCATGAGATCAACCTCTGCATAATCTTTATTCTTCCCCTCTTGTGCTAAATAAAAGTCTCATAGAAAATGGAGATGTAAAAAATTCATGAAGTCATTCCAACCAATCATTCTATAAGTGCAGAATTGCTTCCTACAATAATGCTTTTTACCAAGTGATCAACTTCCACTATATTGCTCAGTAGATTCCTCCTCCATCTAATGTATCTTATTCTTAGGACTTGGTTATTAACCCTAGAGTTCCCCTTTCTCAATTTGAGATCATAGTTCTAAGCTATGTGTGCTTGAACCACACATAATTTAACATAGATAGATAGATAGATAGATAGATAGATAGATAGATAGATAGACATTAGGGCTGGAAGGGACCTTGGAAGATCACTGAGTCCAACCCCCCTGCCCCAGGGGCAGGAAGTCAGCAGGGATCCCAGCAAGATAAGGATCCCAGCAAAATAAACTGTTTTCCAGTAAATATGTCCCTCTTAACTGTCTGTGTCTTAACCAAAGCTATGCAAATCCAGCTATTTTAAAACATGTCATAAATCTAATCCTAATAATTCTTTTTAGTGCTTCTCTGAATTGCATCCAAAATGCGAATGTCTCCTCAGTATTGAAGTGTTGAGAATTAAATGCACTATTCCAGATGTAGCCCCCAAAAAATTCAGTATCATCTCCTTACTCTTTGAATGACTCCAAGTATGTGAGCCAAAGTCTTATTGGCCTTGTTTACTGCCATATTGCATTGGCAGTTCAGCTCTAATGCTAGCCATTATCACTCTGTTCCTGTTTTGGCATTACTGCTTTCCAAGTTTCTGCTTTCCATTGAATATGTCAATATTTGGTATTATTTTTCACCAAATATTTTAGTTTGTATGTTCCCATGTTGAACTCACTCTCTTCTGACAATATTTCCATCTACTTGGCCCTAATGTTCCATTTCTCTCTCCTTTTGGAGTTCTTGGTTTTCATATTTATTGCCACCTACTAAGATTGCATACACATATTCAAATGATCTGGGAGAATTCTTCTGATTTGTTCTAAGAGTAGAAAAAGTTAAAAGAGACACCTAAACAGACATTTGAATAATGAGCCACTGAAGACCAGACAGCCTGCAATGCAGGGGTTGCGGGATGCTATGCACACATCTCAGCATGCTCTGCAGGCTCCCTTAATCCACCTGTAAACAGATAGGAAGCAGTACACATGGCAGCCCTAATTGGCTGATTCAGACTGTTCAGGGTCATCCTTTGTCTCCCTGCAGCACAATATCAGGATTGTGAAGGGGGTGTGCTCTTCCCTCTGCTCGTCTGGGGCAGCTGAGTCCAGAGGGCAACACTGTCTCCGTGGGGATACCTGGATTGGGGGAGTTGTGGGAGGGCAGAGCAAAGCATCCTGAGACTCCTCGGGGAGGAGGGGGATTGTGGGGATGCCAGAGCAAAGCAACCAAAGCAAAGCATCTTGTGCTGTGTGTTCTCTCAAAAATATAAATTATATAGACATTCACTCTTCCAGGAGAGATTAAGCCTGTTAGTTTTCTCCTGTTATGGCCATTTTTGCTCTGGAAGGGAAAAAAGGAATAGCAGTACACCCATGGCTTTTCCTGGAACAGCAGCAACTGGCCAAGGAAAAACTGAATGTCTGTATGTGCCCTAAGGTAGGGTCTATCTTCAAAGTGAAGGCAATAGGAACTACAGGTACAGCACATGTCTAATGAAGCATTTAGCATTTCAGACTATCAAACCCTTAACTAGTCCACTGTTCACATCACAATTGACAGAAATTAGACTCATGTTGAAATCATTCTTTTCTATCAGTTCTCAAATGTTCTGTGGATAAATTTAATTGATACAACATTTGTGCTAATGATCTTTTTTCTTTTCTCTTTTGTTTGCTAGTTGATCAAAAGTTAAAACATCTATGATTTTTTCCCCAGAAAAATCTCCTGATCTTTTTCTTTTTTAATTAGCTAAATGTTCATACTTTGCTATTGAGCATTTATATTTAAGCTCCAAATCTAGCACATTTATAATATATTTCATTTTTTAGGGTTCAGTAAAAGAATTGCCTGTGCTTATTCAAACCTGTGAGAAATTTCAAGGCCTACATTTGATGTCACCATCAAGTGTTTTCCCTTAATGAGCATTTGATCCCATATTTATTGTTTCAAGGGATACAAATCTGGCAAACATAAAATGCTAATTTAGTTGGCCAGCTATAGAAACCATGTTTATCAGAACAAATATGTTTCCTCTTGGTTTCCATATCCTTTATTCTGGAGAAATGCTATTCCTTAAAAAAAATTCCAACAACATCTGTTTCTGCTAATATATATTTTAGATAACCATCACATATATCAAGGTCCTCCAGCACAACAAACAAAATCTCCTGGAATTATGAAAGAAAACAAGACTGTTCATTCTTTCTTTGACTGATTCAAAATGAAACATGATTGCATTATAACCATATTATTCAATGTTATCCTTTAATAAAGATAACACTTAAAATGTGAAAATGAGCTTCCTATGAGTAAACCAACTTTAAGGAGAAAAAATTTATTCTGACTGGTTTCCCTTTGCAGTGTACTTGTACAGTTCCTTCTACGTGCCTGAAATAGTACCATCTGGATAAATCTGGGGCCCAGACTTCCACCCAGAATCATCACTTATGATTCAAAGAATTAAAATGTACTAGAAGGCTGGAATATTTAGCTGGTTAAAAACCAAACATTACAGTGATGAAAATGAACTAATTTGTTAAACCAATACAATATCTGCCAACAATGCTTAGAAAAATTAATGTCCTGCTGACAATGGAATATTAAAGACTTACATTTTGGAATGGGGACTAGTCCAAACACATAACCTTTATAGGACTAGTCCATTTATAAGAAAGAGTAGTCCTTTTCTGTTCCTCTTAATGTATTGCAATTGACTCCCATGGGCCATGCATGGGGCAGGAGGCAGGGGAAGGGTGGATGGAAAAGGGCAGTAGATATACAGCTATACCGATCTAATGGCCTCATCATTGCCAGTTTTCTGGATTACACTTCCCTCTGCATTGGATATATGAAAAGTACAAAATATTGAGTTCTTTTAAATCTAAACCTGAACACTGAATTCCCTTATTTGGCTACAGATAGTCCTTGTAGTAGTAGAACTGAGGAGGTTTTGTTGGAAAATGGTAAACACTAATCAGAAGGGATGCGATATTTCTATGATTCTAAACCTCTGTAGTGGATCCCCATCATTTTCCAACAACATTTCCTCAGTTCTACAACTATAGGGACTCTCTGAAGCCAATTAAAGGAATTCAATGATCAGGTTTAGATTTAAAAGAACGCAAATATTTTGTACTTTTTAAAGAAGACATAAGCCTTTATTTGTAGAAACCTTATAAAATCAGCTATTCTTATGAGATTTCTGTGCCAAAATTTCATGGAAATACTCATGAGACTGGTTGCATCTAAATCTGAAAAGAAGTTCCTTCTAGTTTGGACCTAACCCAGATCTCAAGAAATAAGTGAAACTTTGGACCTGGATTTTGAATCAGAGCAGTTCAACCACACTCACTATTCAAAGGGTATTAGCTTTGGTCAATTTCTAATGCAGACTTTTCCTTATATTTGCTTTATGGAGGGTTATATCCCAGGAGTTTGACTTTGAACTATAACAACTTAGATTTACAAAGGAAACTTGCACCTGGTTTTGTAACAGAATCACTGGCTGGGTTATGCTTACTCACAATTAACCATAATTTATAAATTTAACAAGTACTTGCATGGATTTCACATTCTTGTGTCAAGTTCCTTTCAAAATATTCTTACATTTGAACTTCATCTATAGTTAGATTACCCTACAAACATTATGAATGCTCAGAGTGGCCGGGGGGCGGGGTGTAAGGATGATGGTGAGGGGGCTGGGGTGTGATGGGGATGAATCTGTGCAGGGTTCAGTGGAATCATGGGAAGAGTGAGGGAGCAGGGTAGGACTCAGTGGGGCATGAGTGGGATGGTGGGGTCTATTCACTTTGGGGCATGATAAAGTGGGACTGAGCATGGGGAATATGTGGATAACAGGACAGAGTGGAGCCAGGGGGGGGGGTGGAATTTGAGGTGGCAGAAGTAATACATAAAGCACAGTGAGGGGCACTGTCAGGTAATGGTAGAGTGTGTGAGGGCACTCATGTGCAGGTACAGGGAGCACTCTGTCCAAAGCCAGGCTGGGGGGTGACAGCTGGCTGTCTCACCCTGGAGCTGGCAGTCAGCCTCCACAGACTGAGTTACATTGGTTTTGGCTTGGATCATAAACTGAATAATACATCCCTAGTCCCTAGCACATTAGTAAAACTTTTAGTTTCTAACTAGAGAAAAATATTTGTTGTTATATATGGTACACCACACCACCTGCACCCCTCTTTTCAAATCCTAGATCTACCCATGCTCCTGGATTAAAATTATTGCTTCAAATCAAGAAGAGCCCTCTTTATATGTATAGCTTACATGTGTTCTTATGTGAAAAGCAGTTCATATCTTTTTATAGTAGAAAATGACCAAGTCATTTACAGACCTTCCTCCCTACCACCACTGACTTATCCACTAGCATTTGTGATTTTTCATTAGTTCTGTAGTTTCCCTCTTGGATAATGTGATACATTTTCATGTTTAAAATCAAAATTTTACTAGACTACATTCAAAACATTTTGAGTGGAGGGAAGGCTGAAATGCAGAATTTGTTCTGCTGGATTTAGTTTGCAGACAATTTGGGATTATAATTTAAATGTTTGTTCTCTTACTAGTTACAGGTTATATAATAGTTACTTAGTATCTATCAATACTTAGTCTGCTTTACCAGCCTGCCTTTCCCTATTAAGGCTATGAAACACTGCCCTGCTATCAATGCTCAGGTCTCTATTTTTTCTCTTTTCCTTCATAGAAAGTTAGTCAGATTTTGGTCAGTTAATTAAGGAAGGCGAGGAAAGACTGACATTGAACCCCTGCAGGAATGTAAACTGACCACACAGGGTCTTTCTTTGCTTGCTAGCATCAAGTGATACAGGGAAAATTCTGAGGCAGTCATCCTGAGATTATTTGTTACATTGGGAAAGATTTGGATTAAAGAAGCCCTATGGAAATTTGGGGGAGAGTTTGGAGGGAGGTGCTAAAAATATAAATTAAGCTCAATGTGCATATTTTTAGAAGAGTTATTTTAAAACTTTTAAAAAAATACAGTTCCTTCCACTGTTATGTTATTTTTACAGAACCAGTACAGGTTCTTATTACTAGCTATGCCACAAATAGAAATACATAAATAAACAGGCAAATACATAAAATATATATTTTAAAGAAATTGATAATAATGATGGCTTTTTACTATTTAACAGCAGAAAGAAACCTTAACAAGATAGCATTGCCATGGTTGTTCATCTCTTCCATATTAAGAATTTAACTATAGCCTTCAGACTGGCTTCAATCACAACTTTTCCCTACATTTTTTTTAAGATAAAGATTGCTTTATTTGTGTTTTTCCAGAAGCAAGTTCTTATAAACTTTCTTCTACAATGTGGACAAGCATATTCTGATAAGTACAAGGCATGATGCAGGGCTTAGGTTGGGATGATATCTTCTCTTCACCACTTCTCTTAAAAAGGCCTTCTACAGATTGGTTTTCTCTCAATTGTCTTCAACCATAGATAATATTTTTCAGGTGTCTGAACTTACACTAGTTTTTTGTTTGCAATTTGGAACTGTGTAAGACATCGGTATTTGCTTTCTGTTGTACTTTGGTTTGCAAACATTCTATTGCTCAATTTTGTACAGAGAAATAGAGTATATATGTCATATTTTAATTGCCAATGATCAGATTTTCAAAAGCACTTTAGGGATTTAGGAATGCAAGTCCTATTGAATTGCACTGGAGGTTGTCCCTTCAACACCCGTTTAAGCATTTGAAAATTTTCTCATAGTTTATCTCTGCATTTGTATCATTCTCAAGAATTTAACTGTTATGTGCTAAACCTAGTAAGGACTTTTTATTTATTCACTTTGAAAAATTATTTTGCAATAAAACAGCTGCATGCATCTTCATGTAGCTGAGTTTTAGGGTATAATATTATTTTGTCATTTTATGAGTGCCAAAATTATAACCACAATGGCAGGCACTCCAGAGAATGTCCCTTTTGGTCTCCTACTGTTTCTCTTACCATTATTAGCCTCATGATTTAAAATATTAGTATTAAAGAAGCCAGTTTTATTGCCTTTCATTGCCTTGAGATATCTTAGGTGGGCAGCATACCATACCACCAGTGCACTCCCAGCCCCAGGAGTGCACCAACCAAATGTTCACTTATTGCACAATGGGAACCAGCCAAAAAATTATTACACAAAATAGAAATACACATATTTTATGTAATAATTTTGTGGCTTATTCCCCACTTCATCACATCATTAATTGCAGGAATGTGTGGCTGGGCTGTCACTTAAGACTTCATTAACTGATTAATCATGCCTTAAGTGTAATGTCTACCAGGGACCTTAGTGACAACTGATATCACATGTACAGGGGTCAGAACCTACACATGTGATATCAGTGTATAGAAGCCCTTATTTTCTCCTGTAGATCGCAGAGTATGATTGAACAGATTTATTTAAAAGTTCATTGACTATTCAGCAGTCAGAAAACCTGGTGATTTTCACTTTAATGACATATAAAATCCTTCAGTAGAAACCCCTTACTGCTAATCCTTTGTAAACAGAGGTACATGAAAACATCACTGGAAAATCTCATAATTTTATCCCAAGTCTCACAATATGTGGCATTTTTATTAAAGTTCTAACTACTGACTTACAGCAAAGATTCAGAAAGCAGAAGGGACGTTAAAAGCATATAAATAATAACAATAAAATAATAATACTAGTAGTAATCATAACAGTTATTATTACTATTCTTTTAAAATATCATGATTTTAAGACTGTCTTGTGCTTTCATATTATGATACATACATTTTTTAAATGTAAGGTTTGAGATTTTGAAGAAATGTGACAGTTTTCATGCTGCCAGATATGCATCAAAAATTTCAAAGACAAGTACTGTAAGTGTTTCATGTAGGCATCTTCATTCCTTGAGCTATCCTTGGAGAAAGTTTTAACTAAAATTGAGAAAAATAAATGTTGATTTGGGTCAATGTGTGTTCTTAGCTCCAATGTTGTCAAACACAAGTGAAACAGCTCTAATTACCAGGGTGTGTGTACACATTTTCTGAATGTCTACAAACATGTGACTTATTTTAAACTGCATGACTAGACCAGGAACATCATACAGGCATTTGCCTATGTCTGGATCTGTGCAAAGAACCCAATGTAAGTTGCGGGGGAATGAGGAACAGGCAGGATTGGAGATAGGGGGGGGTTGCAGGTTCTTGGGCAGGAAGGTGATGGATCTGCAGGGTTGGTGAGTCCATTGGGGGCAGGGTGTCCCTTCAAGGGTGGATGGGTCAGGGACTAAAAATAGTATAGGTGGGAGGTAGGAAGAATGTAAGCCTGGGGATGGGGATGGGGTGAGCAGCTGGGTTTCCCCAGTCCTAGAGCTGCACTCTAACCATGTGTAGACATTCACTGGATTGGGTTAACTCACTCCCAATCTAAGTTAGTTCACCTACTCAGGTGAACTAACTTAAATTGGGTCAACCATTTTTGGCCTGATTTAAATCCTCTGCACATCACAGATGGGCATTAAGATCAACTTAACCCTTGGTAGGTTGATCTAAATGTAGCATCTATATATACCCCAGTCTAGATCTGTTGTAGCTCTCCCCAGATCCTGATTTCTTTAACCTAGTCTTGCCAGAGAAGGTAATTTAAAAAGGGTGAAAGTGAGAAATGGATGGAGCTTTGGGTTTGTCCACAACATGGCAGGTAAAAGAGCTAAGATGGTACCTGATGGAGAATCGATAGTGTGCTACATTTGGTTAAGAGCTGTAACATTTTATTCTCTTCCAAGGGAAAAAAGGAATCAGAGTAATTGTGACTGTCTTATTTCTACCCTATAGGTGATGCAGGTATATGCTGTACATAACCAAGGCAGTGAGTAAACACTCAATGTAACCCTTAAGCACTACTCATTGTGAACAAAGTATTGCAGAATCAGTCCAAGTCAAATGCAGTTTTATGTAGCATTCCTCCAGACTGCACTGTCTGTTCATTCTTCTAAGGAACGCTTAAGACTTTGATTCAACCAAAAACATACTTTAAAACAAATGGGTTGTCCAGTGCAATTCTGCAAAAGTAATTCAAGCAAGGCTGAAAATATGTACTGCAGACATGGCACAAAACTATTTGACCCAAGAGACTAAGCTACAAATTTTCCATCCTGATACAGGAGTCATTCATTATTATTATTTTCACAATCTGGCTGGATTAAGGGACAGTTTTTCTGGAAGTTGACAATGCCATACTATTTGCATTCCATAAACTCTGTTGTGTTCAAACCACAACTGCAAATCTGCCAGGGGTTGGTTCTTCAGGGGTGTCAGGGCAGAATGGGTTTGACTATATATCTTTGTTGCTCTGGCCCTGGTCCTCTGTGTCTAAAGTGATTTAGATTTAGCCTTGTTTAAAAATCACTTAAAAAGTTTTTATTCTCTTAACGTTTTGGAACAACTATACCTATTTTAAGTATTTGTAAAGAATGTTAATATGGGGATTTAATGTACTTGTTATTTTTCTGGATCAACAAGTTTGCTTCCAGGGATAGGAAGCATTTTCATTAAATGGATTCTTTTTCATTAGCTACATTCATTTATTGACTATAGAGCACACTCTAGCCATCTGAAGAGCTGGATATTTTTGCCTCTGTTTTATTACTTGAAAATAAATCAAAACTTTGCAATTAAGTTATGGGCTACAGCAAGGAAGGAAGTATAAGTTTCCCTACTTTTTTGCATTACATTACAGAGAATTTGCTGTTAACTGTGAAGTATTTTTTCATCATTTCATATCTTATTTCTAACTCTCCTCTACATACTTTGATTTAATTGCTTTTTCTCCCATTTAGTTTTTCTCAGATCATTTGCTTTCATAGTCCTATAATTGTATAGAAAAATATCATTAAAAATAATAAGCAGAACACTTTACTATCAGCTTTACCATCAGTCTTTCTCTTGCCTTTTCATTTATTAATCAAAACCAGATACAGCAGTATTATCCATAGCTGATGTGAAGAATAATTGGCTTGGTCAGTCTCTCTCTTTTTGTTAACCACTAATGATGTTTTGTCAGCCTGAAAGATCCATATTAGCACTGGTCTAAGTTGGCCATCAGATCAAAAGTGTAAATTCATATCTTCTTCACTTGTAATAAAGTAATTGTATAGACAAGCAAGACAGTTTCCATTCATTATATCATGTCTTTCAGCAAAGTGAGAAAATACCCTAACTCTTAATTTGAAGACCAAATTTAAAACAATTTTGTCTGAGCCATCTAGTTTTCACCAGGAAACCCAAACCCTTGACCAAAAGGTTCTTTTAGTAAAGGCAAAATTCAGTGAAAAAAATCACTGTGGCAAAAAAAAGAAAAGGAATAAAAGAACACCATACTGAAAGGAGTTCTTAAACACCCTCCAGCTCTGATAGTTTTGTAAAAAACAAATTGTACCTTTCCTTAATTTCATTGCTAGTATATGAAATTAAGTATTGAATGTTAGCAGGGTTCTCCTTCACAACTTATCAGCTTTTCTCAGGACATATTATTTGTATTTTATTTTAATGCAGTTGCCTTATATTTATATCTAAGTTCTATCTTGAAGGCTCCCAAAGTGAGTTATAAAAACATTGTGCATAGATTCAAACAGCACTAACAACTGTCACTTTTACTACAGAATGTAACAATCATTCTGCATTCCCAGCACTGTGCAATCATGCTTAGGATAAAATGTGAAGAGTCTCTTCAAAGAAACCACAAGAGGAATTCAATGAAATAATTGAATTTCTGCATTTTGAAATTTTAAATATAGTTAGTGAAAGTACATGCCAATTAAGTACTACCTGATCTGAGTAAAAGTTGCTTTTTACATTTCCTGGTCTTTGTCCCCAGCTTAAGTTTTACTAAAGAACAGGTTACTCTTGTTGAATGTACTAAGTCCTTACAGAGCTCTTGTAGTAAATCTGAAATGGATCCTATGATTCAATTGCTTCAGTAATACAAAATAACACAACTATATAGTTCATGAGTGGAATAATTTCCTATCTCATATTCTTCGAAAGATTCTTTCCACCTAGAAGTGACTAACAGCATCCTCACAATCATTTTTATCCTTCCTTTTTCCTTTTCCTGAAATAAACTAGTATGTAGATAATCCCAAAATTACACTTTCTAAATGTCCATATATTTATGGATGGTTCATAGAAAACTGTCCTAAAAACATCTGCCTGTCATGTTCATAAGAAAAAAAAGCCATCCATAAGACTGAGCACATTTCAAGATTCATGTGAATGACGTTAGAATCAAGTGTCTTTGGAGAGAGAGGCCAGAGCAATGCCACCTGGTGTGCAAGAGTGCAAGTTGAAGCTCTGCAATAAACTGTCAATCAGGGCTTTCTGGCTCCCCAGAGCCTTCGCAGTTTACCCTAGCAAGTGCTGCCACTGTGTGGCTGCTTACTTAGTGCTTACCCTAAAGGTACCATATTCAGAGCTCTTGCTACCCTGGTTTGAGCAGGAGAGGCAGGTGCTTTGGAGCTGGGAGAGGATGGGAAGGTAGAGGCTGGAGGTCTGGTGTGGTTAGAAATGGCAGGAGTAAAGCTAGGGGCAGCATGGTGTGGGTTCCAATCAAAGGTGTTAGAGTGTAGGGTAAGCCGGGGGCTCCTAGAGTGGGAGCAGCAGGATGTAAAAACCACTGCTGCAGGGTGGCAACCCAAGATTTTTTTTAAATTGATCATAAAAACGTGTCAATAAAAAGTTTGCTTGTCAGTAAAAAGTTGGCAGGTTGTCAGGAAAAAAAGTTTAGGTTGTCAACCCTTAGGCTAATGAACCAAAAGCTCCTGACTGAAATCTTTAGCTCCTTAGGAGACCTCTAATCTTGGGACTCTACAATTCTTTTCAGAATATTTCCTTGCTAAGGAAGAACCAGCACCCGGCCAGCACAAAATGAAGCATAAACAGACATACTCAGAATATCCCACAATGGTATGCTTGTGGTTCTGGTTACATATAGGTCAGATGTCCCAGAAGATATAATAAGTAAGCACATTAATATCTATGTAACTGAAACCAGCTTCATGTGCCTGCTTTCCAGGAGGAATACAGAGTAAAGTGGTGCCTACATACCTCCAGAGATAATAGTTCACTAGTTTCAAGCCTTAATTACCATCTCTTGGTCTCCGGATATCTGAGGAAGACATCTGTAGCTCATGAAAGCTTATGCATCTCTGATTCATTTAGTTTATAAGGTTAGTCTACCTTTCCTTCTAACTATTGGAGTTGTACAAAAAATGAATTTATTTTAAGTATTATATATACAAACATGTATGTACAAGATGGCTTAACTATATTAATGGATAAATGTTTTGACTTCACTGGTTATTAGTTTCTTAGAAATTCAATTAAGACATTTTCAATGCCACATTTTAAGGGTATTAGGTGCCTAAAATGAAGATAGGTGGCTTGTGAGATCTTCTGAGGTACTTTGCTGCTTCATTTCTATTAGAAGCAATGGAAATCAGCATCTTGGCACCTTTGGACAGTCCACTAGGCCCCTCTTGTGCATCTTTTGATGCTGAGATAATGTTAAAGGTATAGTCTTCATTCATTAGACCTTAAAATGCTACTTTGCTATGATGCCTGCAGAGAAATTAATGATATGCAGAGGTATTAATGATACGCTCAGACCATGGCCTGCCATGCTGAACAATAACATCTCACATGCTGAACAATAACATCTCATTGTTTCCTTACATTCTCCCATCTACCTGAGTCTCTCTAGAGACTTGCCTAGTGCTTAAAATGTAACTGATCTGGATCAGCAAACATTTTTCAGCTGCTTTTGTACTCTACCAAAGCCTGGTCTATGATTAGGACTCCTAAGTGCTACAGTGAGATAAAGAATTAAAATGAAACATCGATTTTCCTCAGCTGTTATGACATAGTGTGATCTTTTGTTGTTGTTATTGTTGTTTTTGTTGTTTGGGGTGGGGTTAGGGAGCAAAAGTAACAACCAAGTTTCATATGGTCATGGACGTTAGATTTTTTTCCTTACTCGGTATTTTTGTCTAAACTAGTTACAGGCAATATCTGAATTCCAGTTTTGTGTCTTAGTGTTTTTCCTATGATATCAATGGACATTTCATGCTGAAAGTTCTACTAGTAAAGGCACAGAATGATTTTGCTTAGAGAATGCTGCCCCATTCTGGCCTGGAAAAGAATGGCCCTAGCTAATATCGACATAGTTTCACTGTATTCCAAGAAGGGGCAGGTGGTTTTATTGTGCATGTGGTTTTTCTACTTGTTTTTTTCCATTTGTTAATTGTATTATTCTGGTCATTTTTTCTTCTAGTCCTAGCCATTATGAAAATTATGTCCAATTATAAAAACAAAACCTAAGGAAAGAATGCAAAGTTTCTAAAGGCAACAAGGTAGCAAGGTTCTTTGGGTAGATGTGGTATCTTTTATTAAACCAACTAAATAGCTGGAAAAAAAAAATTTTTGCAAACTTTCTGGCACAAATACACTTCATCAGATATAGGAAGAATCTGCTGGTGTTTTGTGTTCTCCAAGGAAAAAAAAGAAGCTAAATTACAACATGCAGTTCTGTGAAAATGCAGATGAGTGGAAATTTGGATGACAATGGATAGAAATAGGAGGGGATGGTGGGGGGGAAGGGAAGGAAATGTATGAAGGAATGCAAGTAGTCAGCTACAGGCAGGTTACCTGGGGTATTAGAAGTCAGGCAGGTTGTAATGTGTCATAAATCTAATGTGCATCGTTAGCCCATGATTTTTTTGTAGCCAGTACATTTATGAAGTGAAGTTTGTAGGCTCATCTATCAAAGGTGTTTTGTATATTCCCTTTGAGGATTACAATTAAGAGATTGAAAAGGGAGGGATTGTCTTGTGATTACTTGGCACTCACAAGTAACTGGATATTTTTGTCTTTGATATTATTTTCAGTGTGCATTCATCCTGGTACATAGTTGTTGTTTGGGGTCTCCTACATATTTTCCATCAGGGCATTTGGTGCACTGGCTGAGATATATTACATTTCTGGAGGTACAGATACAAGATCCAGGAATGATGCTGGTTCTGTTGGATGTGGTTATTGTGGGACTGGTGGAGATGTGTTGGCAGGTTTTACATTTCTTGTCCTGGCATGGTCTGGATCCATTTGGTGTGGCTTGGGCATAGGAATTTTGCTTCTGATGATTAGGTTAGTGAGGTTCAGTGTTTATTTAAAGGCTAGGATGGGTGGTTCTAGAAAGATCTCTTTAAGAATTGGCTATTCTTATAGTAAGGACTTCAATTTTTTGAGGATTTTCCATATAGCTGCCAGGGAAGGATGGTATGTCATAACTAATGGTATGCAGTTCACTGAGATTATCTTTTTGTACTGCAGCAATTCTTTGCATGGTGTCTGGTGGCTCTTTCAAAAGTGTGATCTATCTCTCTGGAGGAGTTTCCTTGTTGGGTGAAAGCCCTTTTGTGATTTTTGAGGTGATGATTATGGGTATTTTCCTCAGTGCAAATTCAGTAGTATTGGAGAGTTTGGCTGCATATTACAACTTCTTTGGTGTGTTAGGCTGATTGCTGATTCTGTGTAGGTATGTATGTTAGTCCATGGGTTTCTTGTATATGGTGGTTTGTAGTTTACCATTCTGCATATGATATCGAAAAAAGGAAATGTTGATGCTGGAGTAGTCAAGAGGTAGCCTGAAGGAGGGGCTATGATTATTGAGTTTATGATGGAAATCAATCAGAGACTGAAGGTTTTCTGTTCAAATGATTAAGATGTCATCTATATATCTTAGGTATAGCATGGGCTTGATGGTGAAGTTCTTGAATAATTCTTCTTCCATGTGGGCCATAAAAAGGGTGGCGTGTTGTGGGACCATTTTTCTGGCATATTGTACTGCCCATGATCTGGATTCTGTTTGTTCAAACTGAAGTTGTTGTGTGTGAGGATGAAGTGTATAAGTTCAGTAATATATTGAGGTCTGTACTCTGAGTTGTAATCTTGCTCTTGTAAATATGTGAGGCAGGCTTGGATGTTCCTGGTGAGGGATGTTGATATATAAGTTGGTGGCATCCATGGCGACTTGAAGAGTATTGCTGGGAAGGTGGTCTATGTTTTTAAGTTTTCACAGAAAGTCTGTTATGGCTTGGATAAAGTTTGGTCTTTGGGTGAGGATGGATGGATTCAATGAAACCTAATTTTTCTGCAATTAGGGTTCCATGGTTGAAAATTATAGGTCTTTTGGGGTTCCCTTGTTTGTGCATTTTAGGGAGCAAGTAAGATGTTACTGGATTGGGTAGTGGAGGGATCAGGTTCTGTAGTTTTTCTTGTAGTTCAGATGGAAATGATGTGATGGT
Organism: Caiman crocodilus; assembly: GCA_030014935.1. NCBI lineage: Eukaryota > Metazoa > Chordata > Crocodylia > Alligatoridae > Caiman > Caiman crocodilus. The sequence continues at coordinate 55,770,057 of JAGPOW010003642.1, read as the reverse complement.
GATTTTGAGTTTTGAGATGGAAAGGGGAGTTAGATCTTCCTTCAGTTTTTCATAGTGGGTGGTGTCAGAGAGTTATATGTTGGCTTCTTTTATGTGGTCTTCACAGTTAAGAATAACTATAGCTCCTCCTTTATCTGCTAGTTTTATTATTATTTGGTGGTTGGATCTTAGAGGTTCTATGGCCCTTCTTTCTGAAAGAGAGAGGTTGTTATAGTGGTGTTTGTTGTTATTTCATTGTTCATTCTTTCATTAAGGCAGACGATATAGTAGTCAAGGTTCGAATTTCATTCCTTGTAAGGTGTCCAATCTCATAGATTCATAGATTCATAGATGTTAGGGTCAAAAGGGACCGCAATAGATTATTGAGTCCGACCCCCTGCATAGGCAGGAAAGAGTGCTGGGTCTAGATGACCCCAGCTAGATGCATATCCAACCTCCTTTTGAAGACCCCCCCAGGGTAGGGGAGAGCACCACCTCCCTTGGGAGCCCATTCCAGACCTTAGCCACTCGAACTGTGAAGAAGTTCTTCCTAATGTCCAGTCTAAATCTGTTCTCTGCTAGCTTGTGGCCATTATTTCTTGTAACCCCCGGGAGCGCATTGGTGAATAAAACCTCCCCAATTCCCTTCTGTGTCCCCGTGATGAATGTATAGGCAGCCACAAGGTCCCCTCTCAACCTTCTCTTGCGGAGGCTGAAAAGGTCCAAGTTCTTTAGTCTCTCCTCATAGTCTCTCCTTAACCAAATGAGTGGCCCTTCTCTGGACCCTCTCCAGGTTATTCACATCCGTCTTGAAGTGCAGTGCCCAGAATTGCACACAGTACTCCAACTGCGGTCTGACCAGCGCCCGATAGAGGGGAAGTATCACCTCTTTGGATCTATTCGTCATGCATCTGCTGACGCATGATAAAGCACCATTAGCTTTTCATAGTTTTTTGGATTTCTTGGCATTACTATTTTCATCAGTGTTGTCACAGGATGAAGTTGTGTTGAAAGTGGATTCATTCTGATTGTGGAACTATTCCTTCAGATGGAGGCATCAGAAAGATTCTTCTATTTCTCCACATTGTAATATATTGTTCTGGTATTTTTCTGGACAGAAATTAAAGCCTTTGGAGAGGATAGACTTTTCAGCTTTAGTAAGTGTATCTGTGGAGAGACTGATAATATTTAAGGGTTGATCAGTTCCTTCCATTTCATCAAGTATGAGGTTGGAATGTTGTACGTTATTGGTGTTGTTTCTCCGATGGCTGTTTTGTGACTGGCAAAGTTGTTCCTGTATCAATCAGTTCCAGTTCTCTTTTTGTGTTGGATGCATGTTGTAACAAATCTTTGGTAGCCTTTTTGTATACATTTTATAATGTTTGGGAAGACATCCAGATTTGTCTCTTTTAAGTTGTTGTAGCATATATTGATTTTCTTCGTGAGTTGATTTCTTTTGGAATAGGGTATGTGGAGGAAATGATTTCTAAGTTTCCTGCATAGTTGCGAAGCATATTTGGAATTATGTGTGATAATCAGAGCCTTGAAATGTTCAGTCCTCTCGGCATTATGTCGTATTTCTTGCATAGGCTTAGAAAGTATATGTCACTATTGGGGTAGGTTTCTTTCTTTTTCATGTTTTGAAGTTTCCATTTCCAAATGCAACAAGAGCAGTTATCATTAACACATGGTGAAAAAAGACAATAGTCTTAGGTACTTAGAAAATGATCTCATCATACGAAGTGCAAAGAATTCTCACAAACATTAATGAGAATTCTGCATGTGTCTGGCCTGAAGGTTTGCAGTACACAGGACTAATATGAGGCCTACTCCAGAAATGTTAATCACAAACTATATAGCCATCATCAATTGCTATGGATTTATTATTATTTCTAAAATATTGATTACCATTAAAATGGTTCATAAGTTGTATCTAAAAAATCTAAAAAATCTAAAAAATATTCATTGGTTGTATTGAGCTTTGCATTCTATTTACATGATATGCTAGATAGAGACCATATTTTTCCTTTGTTTTATGAGTTTTGATTGCAGGAAACTGAAAAGATGTAGGAAATAATACCACAGAAACATCAATCTGCGTGACCTGTTGGCTCAAGAGGTCTGCTGCCTACCATAAGCCCACATCTGAGACATCACAGAAAAGTTTCTGAGGCTCATCTAACCCTTTGACTACAATCCCATGCTTCTCATCCATGTGAACGCTAATAATACTGCAAGAGTGACCTTGAGCAGGTCAAAAGTAACTACATTACTCTGGGTGCAAGGGTAAAGTGGAAGGCAGCCCAGGTGGTATTGTTATTGATCTTTCCAGTCAAGGGTAAAGGTCCAGCTATCAGTATGCACATAAAGGAGATCAACACATGGCTATGTAGCTGGTGTCACCAGCAGAGATTTAGCTTAATCAACTATAGGGTAGTGTTGCAAGAAGAAGAACTACTGCAAAGAGATAGGGTACATCTGACAAAGACAAGGAAGAGTGTCTTTATACACAAAATTGCTAACCTAGTAAGGAGTCTTTTAAGAGGTAGGGGGAACAAAAGCCCAGAGACAAATAAAGAGCCAGGAAACTTGGATAAATCCTAGTAGGGGAAGCAATAAAATAACAGAATCATAGAATTGTAGAAAACTGGAGAAGAGACCTCAGAAGATCATCTTGTGCAAACCCCTGCTCAAAACATGGCCACCCACAACTAGAGCACCCCAGACAACATCTTGTCCATCTGGGTCTTAAAAACCTCTAAGGATGGAGATTCTGCGACCTCTCTTGGTAGCCTGTTCCAGTGCTTTACTACCCTCCTTGTGAGAGATTTTTTTCTTATATCATACTTAAACTTTGCTTGCTGCAACTTAAAATGCCTGGTTCTGTCATCTGCTACAGCTGAGAACAGTCTAGCACCATCCTCTTCAGTTAGTTGAAGAGTGCTATTAAATCCCCTCTCAGTCTTCTCTTCTCCAGATTAAATAAGCTCTGTTTCTTCACCTCTCCTCAGAAGTCATGTGTGCCAGCCCCCTAACCATTGACTTTGCCCTCCACTGGACTTTCTGTAGAGGGTGGCCTGAAACTACTCCAGATGTGTACCCCTGCCAACTCAGATCATAGGTCTTTTCACAGGATGCAGCTCCCACCTCATGTTGTTTATTCCCCATACTTCTTGCACTTGTGTACATACATAAGACAGACTTTGAGTTTTGACCTCTTTGTTTCCCTTTTGTGCCATGTGTTGCAATCGTATAGTTCTCTGGCCCTTTCCCAGAGTTGAGTTGGTCCTTTTGCCTCTGGATGGGGTGTTCTGCTTCTGGAAGGTTTTGATCACCATATCCCATGTAATCTAGTTTAATGCCTTCCTTGCTAGGTTGACCAGACAACTCCAACTCCCAAAGATGATCTTCCCTGTTCCCATCAGATGGATCCCATCTCTTGATAGCAGCCCTCCTCCCAAGAACATTTACCCATTGTCAAAGAAGCCAATGCCTTCATGCCACACCACCATCTCAGCCATGTGCTCACTTCCAGGATACAATAGTCTCTGCCTAGACCCCTACCTTCACCTGTATGTGTAGACTAAGCATGTTCAGTAGACTATAGACTGTCTAGACATATATATGTGCATACATCAGAGCATGAAGGGGGAAAGACAAGAACAGCTCCATGTTTCAGCCCCAATAATTGAATGGTTAGGAAATTTACCCAGGAAGCAAAAGACCAAGGATTCAGTCACCTCTTGCACAAAAGGGATTTGAACTTGCCTAGTACTCTAACTACCAGGCTTCAAGTCAACCATTAAATAGTCCCTTATCCGTACTCCTTTTAAAGCTGAACTCCTCACCTTGCATTAATGGGCAGTTGGGAATAAGGGACCAGAATAAAACCTAGGTCCTCTCCCATACAAAGCAACATCCATTTAATTGAGCCATGCACCCCCTAGCTTAGTTATTTCCTTCTGGGAACCACATATTTTTTCCCTCTCCTGTTTGACAAAGGCCAGCCTCAAGAGGCACTCCACACATGCAAGCACGTGCGCTTGCAGCAGCTCAAATAGAAGTGGTGCAAATTTGAACCAGGGCTTTTTGACTCAGAACAGATGCCCTGACATGCATTTTTGTGTGGTGTAAATTGTGCCTCTTGGGGCAAAATAACACTGCCTGGCTCCTCATGGATCTGCAGCCAGGGGGATCCAGAGCCTGAGGCCAGCACCTGTCCTGGCCCCATCAGTACAAAAAACTGTCCTATCAGCTCAGGGCTACTCACTCTCAGGAGCTTCTGGGGACCAACCAATTGGTACCTGGGGACACTACCCCTTGTACCAACTGGACTACTGAGGCAGCTCTGAGATTTGCCTGCACCATTTACCCACTGGCAGTAGGAGCTGCTCCCTGTCTGTGACCTGCTGCACACCTGCCAGACCTGGATGGGGACTGCACAGCCAGTGGCTCTAGCTATAGAGTTGGCCTTCGTGTAGCACTACTGCCTCGTGTGCTCCCTGCACAGGCATCTAAGCAGCTATCACCCAGAAGACATTCCCAATGTGATGGCCTGCTTTGGACTGTCAAAGCATGTCCTCCTGGCCCCAATTGGCCAGGAGGTCAGCCATCTCCAGCTTAATCCAAGGTGCCAACTCTGAGAGTCTCCTCTGCCTGGGTGCTGCCACTTGCCTCCCTAGCAGGAATTCTGGTGCTCCCTATTTAAAAACTGAAAAATTCCTGATAAAAGAATTCCAAAGTCACTCTGTAAAATACCCCAAAACTCATGTTCCTCCACAATTAAAACAAAAGACCACTATAGAGAGAGAGACGAAGAGATAGCGATCAGTTGGTCAATGTTTTATTGATATATCTACAGTGTTAAAGCAATGTGGAAGTCTACCAGTGTCTCTATCATAATAATAAAATTAATTCTAAGTACTTATATGTTTTGTTTTTTGCCTTTGGTTTTCTTACCATAGAGCAGTTAGAGCTCCCTGTGACCCCTTCACTAACCAGGATGTGGGGACAGCTCCTCCTGCAGCCACAGCTCCTGCCACCAGGTCTTATCCTGTATGGCAGCTAGGCATGCAGGGTGTGTGCTGGGGAAATGTGGAGAGTGCAGGAGTGAGGTGGCAAAGGGGGTGGCTGGCTGTGGAGGAATGTGGGGGCCCATGGGGCGTGTGGGTAGGTGTGGGTGGAACATGGAGGGAATGTGCAGAGGCACTACTCAGAAGAGGTGGGTCTCCTGCCCCTCAAAGGGCACAGCCCCCCTGTACAGCTCACAGAATACCCCCCACAGGGCTACAGCCCCCCCACAGGGGCCACATCACCCCAAAAGGGGAAACAGCCCCCCACAGGGATTACAGCCTCCCTAATAGGGACCACATGGCCTCTACAGGGGCTACCACCACCACCCCCGCACAGAGCTCACATGCCGCACCCCTGCTTGCTCCCCAGCCCCCTGGATTGCTGCCCCACCTGGCCCCATCCCCCCTGATGGCTGCCCCACCCAGCCCCAGCCTCAGCTTCCTGGCACTTAAAAAAAAAAAAAAGAAAAAATAAGCCTCATACTCACCAGCAGTAGAAGGGGCTTTGGGGTCCCTCAGACACTCCTCATAAGGCCTATCCTGTTCCCTGCATATCAATCTAGTGGCCCTCCTCTGGACCCTCTTGAGGCCGTCCACATACCTCTTGAACTGCAGCACCCAGAGCTGGACACAATTCTCCATCTGTGGCCTGACCAACGCCGCATAAAGGGGGAGAATCACCGCCTTGGACTGGCTCAAAATGCATTGTTGCATGCACAACAGGGTTCAGTTGGCCTTCCCAACCACCATCTGACATTGGAGGCTCATGTTCATCTTGGCATCAACAGTGACACCAAGATCCCGTCCCACCTCCATGCTAGCAAGAGGGGAGCTTCCCAGCCAGTATGTGTGCTGGGGGTTGATTCTCCCCAGATGCATCACCCTGCATTTGTCCACATTGAATCCCATCCTGTTCTTGTCTGCCCACTCGTGCAGTCATCCCAGATCCCGCTGCAGACTCTCCCTCTCCTCTGGTGTCCCCACCTCAGCCCACAGTTTGGTGTCATCAGCAAACTTGGATAGCTTGCTTTCCACCCCC
>JAGPOW010003642.1:55747469-55763867 GCA_030014935.1 Caiman crocodilus | reverse complement strand
AGGGGTCAATGCCACAGCTCCCCATCTTTTTAATGAGGATGGGGTGGGAGACCGTGTCAAACACCTTCCTGAAGTCTAAAAAGACTACGTTGACAGGGATTCCCGCATCCATGGATTTGGTCAGCTGGTCATAGAAGGCGACCAGGCTGGTCTGACAGGACCTGCCCTTAACAAACCCGTGCTGGTTTCCCTTCAGCATATAGTCCCCTGCTGGCCCCTCACAGATGTGGGACTTGAGAATTTTCTCAAAGATCTTTCCCAGAACCAACGTGAGACTGACAGGCCTGTAGTTCTCTGGGTCCTCTTTCCTTCCCTTCTTAAAGATGGGAACCACATTGGCCACCTTCCAGTCCTCCGGAACTTGTCCAGATCTCCAAGAGCGCTTGTATAACTGAGCCAAGGGCTCAGCATTCACCCCCGCCAGCTCCCTCAACACCCTTCGGTGCAGGTCATCCAGACCCGCTGACTTAAGGACATCCAGCCCTTCCAGAAGCCCTTCCACCAAGTCTACCCTCACCCACGGCCTAGCAGTGATTCCCAGCAGGGCATCAGCAGGCCTCCAGCAGGAGGGAAGTCCTGGTCCCCCCTCAGGAAGACTGAGGCAAAGAACCCATTGAAGATCTCAGTCTTACCATCAGCTGCGAGCACCAGGTTGCCCGACGAGTCCCTCAGGGGCCCGACGTTGCCTGGGGCTCTCTTTTTGCTCTCCACATATTTGAAAAAGGACTTCCTGTTCTCCTTGATCCTAGTCACCAGGCGAAGCTCTACTCCCGCCTTGGCCTTCCTAATAGCCCTTCTGCACTCCTGAGCACAAGAGGAGTACTCCTCTTGGAAACTGCTCCTCTCTTCCAAAGGTTGTATGCCTTCCGCTTAGCCCTCAGGATCCCCCGAATATCCCTATTAAGCCATGGGGGCTTCCAGGCACTTTTGCCCATCTTGCATCAGGCAGGAACAGTCGCCCCTTGGGCTCGGAGGATCGTCTCCTTAAGGAACATCCACCCTTTGTGGATGCCCATGTCCTCAACCCTACAGTCCCACAGCATCTTCTCAACCAGCCTCCTGAGCTCTCTGAAATTGACCCTTTTGATAACTGGGACCCTAGTCATAGTGTGGGCCCTATCTACACTGCGCCGGACAGCAAATTCTATCAGCCGATGATCACTGTCTCCCAGGGAGTCACATACCTGGAGACCTCTAACCAGATCATCCCCCGAGGCCAGGACCAGATCCAGCAGCGCATCCCCCCTGGTGGGGCCATGCACCTACTGGACCAAGTGGAGGTCCTGCAGCTCCACCAGGAACCCCTGGGACCTCTCGGACTTGGCTGACTGCTCCTCCCAGCAGATGTCCGGGTAATTGAAATCACCCATGACAATGACATCCCTTGTCTTAGCCGCCTCCTTGAGCTGGCCAGCAGTTTGGAGGTCCAGCTCCTCCCTCTGGTTGGGTGGTCTGTAGCAGACACCCACCATTAAGTCCCTTTCCCCTCATCCTCTTCCCCTTGTATTTAACATCCAATATTCATAGATTTATGGTTGGTTACATTTTTGTGATTTGAGAGTTGAGAATGGGTGTATCCATGTATATGCCAAGCCTATATATAGCCTTCTGCACATGCTCAGTCTTCACAGGCACATTTATGCATCCACAGTACAAGGATAATAGAATATTAATGTGTGTAAGTGCCAGCCATGCCATTTCTGCAGCTAGAAAACTGCCATATAGGTACACTTTGGAAAATATAATTCAATCCCAAAAGGATAAAGATTTGGTAAGATAGCATGAATTTGTCATGGAAATATGGTCTAGATGAAATCATTATATGGTGTGTACAGCCATTCACTTCATCTGGTCTAAGTTCATGTGGCTTACTTTAAGCTGCATGAATGTAGACCAGCATATACAGCTGTTCATCAGTTCTGGGAGCTTTGTGGGGAACCCAATGTAAGTACCTTGGGTGGGGGGAGGGGCAGGCAGGATTGGGAAAGGGGGGCTTGGTGAGAGGGGTGCTGGCAGGATCAGGGGGCTGATTAGTTTGGATGGGAGTTGTCCATCTAAGGGTAGAGGTCAGTGGTTAAAAATAACCGTGTCAGGATTGGGGGGCTGTGCTCTGAATGCATACAAGTGTTCCATATATTGAGTTAACCCATTCCCTCAGGTGAACTAACTTAGATTGGGCTCACCATTTTTGCCTGATTTAAACCCTCTGTATAGATGGGCATTTAGATTGACCTAATCCTAGTTAGGCCAATCTAATTTTAATGTCTGTACATAGCCATAGGGTGGATATATAATAGGTTAAATAAGAGTGTTCTGAGATTTGTTATTAGTGCTTTAAGAGAGGAAAGCTGAAAGAGAAAAAGGTATCAGTATAATAGCACAGCTGCTGCAAGATGAGGAGGAGTATATGGTAAAAGGGAAGCACAAACTATTCAATAGTATTTACAAACTAGCACAAGAGCATGTACCAGAAGTATTGACCTGTGTAAAACTGGCCTCTTCAAACACCACTCCCATGTACTTTTTTCATCCTTCCCTGCAATGTCTTGGTTACTGTTTTATCTGGAGCACTAAATTAACTATTTGTGACAAAATGGATCTCAGAAAATTCATAAACCACATCTGGATGTGCTACAGTAGTTTCAAAAAGTAGTTCCAAAAGACATTTTTCACAAGCAGCACCGTACCTAGACTCCTGGCAACCCCAGGCAAACTTTTGGTATTGCCACCAGAACCCCCCCCCCCTTCTCCAAAGATAATGATAATTATAATAATAAAAAAATTACCATTTTCTGGCTCCCTTTCTGTCCAGGCCCCAGACAGCTGCCTGGTTCGTCCATGCCTGTGTCCGGACCTGGCCTCAAGGTCAAAAGGAAAACATACAGGCACTGGAAGGAAAGTCAAGTCATAAGAAAGCATACCAAGAAATAGGAAGAATTTTCAGGGACATAATCAAGACAGCAAAAAGGAAGGTGAGAAACAACGGAAGCAGACAACAAGAAAAGATTCTATAAATACATTGGTTAGAAAAGATTGACCAGAGAAGCAATGGACCCACTGCTATATGGCCAGGGTGAGCTATTAAGAGAAGAAGCAAAGAAGGCAGAGTTGCTCATGGCTACTTTACCTTGATGTTCTCAAAAAAAAAAGCTGCAACCAGACAGCTAGCAAAAATTGTATAGACAAAGCAGAGGAAAGGCTGAGATAAGAATAATAAAAAATAGTATTCGATAGCATTTGATTAGTTTGAATGAATTTCAGTCATCAAAACCTGATTAATTTAATTCCAGAGTGCTGAAATAACTGTAGAAGAAATCTGAGAGTCCTTGGGAATAATATTTACAAAGTTTTGAGATGGACGAAGTCCCAGAAAAGTGGGAAAGAAGAATATAATGCCCATCTTTAAATCTGGCAAAAATTAGGACCTAGGGAATTATAGACTGGTCAGCATGACTTCAATACTTCGGAATTTGGTGGAGCAAATTATAAAACATCTCAACCATCTAGGGGAGGAAAAGTTGATCGCTAGCTACCATCATGGATTTGTTAAGAACAAATAATTCCAAACTAAGTTGATCTCTTCATGATTAATCTCTCTCTCTGACAAAATAATTGTTGGGTACATAAATGAAATGCAGTAGATATTATATACTTGGACTTTAGAGTAAGGTTTTTGACTCCCCATGACTTACGCATCAGCAAATCAGTGAAATGTGGGCTAAATAAAATTGCTGCAAGGTGAATACATAATTGGCTCAATAACTGAAAGCAAAGGGAAATTAACAATGGATCAATGTCAATGGTATCGCTGTTCCATTGGGTATTTAACATGTTTATTAATTATTTGGATGCCAAAATAGAGAACTTCCTGATCAGGCTGGCAAATGACATGAAACCAAGAAGGGTTATAAACATTTTAGGAAGGGAGGAGTAAAATTCAGAAGGAACCTGAGAGACTGAAAACCTGGGCTAGAAACAACAGCATATAATTCAGTATATATGTACAGTGCTAGACCTAGGAAAGAATAATCAAAAGCACAAATACATAACGGGATATTACTTAGTGAGAGGTAGCATTGCTGAGAAGTGCTTAGGCAGGTTGGTGGGTTACACACTCAGTATCAGCTAGCAATGTGACACAGACAGAAAAAAAGCAAAGGCAGCTTTGGGCTGCATCAATGGGAATATTAGGTATAAGACAGAGGACGTGATAGTATGACTCTACTCAGTGATGGTAAGTTTGCAATTCTGGATTCCACATTTTAAGAAGAATGTGAAAAGCTTAGAAAGTATAGAAATGGATAAAAAATGATAAAAGAGTAGGGTGGCAAGACATATGAGGAAAGACTGAAAGAATTAAGCATGTTTAAATTGGAAAAAGTTGACTAATGGGGGACGTGATAGCATTCAAATATCTAAAAGGCTGTGTCATGGGTATGTATTATAGGGTTTGAATCCTTTGTACCTACCAGTCAGAGTGAGACCTTGCAACATCGGAGTGAGACCCCCAGAAATGGAACTACTAGCCCATCCTGTCAGTTGTTCTCGTTCTTCTGTCATGTCTTGTTGTCATTGATGGAAAACAGTCCTTGCTGGTGCTTCATATGATATTTCTCTTCTGATTTCTTCATTGGACTCCAACCTCCCCTTTACCTCACCTTACCACATCCCTGGCCCAAACAGGCGTCGTTGTTAGGAGGCTTTCCCTTTATGGATGATCTCATCTCATCCATGTCTCTCACTGGTAGAGAAGGAGAGTTGCTCCCATTCCAGGGGCTCTTCTTCAGTCACCCGAGATCTCAGCCCTGTGTCCTCGTAACTATGCTCATCATGGTGTGATCTTAACAATGTTCATTTAAAATTAGCTGAAATTGCAACCTAAAGTTCTACTATCCAGCCTTCCCTGAGATAAGCTCTAAAATAATGTATTTTTATCTCAAGTTGGGTTTTAGAGTCTTGCCTCTTCAGGGGAATCGCTCCTCATTAGCTGGTCTGACTCCCATCCCTGGTCAGCCATTGGACTGCCTCCAGGTCTCACCCTGTCCCTCCTTGTGTTGTCTCCTGGCTCCCATCCCAACTTGGCCCTGAGAGGTACCACTGAGTCCCAGTGTTGCCAGTTCTGATCTGACCTCAAACTCTTCCATTGTTCTCTGTTGGGCTGCTCTGTCCCTTCTTGTGATTCAATCTTTGCTGAAACGCACAGATTCAAGTGAGCTGTGCGCGTCTTCCCGGCCCCACCTTTCTCTGGTGAGTCTGTTATCTGCCAGCCATAGCTCTTCCCAGCTGTGTGCCAGCCCCCTCCTCTCACCCCTTTCTCCTGGGGTGTATCTACATTTCTGCCCTCCTGGTGATCCACTCTGAACCTCCACTTCCTGGCTCCCTGCCTTCTCTCGAAGCTTCTTTCCACTTCTCCCCCTCACTTCCTCCCCCACCCTGTCCATTCCTTGTTTTCCAGCCCCACCTCCTCCCAGGCCCTGACCCCTTTTCCCCCAACCCAGAGTCTCGGGCAGCTGCAAAACTTCCATACCGGAGCCTGTCATTCCAGTGTCAGTTCCTTTCTACCTGCTGGGGAAGAAGACAGAGGGGGAACTTCTGTTTGTTGTCTCTTCCCCTCTCACAGGCTGCCATAAAGAATAAGAAGAAAAATTGTTCTCCTTTGCCACAGAAAGCAAGATGTGAAGCAATGTCTTTAAATTGTAGGAAATTAGATTTAGATTACATATCAGGAATAACCTCCTTACTCTTAGAAAAGTAAGGCAGTGAAATAGACTGCCAGGGAAGTTGTAGAATCTACTTCAGTGAAAATTTTCAAGAGGAGGCAGAATAAGTATTGTAGGGGAATGATTTAGGAATAGCAATCCTACATTTCTGCAGTGGTTTGAACTGAATGATTCATGAAGTTGCTTCCAACTCCAGGATCCTATGATTCTATAGCATGTAAGAAAGGCTTCATTTGTCTTCATTATCACCGCTAAACTGATAGACAGGGGAAAAAATAACACCAGCTTGGCTCAATAAGCTGTGATCCCAGGTACATGTGTAAATGCATGCCCAGGAGCAATAAACTCCATCGTGATAAGCACCAGAGGTTTTTGCATTTTATTAATATGCATGTATAGCTGCATCCAGCATCTGCCCTAAGGAGCTAACAATCAGGACTGAAATAACCTCTGGGAAAATAATAGAAAAGATGCTATGGGATGCATAAGTAAAGAAGTGGGGCTTTCTAGCTTAGTGAGGAGAGCTTTAAACTAGGCTCAGTGGGGGACAAAAACAGTGTTGTTAGAGAAAAATCATCAGGGCAATTGGCTGGTCAGCTAAGATATTTATAAACTAATGCAAGAAGCATGGGACATTTGAAGGAAGATTTGGAATTATAATTTCTAGTAGAATATAGTTGGGACAACTGGGAGTTGGTGGGATATTTAACATGACTGGAATACTGCTGTGGATGGGTAAAACTTGTTCAGAAAAGGACACACAAGGCAAAAAGGAGACTTGTTTTACATATAAAATAGCTGCAGTGCAAAACAGGAGCTTGATCTACTGAAAGACTGTGAGTCACAGCAAGAGGGGAGAATAGCAAGGGTGATGTCATGGTGGGTGTCTGCTACAGACCACCAAACCAGGAGTAGGAAGTAGATGAGGCTTCTCTCAAACAACTAACCAAAGTATTGAAATCAGAGAACTAGATGTTTATAGGAGATTTTAAATACTATGATATGTTCTAGGAGCAACGTACATGGTCCAGCAAGTTTTTGGAGTGTGTCAGGGATTTCTTTTTGGTACAGATGAAGAAGAAGCCAAGTAAGATGCCCTCTTCGTCATTTGCTTTGCACAAATAGAGAGGAATTTGTTAAAAATATGAAGGTGAAAAGTAATTTAGGTTACAATGACCATGTAAAAATAGAGTTCAAATCCTAAGGAAAGCAGAAGAAAAACAGACTTAAACTCCATAAACTAATAGGAAGGATTCCCCCAATAATGAACATTTCTGAGAGAAAAATAGCAAACTATTCAGTGAATTGCATTTTTCAAATGATCTTATAAAAAATGAAAACCTAGCCATATTACATGAATATGGGATGAGTATACATGTATAGAAGGGCATGCAAAGAGAAAATCAGGAAGGCCAAGTATTATAAGCCAGCAAGGAGCATAAAAGGCAACAAAAAGGATTCTACACATGTGTTGACAATAAGAGAAGGCTGAGGAAGGCATGGGTCCCTTACTGAATGGGGGAGGCAATATAATAATGGAAGATATGGAGAAAATTAAAGTATCTAATGCCTTTTTTACTTCAGGCTTCAGGAATAAGGTCAGTGATCAAATGACTGGCACACATGGCAAAAAAAATGTTTAGAGTCCTAGGAAACATGACTTACCAGAAAACGTTGGAAGAAAAGAAAGGGCCCAGGGGTAAAGGATTTGATAACAATCTTCAATTACCTAAAGGGTAATTACAAAGAGGATGGTGAAAAATTATTCACTATAGCTCTGAAAAGGAAGTAACAGTCTTAAATTGAAACAAGGAAAATTAGATCTTTCTCAGGGCTTTGTTACAGATTACACTTTAGACTTCTCAGATGTTGGTCGATGTTTGTGTTAGCTCAAGTTTAGAGCAATTACACATTCAAGATAAACATCTGGGGACAGAGAAGAAGATATTCTTTACAGTGAAGGTTGCCAAAATTGTGAATGGGCTTCCAAGGGAGGTGATGCTTTCCTCTACCTTGGAGGTGTTCAAAATGAGATTACACAAGCACCTGACTGGGGTTACTTGACCCCAGCACTCTTTCCTGTCCAGAGCAGGGGTTCAGACTTGATGATCTAATATGTCCCTGCCAACCCCTAGAAATCTATGTTTTAAGAATTTGGGATTGGGATTGGGTTGCCCCAGGTCATAGGGATACTGTCCCTGCCTCTGGAGGGAAGCTGCAGTTCACAGGAATCCTGATCTGGCCCCCACTTTGCTCCCTATTCCACCCATCCTACCTCTTCTTCCCAGATTGGTCTAGGGGGCTCCCAGTCAGGTCACACCCCCAGGGGCAGGAGACAAATTTGGCTTAGTGCCAGTACCGCCCACTGGGCAGTAGAGTTCAGAAGGTGGAAAGGTGTCCACACAGAAAAGAGGGGTGGGGAGTGCATCTTGAGATGCTGGAGGACTGCAAGTTGGGTGGCTCATCTGTGGGGAATGGCCACACATTCATGGAACATGAGCTGGGTAATATGAATCAGAGATAAAGCTTCCCCAGAGTGGTGTAATCTTAAAATGGCTCAACAGTGTTTAAAACTAGTTTACAGGTCTTCATGTGTGGACAACCCATAAGCCACCTAAAGGTAATGTGTACCAACGCCATCATTCTGAGGGTGGCGAAGCACAGCAACACACTACCTAGGGAGGCCATGGGATTTTCAGCCTTGAAAGATTTTAAGAGCAGGTTAGGCAAGCATTTTCCTGGAATCATTTCAACAAGAATGATCCTCCCTTGAGCAGGTAGGTTGAACTCTATGGCCTCCTGGATTTCTTCCAGACCTACTTTCCTATGATTCTATGAAAGAAATAGATTAAATTTATTTTATTAATAAAATCATAAAGTCTTATTTTAAGCGATGTATGTTAGTGCCACAAAATGTTCTGATTAAAAGTTTAACACGATACATCAATAAAACACATATTAAGTACATTAAAATTGCCCTTTTTAATTACCTCAAAAACTAATAGAAAAGTACCATTGAAAGGTGATTCAGGGATGACCATTCTATTTTTTCATATTTATGAAATTAAGTCAATCAGGATTAAAGAAAAGCCCTTCTACTAGATGAATTTAGCACATTTATTAAAACACTTAATTTCAAAAAGTTTCCCCTAATGATGTAATGCAGAGCTGCCCAACTTCTGGACTGCTGGGGCCTGCATGCCACACACATGCTGCATGGGCCACTTGCTCTGCAGACAGTCCCCAAAACCCCCTGCCACGCACAGAGTGCAGGCAGCCCAGATCCTCAACCCTGCCACATAGAGAGCTCCAGCCAACCTCCCAAATGGGCATACCATAGAGGCAGCTGCCTTCTGCCATGGCACATGAAGCACAGATAACCCAGCACCCTTGATGTGCATGCATCACAGGCAACCCTTTCCCCTTGCCCCCTCTTCCCAAAGTGGGGGCAGGAAGCAGAAGCTAGAGGAGGGGAAAGAAGCCAAATACCCTAGCCACTTCCAAGCAGGAACGATAGGAGAAATGATGTCTGAACAGGAGCCTATAGGCCACCAGTTAGACAGCCTGGTGTAATGTAGATTTGAAATGTAACTGGGGTTAGCAGAAAAAGTTCAGTCCTTAGTTCATAGACAATTCTGACGCTGCCAGTCTTCAGACCTTAAGATGTAATTACAGGAAGCAGGCCATTGCCTTTCATTGTAATAGTAGCACAAATGCCTTAACTAGAATTAAGAAAAAATATAGTAATATTTTTGCTATAGCCTAACTTGTGGCTTTTGGTCATAGCCCAGCACTGGGAGACCTGAAGAGCATGTATGCCTGAAAGATAAGCATTGGGAGCTAGAGTCTTTTGGTTTACAAACAGGGTTATTATGACCCTTCATGACCTGCCACTTCTTATGCATCCTAATAGCTTTGCTGCCAATGCAGAGGAACAAAGTACTATCACCACTACATATGTGATATCTGTAAAGATAATACGTGCACATGAAAAAAATCCCCATTTTAACATTACAAAATAAATCACTGAAATGTGCCTGCAAAATCTTATTCGGCGCTTTCTTCCAGTACCCCTCTCGTATGATGGACGGAATGGGCGACTCACACTTAGGGTAGCATTCTGTTACCTGATTTAGCAACAAAAACTGCAGGCAGTTGTGACTTATACAGCTAAATGAGAATTTTAGGTTTTATTCCCGTGCATCTTCCCCGCAGTTAGGGAGTTTATAGCTAAATATAGTTCCTCTCAGCTTCCTTTTATGTAAATCTCTCTCCTCTCACCACATAGCACTCCCTTTGACATACCAGATTTTAAAAAATGAAACTTTACAGTGGTGTGTACTGAGTGAGAGTTCATCAGAAACTAATAACTAAGTATTTTCCAAGTTACATTTCAAAGCATTCCATCATATTGTCTGTGGCATGGCATAGCTTGTACATTTTTGGAGGAATTTTTCCGAATAGAAAGAACATTTCATCAAGGTAAAAGTAGTTAAGCCATCTCTTCCTGTACAAAGCCTGCCACTGCAACACATGAAAATATACATTATTAAGGCACCAATAATATTAATGCCATCATCAAATTCTCTTCACTATGAACTTTATTCTGTGTTAACCAGAAGCCTTGTATAGACAAACATGTAGGCTTTGTGTATGTAGAATTGTGTAGGTTTTCAAGAAAGCAAACAGCAAAAACAAAAAGACCATCATGTGGCATCACATTAAAGTCCACAATGCCTTAGGCAGATCCAGGATGCTGTAAAGGGGGGTGCAGGAGCAATAACCAGCACTTCAAGGTGGCTGTGCACCCAGCTTCCCTACCACAACCAGGAAGGGCAGATTATACTTCAGGTGCAGCAGAGAGGGATACTTTTTTTAAGTCTCTGAATCAGGTAAGAATCTGCTGCCCCACAATACTCTTAGCAATTCCTCCCTTCCCCTGCATTCTCAGTAGCATTGCCCATCCCCTTCCCATTTGTCCCCTCTCCTCCCACTGCTTCTGCTGTCTCCAGCGCCAGGGTGAGCTCTGCAAGTGCTCCTCCCCCACTCCAGCTGGGCTCACCTGAGGACAGAAGCAGTAGTGGGTAGGTTCCCTCTCCCTAAGCCTGCTTTTGGGCTGGCTGAGAACACCTGAGAGGGAGAGAGAATTCACCCCCTGCCATCACTGCCACTATCCCTGGTTGAGTCCAGCTACCCTTGTAGCTGAAGCAAGACAGCTACAGCTGGAGCTCCCCCTGCCCTGGGGCACCCATAAACTGTGGGAACAGTGATAGTGGTGGCCAGGGGAGTGGTGAATGGGAGGGGAAACAATGTATCACTGAGCACGGAGGACAAGAGAGGAGGATTCTTTTACCTGATTCAAAAACTTTAAAAAGTCCCTGACTTCTCGTCCCATGGAAGAGTCTAAAATGGGATGTGACTGTGCCAATGCACTCCCTCTGGATCTTACCCTGCACATGGGTCATCAATAAATTTGTCTGGAACCTATATATCCATTACATACACCACTGTCATTTATTAAACAAATAATGGTAGTAGGTTGTCATCCTGTATGTGACTAGCTCTGGAGCACGGAGGAAACATTTTGGCAATGGTTTTATAGATATCTGCTATGGCACAGGAATGCTGAGATTTGGGAAACCTTGGGTTTCATTGGAGGCTCTGGAAGAATTTGGGCTCTACTGGGTACAGATTCTTCTGCCCATTCCCTCCCAGCGTGGACTCCTTATTGTCCTCTCTAACATTCACCTATCTTGTTCCTGATTCCTCCTCCCGGCCCCATTCTTTTCATAGTCAGTTCCAATCTCTGTCCCTCAGTCTTCTCATCCCAGTTCCATTTTTCTTGTCCCGCAAATCCAATCTCACCCCTTCAGATTCCTAGTCCAAACCTCCTTGCTTAATCATTCCCAGTCCCATGTCTCTCCATGACTCACAATCCCAGTCTTCCTGTGCAGCCAATGCCAACCCTGCCTTCTCTAACAAATAACAAATGCTTGCTCTTTACCATCAGCCTCTCGTCCCTATTACAAATCATGGAGGAAGACAGAATTAGACATTCTCTAATAAAAAGGCAGAATATATGTGTGTTTTCAATATGGGCAACATGATGCATTTTTGCTTAGTTTTCTCCCTTAGATGGACTATTCTGGCCACAATTTTCCAAAGTACTTCTGCCTCTGGCAGGCACCTGCCATTAATAATTTCAGCTCCAGTTAAAAGCTGCAAATTTATAACTAACCACAATCAGAATCATAGGTAGTATTTAGGAAGCTTAATGAGAGGCAGAGCTACAAATCTTCCCTAAAATAGTGCTTAATTCTGCTACCTAGAGAGGGTATAAGATCATTGCCATAGATATTATATGCACATATATATGGACATATGTATAGAATTCAAGCAAAAACAAATATCATA
This sequence comes from Caiman crocodilus, assembly GCA_030014935.1. Lineage (NCBI taxonomy): Eukaryota > Metazoa > Chordata > Crocodylia > Alligatoridae > Caiman > Caiman crocodilus. The sequence goes on along the minus strand of JAGPOW010003642.1, from coordinate 55,751,733 downwards.
TTTACTTAATTACAGGATGAAGCTTTTTCTGCAATCAGCAAAGGAAAAAAGCCTCTCATCTTACATTCACATTCAAGGAATCTTCATTAAATGCATTCTCTATCATTTAACTGCTGCCAAAAGTAGCATATGCTCAGTAATAGAGATGGACTATGTAGTTGATTAAATACAGCCAACACTGAATATGACTATAAAACACATGGCCCACATTGGGCAAACATAGTGTGGGGCACCTTTTTTTTTTTTTAAATAATTTTTTTATGTTTCTAGCCAAATTAAGTCCAAAACCATGAGTCAGTCCAGAACAATAAATGGCCCTACAACCAGCAAACATCCTCCACCCCCACTAGGGGTTTCAGATATTTCCAACACCTTTTGGCAGGCATCCTACATGCAGACCCAAGCCCAGAGGCTTGAGGCTCAGATGCCCCAAAGTTTTTCCTACCTTACCACAAGGATGGATTAGTTCAGCTCCTCTGAATGCAATATATGCAAGTGCCCGTTGCATTCAGTCCACCTCAGTGCCAATTCTTATTCAAGTCATAATGAACCACTACACTAAATGCATTTTACTTCCTCTTCATTTCCACATCTGAGCTGCAATTTTCTATCCCATTTCTAATGATTTATTTTTATTCACCACCCTTAAATGTCTGGCAAACATCACTACATGGGAACTCAAACAGTTCACCCAAAATCCCTCTGTCGCTTCTTCTCTCAGCCTATCACACATGATTAGTGTGGCCCTGCCTTCTATGTGGTGGAGCTGGCCCAGGTTGCCCTGTACCTAATCTACATATACATTCTTGGAGAATCCAAGGACCTGTAACAAGAACACCCTGTTCAGGCATGAGTCAGGGTATAATTGGCATATGGATTCTTTGTGGTAGATACCTAGAGCACACACACCTACTGAGCAGTACTGAGTTATGTGGTCACAATGGCTTGAAACACTGTTGACTGCTGAGGGTCCAGCAAATGAACTATATGATAAATCAAGAACCTTTTGGATTTGGACTAATACCATGCATAGTTTGTACTATATATAAGTAGATACAAAAATGCTGCTTGAAAGTTTATGGTGTACCTGTGCTAAAACTTGTAGCAGTTTCAAAAAGGCAAAATGGAAACAAGTCTCTGGCTACCTGTAGTAATATTATGCAAATTACTACAGGTATGTTTATTTCAAGGTCAGTGTTTTCAAATATGCCCCTCACTTCAATGGGCTTAGGGAGATTAGGGTCTGAGCATGAACCTGCAGGAAAGGAACTGCAAGGGGAAGAAGTAGACAGGACAGAGAGTAAGGAGGCTATCTGACCCCCTAGACTTATTTCCCCTGATATATCAGTGGGAGGGAGACAAATTCAGGGCAATCCTCCAATAATTAGGTTGTATACCTGGAAAATTATAACAAATGTATACATTTTGCATTTGTAGAATCTAATTATTAGGGGGTCATCTTCTATTCAGGGTCATCATGTGTTTGAGTAAATACTGTGCTATATATAAACCAAAATATTTCTCTATTTAAACTCTTTCTTCCTTAGAATTCATGCATATTTTTTATCAAGGGAAAATAATCAGCAAAGAAGAATGCATCCTTCTTTTATAGACTTCAGTTATCTATTAGCCTGTTCTTGGCAGCCTAAAAAAATTACTGATAGAAACATGCCAGGCAGTCTGAAATTGGATCATATTTCCATAGACAGGAAGCATTTGATGACAAGAGAGATAGGATCTTCAGAAATCTCAGTAACTGGAAAATATTTTAGGATTGGGGCATCTGGAACTGAAAGAAGTACAGTCCCTTTTTTTTTTTTTTTGATGCTGCGCTACTGAACATTTCCTGTGTTCATTGATTCCATTGATTCATTGATGGAAAAATAACTGCCACTTACCACATCCAGGTTCAATTACATGTTGTATTCCACAATGAATAAATATCTCGTCACTCCACATTTTACTTGGAATCAAGAAAATGTTTCAATATGTACAGATTGGGGTGGGGAGGGTTTCCTTATGAAGATGTTAGGTAAATCTGCTTTATGCAAGTCACAAGAAGTTACATAGCTGTAAATTACTGTGGTAATTTTGTGTAATTCTAGAACGAAATTGAACTGTGAATTTGAATGCCAAGCATTATGACATGAAACTATGTTGTGAATGAAAAGGCTAACAATTCATAGATTCATAGATGTTTGGGTTGGAAGGGACCTTAGTAGATCATTGAGTCCAACCCCTTGCCCTGGGAAGGAAAGAGCACTGGGGTCAGATGACACCAGCCAGGTGCCTATCTAGCCTCCTCTTAAAAACCCGCAAGATAGAGGAGAGCACCACCTCCCTTGAAAGCCCATTTCAGATTTTGGCAACCCTTACCATAAATAAGTTCTTCCTGATGTCTAACTTAAATCTGCTCTCCATCACTCTGTGGCCATTGTTCCTAGTTACTCCAAGGGGTGCCCTGGTAAACAGGGCATCTCCTATTCCTTGCTGTGTGGTATGAATATTTGCACATTAGTTGTTTTTTTGTGTTTTATGAACAACTAAAACTCCATTTTGTGCTTGTTCCTTGCTTGACATGAGTAAATGAACTTCGTATGCCCTGTGTACTTGAGAGTCTGTGTGAGAGGGTGAATGGTGAAAGAATGGGAATTTTTGCATGAAAGCAAAAGAAGATTTAACTGTTTATGTAAGAAACAAGATGCCAATGTGTGAGTAACCAGACAGTAAACTAATTAATGGATGACTGAATAACTCATCTGTGATCACGTGCAAAAGGAGATAATGAGAAGAAGGAATTCTGCATATCCTGCCATTTGATCTACACGATGCCTCAAGGCTGAGATACCAACTCTAAGATACCAACTTTACTGGAATGACCTGAAGTTGAGATAACCAGAAGACTGATAAGAAACAACTTCTAATTAAAAACTGAGCATGAAAAACGCCAATGTGGAACAATCCATATGAAAGTGAGAAGCAGACAAAACATGATGGGGAATTCACCCTCTGCAACCTCCTGGAGCACAAGCGCATCTGTTCACCCTTGCTCCCATCACCCTCAATGAGCCTGGACTGGCCACCCAGTCCTACCCCAACCTCTGCTGGTAACTATAACACCTTAGTGGTATAGTTTTGTCTGTATGTCTGCCTATGTCTGTTTGTACATATGTTTGTGTGTATCTGTTTGTATGACTGGTGTGTCCAAGCTGCTTCATGTAATCAATAAATGCAGTGTTTTGCCTTATCCCCCTTTATAGGCCTCACTCTTGATTTGATTAATTGGCAATTTAAAGTAACGGGGTAAACAGGACATCTCCTATTCCTTGCTGTCCCGTCCCCTCCCCCCCCCGATGAATTGGTAGGTGTCCACAAGTTCTCCTCTCAGCCTTCTTTTGTAGAGATTGAAGAAATCCTGAACCCTCAATCTCTCCATATAGGGTTTTGCCTGCAGGCCCCTAACCACACGAGTGGTCTTCCTCTGAACCTTCTTGAGATTATCCACATCCCTCTTGAAATGTGGCAACCAAAATTGGATGCAGTACTCCAACTGTGGCCTGACCAATGCTGCATAAAGGAGAAGTATCACCTCCTTGGACCTGCTAATGCATGATAAAGTGTGTCTACATGACAAACAGGAAAGGTATTTCTGTTTGGAAAGATATTTCTAGAAATGGAAAGATATTTCTAAGAAACAAGACATTAGGGCTGAATTATGGCTTTATCTTCATAGGAATCCTAAAAGGGGGAGATGGGCTTTTGAACCCACCTTCAGCATAGCTCCTCAGGGAGAAGAAATGTTAAAATCCCCTAGAACCCTGGTATATTGGCAAAGTGGCACTGGCTAATTGAGAGCAGAGTGAAAGTAGGGTCTCGTCCTTCACTTTAGCCCACACCCTGGCAATGCTTAGTAACGTGACAGAGATGAGGTAAATCTCTTCTACACAACATTATCCTGAGTGCCCTGGAAAAATTATGACCAGGAGCTATTGCTTCATAGATTCATAGATGTAGGGTCAGAGGGGACCTGAGCAGTTTCATAATTTCATAGTAGCTAGGGTCAGGAGGGATCTGAATAGATCATCTAACCTGACCCCATCAAGTCATCAAGTTCACCAAGTCTGATCCCCTGCCCTGGGGAGGAATGGGTACTGGGCTCATATGGCCCCTGTGCAGATTGCATTGTAGGCGGTGACTCATGACACCACCTAAGAAGCCAAACCCTCGTAGTGAAATCAAACCCCTTGTAGTAACGCCTGAAGCC
>JAGPOW010003642.1:55727828-55747369 GCA_030014935.1 Caiman crocodilus | reverse complement strand
CAGTTGTAAAACGAACCAATAAATTGCAACTAACGACCACGTGAGTAAATGCAACCTTATCTCAGCGATCTCGCGATATCTGATCTGTCTAGCAGCCAAAAAAAGGGAAATCAAAGCCTAGTGAGGGAAAAAGAAATTAGTTAGAGAGCGTTCGTTCTCGCCCTAGGAGCCTGTTGAAATTAAGGCTCTGAAGGTGCGACAGTCCCCACTAAGATAAGCTAATATGATCCCAGTTAGGTACTTATCAAGCCTCCTTTTAAAGACGCCTAAAATAGGAACCAGCACCACTTTCCTTGGAAGCTGGTTCCAGATAATTTCCTTGCTGATTAATTTCTCTCTCTTTCTCTGTAAAACTCAGACTTAAATGAGCCAAAATTGAGCTCTTTGAATGCCCATACTGCTCCCTTTGGCCCTTCCTAGGTCTAGCCTCTAGCCACATTATAAACGCTGTCACTTGCCAAGCCAGTAGCTGTCCAACTTAAACCCCAGAAGCTCTTCTGACCATCCAGGCCCAAGATCAAGCTTTGCCCAAGATCAAGCTTTGCTTTGGAACTTGCTGTCCTTCAGAACTCACCCAGAACAAAGGCCAAAAGCACAGGACATTTACCAGCAACTGATTGCCAGCCCTTCTATCAGATACTCTCTTTAACTAGAATCAAACACAGAAGAAAGGGAAAGCATTGGAAAGACTGGTTCTAAAGGGACTTTACTAAAGCCTTTCTAAGAATGAGGCTGACCACTGCAGGCATTTTTAGACAAGTGCATATGTGTGATCTATAGCACTACACATCACATGCCCCGTACATGCTTTCAATCTCTGCACTGCTAATTTGCAGTATGGAGTGGGGCTTGCCACTGGGAGATCCCAGTATCAAAAACTCCACTCCTAAAAAATGTGGGGTGGTACAAGTGGCAGCAGTGTATGCTGCCTGAAACCAGAGCCTGGCCAGCCAGCTAGAACCACATTCTGACAGCCAGCTAGGCCCCTTGCTGCACAATAACCATGGCTGCAACTTTTGGAGGGCCCCAGGGCCCCAGGTAAGGCTACTGGTGCCAGCCTCCCCTATCCTACTTAGGCAGCCTGCCCTGCACCAGAGCACACGTGCATAGGGGTTCCCTGGGGACAAGCAGCAACAGCCCTTATTGTGTCACTGTTGTTTGTCCCCAGGGAAATGCACATTCCATTCCCACTCATGGGGATGTGCCCTACTTGTCTCTCCAGTGCTTGGTATGCAGTTGTGGCAAGTTAATATGAGCACAGCAGGGCAACCTGTGTGGGTCAGGCAACCTTCAGGACTAAAGGCAGCTCTTAAGGATGCTCCTAAATTGACATACTTTTGGTCTGTACTGTAAACATAAAACATAATACTTAAAAAAATGGAACAGGGGTTAATACTGGTGGTTCCTAGCAACAAAGTGAAGTGGTAGAATATTTTGGAAAGAATATAACAAAAATTTTATATAAACAAAATAATAGCATCCAGGTAATTGCAAAATAAGTGTTTCAGTGTTGTCACTAGGGTTGCTGGTTGTAGTCACGTTGGTTTAAGGACACAGTCAGACAAAGTTCTTTGGGTAGATGTGATATCTTTTTTAGACCAATTAAGTAGTTGGGAAAATTGTTCTTTGCAACCTAAACTCTCCTATGCCTGAAGAAGGGTGTTTGTGCCCAACAGGTTGCAAAAAACAATTTTTCCAACTATTTCATTGATCTAATAAAAGATATCACATCTACACAAGAACCTTGTCTGTCAATGTTGTCACTGCTTTTTCGACCAGAGCAGTGGTGCTCAGCCTTGTGCCTCTGTGGGCCAGATTTGTGGCACAGGCCTGGTCACTGGGTCACATCCCACCTGAAGTTAACAAATAGGGTTAGGCTCTTGTCATGAGAATAGAGAGCCAGTGGCAGAGCAATTGGAAAGCCAGCAAGAATGGACAGATGATGGAAGGAAGATGCACTTCCAGAGTAGCTGCTTGATGCAGCTAGAACATTACCAAAAGCAGAGGGAAGGAAAGAGATGCCTGGATGCCAAGGAGAGTAGAGACGTGCCAGAGGGAGCCAAGAAGCAAGTGGATTGGAGAAGGGAGGACAGGGAGCAGTCAGCTGTTGGCTGCCAAGAGGAGTTGGCTGTTGTTGCATTGGAGAGGATGGGAGACAGTGTCTGCCTCGAGGAGGTAGAATAAAAAATAAACAAATAAAAGAGAGCAATTCTGCTGGAGTATGGTCCCTAACTTGGTAATGGCAGAGACCTATGCTAACAAGTAAACTTTTCTTGAATCCTTGATTGTAAAAGGAAAAAAAAAAACCCTGAAAGTTACAAGCCCAGTTTCATTTAAAGCATTTAAAAGTAAAGTCAACCTATTTTTCTTTGAGATGTTCATATTTTAAAAGAAAAGACAAAACCTTATTCATATTTATGCTGTTTGAGTTTATGGTTGATGTTTAAAGATTATAGGAGATATTATACTCACCTCTACTGGAGAAGACATCGAGCAGTCACCTGAAAAATACGTTTCTGTCAATCCAGCCAGTTCAGGAGATGCTGAGACCTAAAAATCAAGATGTAAAAATTAGATAGATACCTAATAAAAGAATTTTAGTTCAAAGAACACCCTGTGAGTCTACTTTCTTTCTTTTTTTTTTGGTTTAAAGTAAAATAAATATAAATAAATAAATAAATATCTCTGTGTTATGAGGAAAGGTCAAAACCTCAATAATAGATCAATATTTCATTACTTGGTGGTGTTTACATTACATCCTCCCGAATAAATCTTTTTACAAGACATGGCAGGCAGGACTCAGGATCACCACTGGAAGAAGGAAACAAGGAATAATCAAGCTAGTTGGTACCTAATCTATTCAACTGAGGTTTACATACTCCACAAGATTAGTGTGAACACTCCACAGCGCTGCATACCTCATGCCACCCAGATTGGTCTCCACATCACCTGGATCAGGTTCTGTACACTACTCAGATCAGACTCTAATGCATAGGCTGACAATATGGAAATCCCAGAAATCCAGGCTATCATCTGGAAAATCTTAATGCTTACCTACCTGCCTGCCTGCCTGCCTGTCTGCAAGGCCCCTGCATTTCCAGGATGCCTGTTATAATACTCAACAGCCAGCTGGGACCAGCCTCTGAAATCTGGGACTATCCCAGCTAAAATAGGACATGTGGTCACCCTACCTATGTGCCTGGGTCCTGCCTAATGCCACCCAGATTGGGCCCTGCACAGCCCCAATCCTGTGTGCTCAGATCAGCCCCTGCACCATCCCAGTGCCTGTACTGCCTGATCTACCCCAAAGTCTGCTGCTTCCCAGGAGCCCACATCTGAGACATTGCAGAAGACATTGCAGAACATCCCTAAGCTTCTCCAACCCACAAACCACTATCCCATGCTCCTTATTCATGTGGGCACCAATGACATAGCTCAGAGTTCTCCCAGCTGGGTCATGAGGCACTACAGGGATTTGGGAGCAAGGCTAAAGGGTCTGGGGGCACAGGTGGTGCTCTATTCAATCCTCCCAGTCTTGGGCTGAGAGGGAGAGGAGGATCCAGGTACTGAACCAAAGACTGCAGCACTGGTGTCATAAGGAAGGCTTTGGCTTCCATGACTATGGTGAGAGAGGCAGTGAGCTGCTGGGAAGAGATGGATTGCACCTCTCTCTGCTGGGGAGGAGGCTCTTCTCAGTCAGACTGTCTGTCCTGCTCCACCGGGCTTTAAATTAAGCCCATGGGGTATGGGGGGGACTGCCGCCATTGCTGGCCCACTGAGCAACCCTTCCAAAGCCAGCAATCCAAGGCACTTAAGGGAGCCCACCCCTGCCCCAGCCCTGGTACAATCTGTTTGCAAGGGAAGAGCCACCAAGGGGACACTTGCCTGCCTGTACACAAATGCCAGGAGCATATATTTAAGATGTCATAGGGATAACGGAGACCTGGAAGGACTCCACCCATGACTGGACCATGGATATAGATGACTATACATTGTACAGGAGAGATCAAGTAGATAAAAGGGGTGGGGGTGTAGCTCTCTATGTCAAGGAGAGCTACATGTCCATGAAAGCTGATGTTGGTAACCAGGGTGGACAACTGGAGACCCTCTGGGTTAAAATCTGTGGGGAACACAACACAGGGGACACAATGGTGGGAGTCTACTACAGACCTCCCACCCAAAATCAAGAGCTTGACCAGGAGTTTGCCTGGGAACTGTCTGACACCACATGCTCCAGGACCATGATTGTCATGTGTGACTTCAATTACCCAGACATCTTGTGGGAGTATCACTCAGCATTCAGCAAAATTCAAGTGGTCACAAAGCTTTCTATCATGTGTGAATGACCTCTACCTGACTCAAGAAGTCTATGGGCCAACTAGAGGTAAAGCACTGCTCAACCTGGTTACTGGGGATGACCTAATCAGCAACCTAGTGATTGATGGGAAGCTGGGTTACAGTGACAACAAGCTGATCACCTTCACCATCCCCCGTAAAGCTGGCAAGTCAGTCTTGACTTCAGGAAAGCCACCTTTGACAAGCTCAGGAGGCTTGTCAGTGAGGCCCTAAGGGACCATGACCCCAGGGGGAGGGGAGTCCAGGAAGAACAGGCTGTTCCTCAAGGGAGCAATCCTCAGTGCACAAGCTAATTCTCTTCCATTTCAGAGGAAAAGCAGCAAGAGGGCATAGCAGCCCCCCTGGCTCTCCAGGGTTCTATCAGACTGCCTGAGGCTAAAAAGAAAGACCTACAAAGAATAGAGGATGTGATTTTACTCCAAGGAAGAATATTCTGCACTGGTCCAGTCTTGCAGGGAGCAAACCAGGAAAGTCAAGCCTGCAACTGAACGCCAACTAGCTTCAAACATCAAGGACAATAAAAAGTCCTTTTTCAGATATGTGGGGAGCCAGGGGAAAAGTGAGGGCCCCACTGGACCCCTGCTGAACCAGATGGGACAACTGACAACTGACACCCAGGAAAAATCTCACCTATTAAATGGGTACTTTGCATTGGTCTTTCATCAGTCCCATGAGACATCCATGCTATAGGACAGGAAGGCCTGGGTGAGGGAGATCCCTGCCCTCCATCAATGCTGACCTCATAAAGGAACACCTTGAGAGGCTGGCTACCTTCAAGTCAGCTGGCCCTGACAATCTACACCCCAGGGTACTCAAGGAGCTGGTGAGCATCATAGCCCAGCCTCTGGCACAGATCTTTGAGAACTCCTGGTACTCTGGTGTAGTGCCCAAAAACTGGAAGAAGGCCAATGTGGTGCCTATCTTCAAGAAAGGGAGGCAAGTAGATGTGGCAAACTACAGGCCCCTCAGCCTGACTTCTATCCAGGGAAGATCTTAGAAAAGTTTATTAAAGAGACCATCCTTAATGGACTAGCTGATGACAACATCCTGTGGGATAGCCAGCATGGGTTGTTGCGGGTAGGTCTTGCTTGACCAATCTCATTTCCTTTTATGACCAGGTGACATCATCTGGATAAGGGAGAAGAGATTCATGTCATATAACTTGATTTCAAAAAAGCCTTCCATCTGGTATCCCATGATCATCTTTTGGCAAAATTGTCCAGTTGTGGCCTTGGGTCCAACACGATCCGCCAGCTGGGAAATTGACTCCGTGGTCAGATCCAGAGGGTGGTAATTGATGGAAGTCAATTGTCATGGTGCCCTGTGACCAGTGGGGTCCCCCAAGCCTCTGTCCTTGGCCCCATATTGTTCAACATCTTTATTAATGATGTGGACATTGGAGTCAGAAGTGGACTAGCCAAATTTGCCAATGACACCAAACTTTGGGGTAAAGCATCCACACCTGAAGACAGGAGGGCGATCCAGGCTGGCCTGGGCAGGCACAGCAAATAGACGGATGAGAACCTGATGGTGTTTAACACTGAAAAATGCAAGGTTCTCCACCTTGGGAGGAAAAACCTGCAGCATCGTTATAGGCTTAGCAGTACTATGCTGGCTAATACTACAGAAGAAAGAGACTTGGGGGTCATCATTGAACACAAGATGCATATGAGCCTACAATGTGATGCAGCAGCTAGTAAAGCAACCAAAACACTGGCATGCATGCATAGATGCTTCTCAAGCAAATCCTGGGACGTCATTCTCCCTTTATACTCTGCCTTGGTGACACCACAGCTGGAGTACTGCGCCCAGTTTTGGGTACCACAATTCAAAAAGGATGTGGAGAAGCTTGAGAGAGTCCAGAGAAGAGCCACGTGCATGATCAGAGGTCAGGAAAACAGACCTTACAATGACAGGCTGAGAGCTATGAGCTTTTTGGCATGGGAAAGTGCAGTCTCGGGGTGATTTGATGACCACTTATCAGTTTATCTGGGGGAATGTTTATTCACCAGAGTACCCCAAGGAATGATGAGATCAAACGGTTATAAACTCCTGCAAGAACATTTCAGGCTGGACATAAGGAAGAATTTTTTTACTGTCCAAGCCCCCAAGGTCTGGAATAGCCTGCCATTGGAGGTGGTTCAAGCACCTACATTGAACACCTTCAAGAGTAAATTGGATGCTTATCTTGCTGGGATCCTTTCCAGCCCTAATGTCTATGAAATCTATGAAGGGTCTATGCTATTTTTCCACAAAGCCCCCTGTGGGTCCAAGAATTTGGCAGCTGGGGAGTGGCAGTCAATACTGCCACCTCCCCCACCACCACATTTTTGGACTTGTGTGTAGCTCTGTGGGCCAGATGAAACAGCTCTGCAGGCCAGGATTGAGCACCTTAGACTGGAATTAGTACAAGTCACTTCACAGCAATTAAAACCAAACCTAGAAGTCCTTTTCTTATGGCTTAGAAAAGTGTAGATTTTTATAGAGAGTATTAAGCTCAGCCTTTTAAAATTAATTCACTTTCATGAAGCACACTATCCTTCTGAGATTCATTTAACTGTTTATAAAAATATTTGGCAGCTATTACTTTGCAATATAATAAGCAACTTAAGGGTATAGATGGGAAGGCAGAGTGGTAAGGTAAAAACTGACGTGTCATAGTATGTTTTCATACCGTTTCCTTTCTGTTTGTATGCTGGAAAATTAGTCTTCAATCCTGTCTTGCCAAATTAGAACATTTTTTTTCAAATTTACTCATCATGACTAGGAATACAGAATCAGTTTATATGAACTGCAAATATTGCCTTCCATATTTAGGGAGAGTTCAGCAAGGTAACAATTCACTACTTAGACCTTGTAGTTATAGAATATTAGCCCAGTTGTTAAATGTTCTTGAAATAAAACCAAATTATTTGTGTTGATTAAAGAGAGCAGGACCACTATTGCAGCATATTCTTATTAGGCTCTAAGAGTTATCAGGAAGCAACAGACAATAATGCCCCCCCAGTGTAACTTCAACTAAGCCAATCCATTTACTCTAGGGATAACTTTTGTCCCTTCTGACAAGCATTCTCAATAAGGAAGTTTCATCTGTTTGGGGTAAATGAAAATATTAGATATCTGAGAAGACAAGCTAATGTTTAGAGATTCCAGTACTTTGATACTTTATAACATATCATGCACCCTGCCTTTTCTGGAAGCTTCGGAGGAAAAAAGCAGCATAATAGTTTGGATGGTATTTCTTTGGTGAGTTTTGCTACATAGTAAATTAAGTCTGTAAGGAACGTCCCTAAGTATTACTGATAATATCTGTAAATGCAAACCAAAAAATATGTGAAACTAAACTTGAGATACCTTTCATCTTTTCACAATTTAATTTGTTAAAAGATATGTAGATTTCATAGATTTCATAGACATTAGGGCTGAAAGGGACCTTGGAAGATCTTTGAGTCCAGCCCCCTACCCCAGGGGCAGGAAGTCAGCAGGGGTCATAGGATCCCAGCAAGATAAAAATCCAAATTTCTCTTGAATTTTTCAAAGTAGGTGCTTGAACCACAGTCTATTCCAGACCTTGGGGGCTCGGACAATAGAGAAGTTCTTCCTTATGTCCAGCCTGAAACAGTCATGGAGGAGTTTGTGACCATTTGACCTTGTCATCCCTTGGAGCCCAGTGGTGAACAGACATTTCCCCACATCCTGGTGAGCACCCCTTATAAACTTATAGGCAGAGTTTACTTAAGCAGGACATTTTAAATTAATCTTTAAATCACCATAGATGATCTAATAGACCCCTTCCAAACCTAACATCTATGAAACTATGAGTTTTTATACTACCTTCTGTCTCAATTTACCAGTTTCTAAGATTCAATTAATCTTAATGTGTGAAACTCCTAAGAAAGGCAAGATTGTGACTTATCTTTCTGGATATACTGTCTAAGGAGAGATCCACCTACTTGTTTACTACATTGCTCAGATTGACAGTTGTAGCAAGTGACAATGGGTATCATGAGAATAGGCCCCATGCACCATGAGCCAGGATGCAGGCAAACAGGATAGACAATGTCTTTGTTCTTCATGGTATATTTACAAATACTATTGAGCTAGCCCAGATAGGGAGAAACCTCCTGTTGGCAAAGTACATTTATTTGCTTACCCCCAGACAAAGAGAAGAATTGTGCGAACAAAGGAAGAATTGTGACACAAAGTCTCAATTAATTCCTTGGTCTAGCATGACTGCACTATCTGCTGCACCTAGGATCATTAGATGCCTCCATTTTAGCCTAAAATGATACCCAGGCATCTAGATTTTAGCTATTGTGCATGCTCAGCAGTGATCTGTATCAGCCATGCAGATATTTAACTCATACTTCAGATCTACCGAAATTCAGATGAGTGCTGGGGAGGCACCTCAGTCCATTCAGACCTCCCATTCCTTAGGCATGGGGTTCTCAAACTGTTTCTTCCTGAAGCGCCCCCCCACTATAAAAACCCCATGACTCAGAAGAGGACAGGCCCAGCTCCCCAGCCCTGTCCACACAGCTCTGGGTTCAGTGGGTGGGGCTCTGTGACAGGGAGTCCAAGGGCCCCACTCACCTGAACAGCAGCAGTGCAGAGCCTCGCTCACCCACCCACAGTGCCACCCAGAAGATGGAGGTATGATAGTGGGGTAGGCCAGATATGCTGATACTGCCAAGGGAGGACCCCAGGAGGCATGCTGGGCCACTTGTGATGAATGACTTTAAGCCCAATAAGGGCAGGAGATGGATTCCCTTTACCCACAGGTGTGGAGGTGCCAATAGCAAAACCAGATGCACAGCAGCAGCCCCACTTTAGAAACTTGTGCTCTCTATAGGTAGGTATGTGCACTGGGAGTGATGTCATGAGTCAGCACCCTGGTCAACCACATAGGCAGTCATGGGGCAGTGCAGAGTCAGCTGCAGGAGCTCCACAGCAGTGAGATCCCAGCCATTTAGAAGCAGGAAGGGGATGGGATTGACTCCACTGACTGAAAGTCCAGAGGGGCTTTTAGATACTTAGCAAGCCCAGACCTCTAAGAGCAGGAAAGCAGGAGCAAGAAAGAAGAAAACTCCACATGGGCATTGACAACTGACACGCAGAAGGCACAATGACACGTGAGTCAGGAGGTGTGACTGTCTCATGGATCTGGGAATGTTAGTGATGCAATACAAGTGGATAGTGAAGGAGGAGATATTTATTTAGAGGGTGTATGGTCTTAGCTTTGTCTTCCTTTATATGGGTCATTAATTTCAAGGTCTGCATAATAATGCATTTGCCCCTAAGAGGATCTCATGACATACTTTCATTGCACAGCCTCTGGAAATCATTGGGTTAGTACTATGTGTAATTGTGTTACATAGTACTAAACCCACTTCATCACATTCTAAATCAATTCCTTATTACGGAGGCCTTGGAATGAATGACTGTAACAGGGAACTCTAACCCTGTTACTAGGAAGCAGGGTGGCCCCTCTAAATCCCTAACCTTCCAATCATGGCTGGCCAGTCAAGTAGGGGTTATGGATCAAGCCCTACCAGCTGGTCAATGACAAGAAGAGGAAAGTCAAGACCTGACAAATGGTGAGCAGAGAAGGACAGAGAAGTGGCAGAGGCGGACTCCCAATGACTAAGGCACTGCACCTGCCATTTTCAGTCAGAAGAACACACCATGCCCGGGGCCATCCTCATGATCATTTAAAGACTGTAGAGAAAAGACAGGCCTAAGTGGCACCCTGCCAAGACTGGCTAATGTAGAGGGGATTACCTGTCGTGGGGTAACTCCAAGAAAATCCCACACGGTGCAACCTTGGGAAAAAGGTGAGTAGAAGGCACCTGAAAAACTCTGCCTCCTGTTTCTGAATTTCCAGGTGACCAAAGAAAGGCCTAGAGAAGCCCAGGACGTATGCAACACCTGAAAATGTGAGGACCCACTCGGATGAGTGAGAGCTTTAAAGGGGGGGGATGTGTGACAGGGCACTTAGGTGCCCAGCTCCTATACAGAGTGGAAACTGCTAGGGAAAGAGCCCTAGCAGTGAGTAGGGGGCCCCAGATGTTGGTTACCAGGGCAATCAGAGTGGGCCAGCAGTCCACACCTCACAGCAGTCAGCTAACCAAAAAGGGGCAGGGCCCGGATCCCATATAAATCCCAGGCCTGAGGCCAGGAGGGCAGTTCCCTGCTAGCAGCCAAGGAGGAAGGAGCTCTGCCTGAGTGAGCAAAGGGGAGAGCCCTGACTGCATGAACAGCTCCTGATACTGGTGAGAGATGGAGCAACCCTGGGGTGGGTTGAATGATGTTTTAGCCAGGTGGACTGAATTTATGTTATAGCCCAGGGGCTTGTGTTTTGTTTGCTTTTTAAAATTGGTGGTTTAGGTGATGCTATTAGGAGATGGAGGAAGCCTCATAGGGGCCCACAGTAGCATGGGGAACCCCGTCACCAGGAATGGTGCAGCATTTGGGGGTGTACCTACCCCAGCACCAGTGAGGGTGCAGCACTTTGCAGGGCGGTGGAGAGCCCAAGCATCAGTGAGGAGGCAGACCAAGACAGGGCTGTGGAGAGCCCAGGTACCAGAGAGGACACAGAGTGACCAGGGCTGTGGAGAGCCTGAGTGTCAGTGAGGACGCAGAGTGAGACAGGGCTACGGAGAGCCCAAGAACCAGAGAGAGCACAGAGCGACTGGGGCTGCGGAAAGCCCAAGCACCAGGAAGGTGAAGTGTGAGACAAGGTCATGGAGAACCCAGGGTGGACAAGGGGGCCAAATTATAATGAGGCCCAGACCAAACAACATCAGTATCATCAGTGAGGCTTGGGCTGCACTGTAGGGGAGGAAAATGAGCCGCAGAAAGCGCCCCTTGGCATCGGGGCAGAAAATGGGCAGCCTCCTGCTTAATTACCATGTTAAACAATTAACAACAAGGCATGGCAGAAGAAAAGTTGGGCAGTTAGCCCATAACAGGTGGGTCCACCAGTAGACAGATCCTGAAGGGGTGCTCCTGTTACAATGACCCATATAAAAGAAGACAAAGCTGAGACAATACATCCTTTAAATAAATATCTCCTCCTTTACTTTCTAGTGCTGTTGCTACTACTAATGAGATGGGATTTTTGTCTCTGTGTGTTGACACAGTAGATACTGCTTTTTTCTCTTTGGGACGTGATTTATTATATCAAAGAATGTGACACTGGAGAAAGTCAACATCCTGCACACATAACTGGCAGCTTTATCAATAGGAGCACAGTTTTTCTTTTTCAGTCATATTTATAAGGCCACAGTCTCTGCCAGCGTTGGCATAATTTTTAAAGCAGTGTGAGCCACAGTTTCTTTTAACTTATCTCTACAAGGATCTAGTATTATGCTATCCTGCCATGGTAAAAGTAGATAGCCCTTAGACTAATGAGAGTACTTTCTGTACTGTACTCTCAGATTAGGCAACATTTTAATTACCAGTCTGTTCAAGAAAAAAAATCACTAAATGATAGTTGTTCTCTTAAGATGTATATTATATCTTGTCAGCATAAAATATTGCAATAATACAATATTTCTCCATGTTTCTTACATGAAAGCACTAGACTATGTCAGCTCTTCAGGGAAGTGTCACTGCACCTGGAAGAATAAAGCTCTAGCTCTGGGTCCCATTTTCAGTGCTGTTTACCCATTTTATCTAATGATTAGTCAATGTAAAATAGATAAACAGAATAGGGCAGAACCCAGGGCTCCTTCCCTCTGCAGTGAGCGACAAAGCCCTCCCTCTTGGTTTTCCTCCATCTGGTCCCCTGAATTTTTCATTCCAGGCTATCAAGTGACCCAGGAGGAATGGCAGGAATTAGTGACCCAGGAGGAATGTAGGAATAAATCCTACAGCCCTACCTAGCCCATGAGCTGGCAATTATAGCACTATTCTGGAAATTGGGAAGTCTGGGTTCAAATTTCCTCAGAAAGAAGGAAAAGAGAATCCAGATCTTCTGTGTCCTGGGAAGGAGGCTAAATCACTACACTTTAGGGAAACAGGTACCACCACTGTTTCTTGCTCCTCCTTCTTCAAACAATAGATATTCAATTTTTTTCTCTGATTAAGGATTTGGGGGTTTACACAGAATTTAATCAATATCCCAGATGTGTGGGGTATCAAAAGACTGTTGTTTAGAGTGCAATATTACTACATTTAGGGCATGTCCACACATGAATTTAAAATGGATTAAATGTAATGTTAATTAAACTAATGCAGATTAAGTGGGTTTTGGCAGGTGTCTACACATGGTGGAATTTGGGATTAACTTTAGTCCAGGTCACTTCAGGCCTGCCATGTGGCCACAGGGGAGAGCTCCAGCCTCCAGACACATGGCTACCAGCACTTGGCAGCCATGCTAAAGCCAGAGTTAGTTGCCAGCATTTGGCAGCTATCTTGGAAACACCCCCCTCCTCTCTGATCCCTGGCCCTTCCCTGTCCAGGAGCCACATGCCCACCACAGAAGCAGTACAAACCAGCTCACTCCTTGCCCACCCTACCTCTGTGCATCAGGGCTACCCCAGCCCCTGACAGTAATGCCCAGCACCTCACTGCTTCAGCCTGGCCCCTGCCAGTGATGACAAATGTCCCACACTCCTGATGGCCATGGTGCTGGCCCTGCTGGCCCCATAGGCACGCTGCCACCCAGGCCCCAGGAGATCCTTAACCTGACAGTTGGGACCAGGGCCCCTGCACCCACCAGTGGGCACCCACCAGTGAGGACTGGCTGTGGGAGGCCCTTGCTGACCTCCTCTCCCTGCACTCCCCACTCCGGCCCATCTTCCCTACTGCTCACAGACCTCCTACTCCTTTCCCATCACTGGCATCCCTCTTAGGATGCACATATTTGAAACAAAAAAAGTTATTACCCTTACAACGCTCACCCCATCTCTCCTGTCTTAACAAACCATGTCCCTCTACCATCCTCCCCACTCATCAACAATAAAAAGCCCTCTTACAAGTGGCAAACCATATAGTAAGCAGCCTAGCCTTGAGGGGGGAGGAGGGAAGGCACCAGCCAGGAGCCCTGGGGCTGGGCTCTGGCCAGCCCTCTAGTTGCTTGGCAGACCTAGAACTTAATTCCCTGCATTAATGCAGAGTAATGCATTGTGGCAGTGAACTGTTCTGCCTTCTACTTTAAGAATATCATTCAGGCTGTAGAGTAGCTGTCAGGTCAGTTCAGGTCCAATTAGGTGGTCACCTGACAGCGGGTGGCTGCCTAATTGGAGAAGGGCTGGGCAGGGAGTGTATAAGCCCAGACCCTGGGAGCAGGGCTGGCAGTTACATTTGGGGAGCCAGAGGAGCAACATCTCCCAGACAAAAGACCACAGCTCCTGATACATCTGGAAGTTAGGGTAGGAACTATGGGGGTGGAGGAGGTTCCTGTTGGTCCTGGGTAAGACCTGAAACTGCACCCTGCTGTGTGGTAGGACAGCCTATGGCTGGGCAGTCCTCAGGAAATGCCATGCCTGCAGCTTCCCGGTGAAATGTGAGGATGAAGTGCTAAAAAACTTCAGCCCCTGCTGCCTGGTGGGTACCCCATGGAGGGGAGAGGCAAGGAGAGCACACCCTGACAATAAAGCACAGGGTCCAGGTTCATGGACTGGGGCCTAATACAAAGCCAAGATCCACTGAAGGGGACCAGAGGCCCAAGATAAGAATGGGTCCAGAGAGAGGCCAAGCCAAGATTCTCAGTGTGGAGCCTGTGGCCAGTTGTGAGCAGAGATGGTCTGAAGAGCTGTGTAGAGTAGGACCCAAGTGAAGTCAACTTGGCCCAAAGGACTGCACAGAGTAAGACCTAAGTTAGAGAAGTCCAGGGGGTGCCAGGATGGCCAAGGTACATAGAGTGGGGCCTAAGGCCATGTTTTGGCCAGAAGCTGAGTGTGGCCCAGCAAAGGGGCTGGGGGAGTTGTAGACAATTTTAGATGCCATCTACAAGGCATGGGACATGGTGTAGGAGTGGTTTGGAGTCATGCATTTGACAGTACACCAGGGCTGGACTTAGTGCAGTCTCCCACATTTTCATCAGTTTACATCGAGGCATAGCTAGCAGTGAGGGCAGTCTGCCCTAGAGCTGTGGGGCATTGATTTTTTTCAGCTGTCCAGGGACCCCTCTGTTACATGCGTCTACCATGCAAGAACATTTAGAGAAAGAATATGACCTGGGGTCCTAACATCTAAAATATAGAATACAAAAGGTGTTGTATGTTTGAAACTATTAAATGGTTTACAACTATACTATATATATATTGTTTGTATTGTGCTTTGTACTCTAAACTAAGTACTTACACCTACATTAGCTGAATCCAGCAGATCTATGTGTGTCTGGAAAAATAACAGCATAAGATATCTAAAGGAATTCTATCAACTGCCAAAATCATTTGTGCATAAAATAGGAGTGTGTAGGAGGAGGCTGGGGGAGAAAGAGGTAGGTATCTAGATGCATAGCAAAATGAAATGGAAACAAAAGCTGAGCTGTGCATGAAAATAAAGAGCCTAGATGTATATCCTACTAAAACAGTCAATATTAAAAATTCAGCTTTAGGTAGCAGTTATCACAAAACATGAAGTAGCACATTGATATTTTAAGTGCAGAACTGTGTAAGGACATTTAGCAAATGAAGCCCATGGATTTACATTTACTTTCATTTACCCATGCGCTAGGTAAGCTTGAGTGTATCTGCTATTCCATCTGGGCCGCATAACAGCCAAGAGTTCATGGGACCAGAAAGAGAGTAAGCAAGAGGAAGCTGGCTAGGTTCACTGTCCTTCTTGGCCTGAATCTGTACCTGTTGCACTCCAGCTATTCCTAGCTGGGTTATGTCAGGGCCAAGATAAAGCTCAGCAAAGAGTGGGAGAATGTTATCCTACTCACACTGGCTGCTTTCTGCAGTAAGCAGATAATGTCCAGAGTGAAGAAGCTGATTCATGAATAGCAGCCACTGGACTGAGTCAGACAAAGATGAGAGAAGATGAGATCTAGGTGAAACAAAATTACTGTATTTTTCCTGGATTAAATATATTATTCCATATTTTGGGAACCTGTTGAGTTATCTGTTATCTGTTGTGATAGTGGGATAAAAACCTCCCTCCCTCCCTCCCTCCCTCCCCTACCCTCTGCCTCCACCCCTCTCCCCCCACCCTGAAGCCAAGCTTAAAACACCTATTAAATTCAATGATTTTACATTTTATGTTAACTGGTCTTCCACTATTGCCTGCATGTCTTTTGGTAGTACCTAAACATGATGGTGTTTAGTACACTACCTTCTTACAGATAAAGAAAGCTTGTTTTTCATTGCTTAGGAAATGTTTCTGCTCATCCTAAATGAATATATTCTGCCTGTGTTCCAAAAACAGAAATAATTTCTTTCCATTTTTTGTGCAATATATGGTCAGTTTTACTTAGACGTGTTAAATCAGGTTACATCATATGAAACTCTATAAGCTAACATAATCCAGCACAACCCAACATGTCTGAGTTGGCATTTAAAGGAATATGGGTTTTGTGTTTTTTTTAATTGTGGGAGGACATGGATGGTATCCAGGAAAAGAGCATATAGTTCTTTGGCTTGCAGCTCACAGTAGTTATTCTAAATGTTCCTGCCAGTTAATTCCTTATTATTCTAATTAACTCATTTATAAAATGTAAATGTACAATAGTAAATGTTATGGTTTTTTCCTAACATGATCTTCCTACAGTATTTCATGTCCCTTTATTCTGCGTTTATGCCCTAGTGTGTTCTACCAAATATGTGTAATAAGACAAAGATTTCCAGCTTTCATCAAACTCAAGTTCATCATCACAAACCAGCCTTGTCTGTCTTGAAAGACAGAGCAGTCTAGAAAATGCAGAAGGCTTTATTTTTATAAAAATCATAAACTTGCTAGACAGATTTCTAACTTTTCAATAATTTACTTTCTTTTCACATAATAGGACTGATTACCAGCTAGTATATTTCAACATTGCTCCTTTAAAATTGTTATACACACAGGGGATCTAGTCAATGATCATGTCTTTAATTGAATCTAGGCTGTGTGCATGTGTGTGTGTGTGTGTGTGTGTGTGTGTGTGTGTGTGTGTGTGTGTTATGGATACATCTAATGAAAGGAAATATGTCCTAGCCAGTAAATAACAGTACTCACTAACAGTTTAACAATTCAGTTTCCTTTCTTTACTGAGTTACGGTTGAATGAAGGATCAGAGGTAAAAATATTTAAACTGGAAGACTGGAAACTGCATGAGGGAGCCAAAATCGAAATCCCAAATTTAATAAATCATAGCAAGAATATTTTTGTTCTGTTTTTCTCCTAAAAGGAAGAGACTGTCAATATAATTAATAAAGTATGACAATTCTTCCTTTATGAGGGCTGAACCATAAGCTACTTTCTTAAATAACACAGGAAATACACAGTAAACTCATCTTAAGTAGACCCAGGTGTGTTCCAGTATCGTTTTGTTCCTGGATCTTAAATCCCTTCAGATATCAACAATGTCAAACTAAGAATGAAATTCAACTTGATTTACTGGGATGCAGTAGCTCAGTGCCTTTTCCACCACTCACACTTCACAGTGCGTGACAAATGCAGGAAGGCCAGGAGAACATGGAGATTCCAAACTCACTGCTTGCGGCTGAGGATCATGTCTCCAGAAGATTGGTTCATTGGAAGGCCAAGGGAGGAATCACGTGATTGATAGTTATATAGTTCCAGAAGCCAGTGCCACAGAACAACAGCAACCAAAGCTGCTTTTAAAATACCTGAACTAGGAAAGAGGCTGCATGGCCTTCAAGTAGCTAGGATCCTACTTAATAGCCCACACATGGCCTGATTATTTAGCCTCTATGCCAAAGGAAAGCGTTTCATCCTGAACAAATAAGGGAATATGACAACAAACTGCCTACAAATTTCTTATGACAAGTGAATTCTATGGAAGAGATACATTATGGAGTAGGCAACCATAGATCCTCTAGATCATGGTGTACATGTAAGAGGTCTAGTCACCAAGACCTTTGCCATGTACACCTAGGCAAAAGCATGGAGAATTGGAGGCTGCCCAAGACCTACCATCCCTTCTTTAGACCACAGAGACAGTATCCTAAGGCCAGACTGAGTCCAGATATTCAGTGCTTCAATGATTGTAGTGTCTGCCAGAGACCAACAGATAAGAACTGCTGCTGACTACCTAACCTACCTAATTCCATTAGGATTCAGATGTGGCTGATTCGAAGGACAGTGATTTGATTCGGTGATTCGAATCACTGCCCCAATTTGATTTGGCTAATTCAGATTCAGAGATTTGGCTACTGAATCATCTACCAATGCTTCGGACAGCCCTAACAGATAGGGATATGTTCCCACGTGGTGAAGGAGGGAATGAGGCTGGTACTAGGGAAGGGGTGGGGGGAGGGGTGCTGTTCCCAGGGCTCCACCATGCTCCACCTGTCCCCCTACACCTGGGCTCTGCCTGTCCCCCCTCACCCCAGCTTCTGGGCTGTGCCATTCTGTGGGGCAGGCAGCTGGTGTTGGCTGCTCCTAAGGCCACTGCAGCAGGGGCTGGGGGGAATAGCTGCAAGTGGAGCCCTGGGCAGTGTGGGACATGGCACAGCTTGTCTGCCCTCACCTTAGCCCCCGCTGCTGTGGCCTCCGGAGCAACCAGCACCAGCTGCAATGGAAAATGCCAGTGGGTGCAGAGGAGGTGGGCAGGGTGCACCTCTTGCTGTTCTGTGCCCCCTGGGAGAGCTGTGGACTGTGGGGCTGTGTTGGGCTCTTCCCAAGGGAGTGTGCCCGCGAATCTGGACACAGGATGACAGCAGGCTGCCGCTGCTGACTGAGGCCAGTGACGGCACCAGGCTGATTCTTCCCAGTGTTCAGGGTGGGCACACCAAGTGCCAGGAACAGCCCAGTGCTACCAGTAGCCCCAGACTGCAGTAACAGCCTGCTGTCATCCTGCATCCAGATCAGGGACACTAGGCTGTTCCTGGTGCTTGGTGCAAGCACGCCAAGCACTGGGAAGAATCAGCCACTGTTGGGGGCATGCACCCCCAGAAAGAGCCCAACACAGCCCCCAGCCCTCCCACGGGACATGGAACAACAAGAGGTGCACCCACCTCTCTGCCCTGCACCTGCTGACAGTTCTCATTGCAGTTGGCACTGGTCACGGCTGGGATCTCTGCAACAGGCTCTGGGGGAAGTGGCAGGAAACAGAGCCCCAGGCAGCATGGAACATGGCACAACTTGTCCATGCTCACCCTAGACCCTGCTGCAGTGGGTCCAGGAACAACCAGGACCAGCTGCAACGGGAACTGTCAGTGCATTGGGGGGTCATGCCTCTTGCTTTTCTTTGCCCCCCAATGCAGGCTGTGGGGATGTGTCAGGTTCTTCCTGTCGCACCTCCGAAGCCTTAATTCCAACAGGCCCCTAGGGCGAGAACGAACGGACTCTAGCTAATTTCTTTTTCCCGCGCTAGGCTTTGATTTCCCCTTTTATTGGCTGCTAGACAGATCAGATAGGCTGGTTTATTGGTCCGTTTTACGACTGACAGAGACAGATGACCGAAGGAATGTTACAACCGTCAGAGACAGATTGATCACCGAAAGAAAGGGGGGTTTCGGGGGTTTCCCCGCACAGGTTCGAATCCTGTTCGTGACGCCATGTCGCACCTCTGGAGCCTTAAATCCAACAGGCCCCTAGGATGAGAATGAACGGACTCTAGCTAATTTCTTTTTCCTGCGCTAGGCTTTGATTTCCCCTTTTATTGGCTGCTAGACAGATCAGATATCGCAAGATTGCCGAGATAAGGGTGTACTCACACGTTCGTTGTTAGAAGTGGCTGGTTTATTGGTCCATTTTACGACCGACAGAGACAGATGACCGAAGGAACGTTACAACCGTCAGAGACAGATTGATCACCGAAAGAAGCTGGGGGGATTCGGGGGTTTCCAGGTTCTGTCTTGGCTCTTCACTATGGCTTTAGCAAACAGCTTTTGGCAGAGATCCTGTGTCCGACTTCTCAACGATCACAAATCGCAGATCGCGAGACAGAGAGCTCCGCTCGTTTCAGCTACGGGGGGGGGGGGTTATACATGGAGCTAGCCTATGAAATTCTTTGTTTTCATTCTATTCCTTTTATGGTATGAAACTGGCCTCAGGCGTTACTACAAGGG
>JAGPOW010003642.1:55710244-55727728 GCA_030014935.1 Caiman crocodilus | reverse complement strand
ACTGGCCTCAGGCGTTACTACAAGGGGTTTGATTTCACTACGGGGGTTTGGCTTCTTAGGTGGTGTCATGAATCACCGCCTACAATGCAGTCTGCACACTTCCCAGGGGTGTGTGCCCGTGGATGTGGATGCAGGATGACAGTGTGCTGCTGCTACAGCCTGAGATCAGTGGTGGCACCAGGCTGATTCTTCCCAGCACTCAGTGCACCTGCTCCAAGCACCAGGAACAGCCCAGTGTCCCTGGCCTGGATCTGGACATGGGGATGACAACAGGCTGCCACTGCAGGCTAGGGCCAGTAACAGCACTGGGCTGTTTCTGGCACTTGGCACACCCATCCCGAGTGCCAGGAAGAATCAGATTGGTGCTGCCACCAGCCCCAGCCTGCAACGGCAGCCTGCTATCATCCTATATCCAGATCCAGGGACACATACCCCTAGGAAGATCCCTACACAGCCCCCCAGCCTGCAGCCCTCCTGGGGTGCACGGAATAGCAAGAGGATTTCCCCCACACACACATACCCTCTGACAGTTCCCACTGCAGCTGGTACTGGTTGCTCTTGGGGCTGCTGCAGTGGAGGCTAGGGTGAGTGCGGACAAACTATACCACATCCCATGCCTCCCAGGAATCCACTTGCTGCTAACCCCCTTCAGCCTTTGCTGCAGCAGCCATGGAAACAGCTGACACCAGCTGCCTGCATCATGGCACGGCACAGCCCAGGAGCTGGGCTGAGTGGAGACAGATAGAGGCCAGAGGGACAGGTGGAGCATGGTGCAGCCCTGGGAACAGCACCCCTCCCCTAGTTCCAGCCTCCCTCACCTCCTTTGGAACCTAACCTATGCCTATTTGTTACATAATAAAATGGGTTCACTTTATGCAAGGCCTGAGGGAACCCTATATAGCCTATGGCCAAATCTCCAAATCAGTGCCAAGTCTCTCCAAATCAATTCAGAGTCTTCTGATTTGATTCTGACCTCTTAATGAGTCTCCCAATTCAATTCAATTTGGATTCAGAAATTTGTCCACTGAATTAGGCTGAATCTCCTCTGAATCTAATCAACTACCAAAGCTTCACACAGCCCTACTGCCTAACACCTCAGTGAGGGCATGTTTCTACTAGAGTGATGTCCCTTAGCAGTGGGGCTAGGGTTTTAAGGTAGCTCAAATGAGAAATCAGAGACATCTGTTTCTCCCCTGACATTCTTCCTTGGCACTAAGAATACCCAGAAGTCTTCAGATGCTGAAGTCTAAAGTCAATGGTGCTATGAAGATAAGTCCCATGTTCCCTTGATGGCCAATTCCACACTAATAGTGTGGTTCTAGCAGGTTCCCACAAGTCTGCTTCTTTCCCTGTGTACAAGTTAGTCAGAGAAATAGAAGCATGCAACATTATTGTAACATAAATTTAACCCTAAAATATTATAAATCCTCACTGTCTGTCACACCATGTATACAGGCAGCAGCATCAGAAACATACAAGGTAAAAGTCTGAAGACAACTATTCTTTTCCCAATATAATCAAGGAGCAAGAGTCTATACGACAAGACCTAACTTTATCATACCACCCAGCTTCAGATAAAGTGAAAATTGGAAATGACATAAATAGGTATTTAGAGTGCAGACAAAAGTCATGATTTTCACCTGATCTGGCCCCTGAACCTGCTCTACAGCTGTGACTGAACACAAGTACACAGCCGCAGAGTGCTTGAAAAGGACCTGAAACCAGAACAGCTCATTCTGGGGTTTGTCTGGCAGGTATTAAAGGATGAGCTGGGTAAATTTGAGCCCCCACACCCCTGCTCCCTGAGGCAGGGGACTCCAATCCACCCTTCCTCTACTCCAACACAGGGTGGCAAAAACCCAAAATGAACCTCCCTGCCTGCTCACCCTGACATCCTGAGACATCACTAAGGGGCAGTAGAGAGGGGGGTCGAGCTAGGGAAAGAAGCTGCAGAGATGCAGCTTCTCTCTCTGAATCAGATCCAAATTGGAGCTCAATCCCTCACCCTTCCAACCCAACAGCAAACATCTGTTGGGTCAGAGGGATTGGTGTAACTCATGGAGTTTTCCATGAAGCACCATGAGTTACAGTGGGGAGCTGCACTTCTGTCTGAACCCCTACTTACGAGTAATCCTCATGAATAGTCAGAGGCAGAGCCGTTCCTTGGGTAGGGAAAATTGGGGAGACCACCCTGGCCCTGTGCTTTAGGGGGCCTCATGGAGCCAGGTGAACCACCCATGGCCCCTTCCACAGGGCCCACCTGGAGCTAGCATCTCAGCCCCATGCCACAGAAAAAGCGCCTGGCTGCTTTCCACCCCCTACCCCCCTGCTGTGTGCCACCAGCTTCACATCTGCTGAAAAGCAGCTTGTCCAAGGCTCATGGGATCTGCTTGGCTCCAGGCACCAAATTTCATTGCTACAGCACTGCTGTGCCCTGCCTTTGTGAGGGTCCCACAGCCCCATTCAGTATTAACGGGACCCTGCATAGGCTGATTTGCCCTGGACCCCACACCTCACTAAGATCAGCTCTGGTTAAAGGTGAAAGCAGAAAGGCTAGCAGCCATACAAGTCAGCTAAGAGTATAAAGAGCAACAAAAATAAGGAACTTTAAGGTACATGCAAGTGGAAGCGCTGTCATTTTTCCTCATCATTTAAAATGAATGTATTACTGCATCCAGTTCTGGGTGCTGCACTTCAGGAGGAATGTGGACAGCACTGTAGACTTCAAGGTACATGCAAGTGGAAGCACTACAATTTATCCTCATAATTTAAAATAGAAATGTATTATTTTTATTAATAAAAGTATTCTGATTACTTTATAGGAACAGAGATGTTATGATTATGCACTACAGAAAAAAATACATAGGGTTGTATATATGTGGTCAATAGAAATAGAGACAGTCAGTAGAAAATATGGCAGTACATAGAATTCCTGAACAGAGTGTTGCCCTGATTCTTATTGCTTGCCTATATTGAGACTATACAGATTTATTTTCTATCACAGCTGAAATCAGTGATGCAAAATCGGGGTATATTCCTAGAGGCACCTGTTTTAGATATGCATTAAACCAGTCCTGGAACACAGTCACAAACAGCACACAGATCCATCCTTCTTGAAGGGATCTAAGTCCAAAACGATAGCCCAGTTCTCAGGCAGAACTCTGACTCAATAATTAACTCTAGATAAAAAGATCCCACCAAATAGTAAATTTCTGTGGTGCCTGTCTCAGCTTCCCCAAACAATCAAAACACAAGACCAACAGCAAAACAGTATTTTTTGCCAGACTGAAAAACTTATTTTTATGAAAAGAGAGAAAATCTGTAGGACTATATATAAGGAACCACAAGGTGATCCCTGCCATAGAAAAAGGCTTTGTAGGATCTAATTAATTTGTTACAAATGGCTTCCTGGAAGCAGTTTTCTACATGCAGTTTATAATATAGCTAGAGCATTGTTATTTTAAAAGTGATAAGTCTTGTTTAAACTCTTGCAGGATAATAAAACTTCCAATTCTATATTGAATCATAGTCGCATACCTGTATCCATGTACTGTTTATCTAAATACACATTTTAATATCCTTAGAATTACCTGTTGTTTGTATGTCTCCCAAGCAAATTAATGTTGGGATTTATTTACTTGCATTTCAAGTCTTTTGTAGTAGGCAGGCCCTGTGACACATTCTTTAGAATGCAAGGTTTATACTAAGTTTGAATGGGGTAAAGAAAGTTAAAAGGTGAAGAACAAGGGAGAGAGGTTTTCCACTGCACTCAGGAAACTTAACTAAATTAATACCTTGAGTTAATAGTTAATGGACACATGACTACAAGTGCAATTAATGTTATTTGGATTTACTGCTTAATAATTTACTGTGCAGTAAACCAGCCCTGGGTAGAAGTCTACCTGTGCAGCCATATGGGAGCGGATTTGCTGCTTATGGGAGTAGCCTGCTCCAAGGCTCCTTCAGCCCTGCTCCACCCACCTGCAGCAGCTAGGGGAGCTGGAGGCTCTGGTCACAGCTGCCCAGGTGACAGAGGCACACTTTAAAAGGCAGCCCCACATGGTGCTCCTTGGCTTTTCTGGCCTAGAGCAGTCTGTATTGTGCTGGCACAACCCTCTGTCTGAAGAACCTGTGCCCACTGTGTGATGGCTGACACACCCCAGGCTCCAGCAATGATGACCCATGGCCTGGGCTTCTGTTTGCCACAATTTCCATGCTTCACTGCTGCTGTGACCACCACCTAGCCCAAGTCAATCTCAACTCTTTCTATCCTCTTGCACCACTTGGCCATGTGGCAAAGCCCACCACTCTGTCTGAGGCTCCCTGCCCCCATTCTGATGTTGACCAGTCCCTGGGCTGCCACCCAGACCCCAGCAGGGATGCCAATGATGTTCATATGGACAACACCAAGGGTACCTTCCGTGAGCTCCTGGTGCTCCAGTCCTGCCATCTCTGGGCCCAGCCTGCCAGGCAAAACCAGTGGCTCCATGTTGTCCAGCACACCTGGGACAACAAGCAGTGGCTGGCCTCAATCTGGATGAGCTGGGCCATATTCCAGGAACTTCTCAACTAGCTATGCCCACACCTGGAACAGCAGTCTACCACCATGCAGTTACTCCTCCCCACAGAGACTAGCTGGCCAACTCTCTGCTCAGGCTAGCCATACCCATCAGCCTGTGCTATGCTGGCCACCTCTTCAAGGTAGGCAAGGCAATTGCCAGAGAGACCGTCCTGGAGGTCTGCAGCACCCTCCAGGACATGCTGGGGTACACCATACTCTGGGTCCACAATCCTGTGGACTTGATGGTGGGATGCCAAGCTCTGGGCTTCCCACAGTGCTTCCCACATCCCTACCACCCTGTGGAAATCACCCATACTACAGCCAGTGGGGCTTTCAATCGGTCATGCTGCAGGATGTCATGGACCACCGTGGTGCCACTATACCTCAGCCCAAGCCCACTGGAGGGCTTGTTGCTGAGCGGCAGGCAGATGACAGGGGGCAGGCAGGGCCAGGGCTGGAAGACGGGCATAAGGAGGCACAACAGAGATTACCAGAGCCAGGATAGTGTCCAGTAACCAGCGGTCCTCCTCTGTGGCATCCACTACCCCGCCCCCAAAGTGGCCTGCCATTCCTGGGCCTCCAGCATCCTCTTGAAGAGAGCAACATGTGTTGCCTTGAGGGCCAAGAGCCTCTTCTGGAATGCCTGGTCCTCCTAGTCCCTGTGACACAGCCCTCTCCTGCTCACACCCGTGCATCTTGCACTGAAGCCAGGACACGAATGAGGCTTCTGCCATTGCCAGTCCCTTTCTAAACTGTGCGCATGTGCAGAAGGGCCAGCCAGTGCCTCACTGTTCTTGAGAGCTAAGGTGCGGTCCCTCCATTCCACCAGGGGAAGGAACAGGTGGGTAACCCCCCCCCAACCTGGCTCGTGTCCTGGCAGCCAGGTCATGTGGCTCCTGGGGGGCTAGGCCAAGTAGAAGTCAGAGGGGCGTGACCCTCCTTGGCCCACTCAACCCAGTCCCAGCTGACTAGGTCCCTCCCTTCATGGGCCCCTGCTTACCTGCGGGCAGGCTGGAGCTCATTAGGGATCCGAGGGTCTCTGCTGGGGTCCCTAGGCTCATGGGGGCACAGTGAGCTTACACCCGTGCATCTCAGATCAGAGCTGGGACACAAATAATCATCATCATGGTGCAGGTGCAGCAAACCTGGGGTGGGACCCTGAGCTTTGACAGTGTCCCAGGCAAGTCTGCACCTCCCCACAAAGGTGGACTACTAGCACTGCTTCTGGTATGAGCTATTCCTTAGAGAGAGGGCACAGAACATCTCTGCACTGTGCTGATTTGCACCACATGCCCTTGAACGCTGCTTGTATGAATACCTCAAAGAGAAAACTATTTTGCTTGTCCTGGCAATATGGGGGGTTGAAATCTGTACTTCTTTGGTACGTGTGATATCTTAAATTTACAGTAACATTTAAGCTAGGTACAGACATTCAAAAAGCTTGAGGCAAAATTGATCTAAGTTATGTGGCTTTCTGAAAGCTGCGTAGTTTAGATTGGTATTGATTGGTTAGACTGTGTTCCACGATTTTTAAAATAGTCTATGTGTGCTGAACTTCATTGCAAGAATAAAAGGTAGACTCATACATAAGGTTTGTCTACATGAACATACTAACATAGATGTGAGGTTCTTCAGCATAACTACTTCAGATTAATCAGTATGATGAAGTAGACACATCTAAGTTAACAACCAGCTTTTACTCTCTCAAGTCATTGCTCCCACACATTGTGGGGGATTTCCTCCAAAGTAAATACATGTAATAATATAAAAAGTGTTAAGTATTTCTAAATTGTAAAAGTGCTGTTTAATATTTCTAAATTGTAAAGGTGCTGTCTGATTTCATGTAGTAAACATTACTTGAACCAAATTGTGTGCCAGCATGGTAAACATGGTGTGAATAGCCCTCCCTGATGCATACAAGAAACTATTTTGTACATTGATACAAGACTCTCCAGAAAAAGAGGGGAAGGGTAACCATATCCCTGCCTTAATCCTGAATCTTGTTAGGAGCAGATAGAGCCAGCACTGTGAACTATGTCCCACACTCTCATAGACATTGCCAGATTTGGGTGCTGTATCCCAGGGTGCTGAGGGAATTGGCAGAGGTCAAGACAGGTTCCAGAGGACTGGAAAAGGACCTATGTGGTCCCCATTTTAAAAAAGGGGAGGAAGGAGGACCCAGGTAACTATAGGCCCATTACCTCGGTCCTGGGGAAGCTCTTTGAGAAAATTATCCAGGAACACAACTGCGAGGGACCAGCTGGGGAGAGTATGCTTAGGGGAAACAAATATGGGTTCATTAGGGGCAGGTCCTGTGAGACCAACCTGGTTGTTTTCTACGACCAGGTCACAAAATTCTTAGATGCGGGTGTCACGGTGGACATAGTTTTTCTGGACTTTAGGAAGACTTTCGACACTAATTCTCACCCCATCCTCATTAAAAAATTAGGTGCCTGTGGTGTCGATGCCTATACAGTCAGATGGGTTGCAAATTGGCTGGAGGGCTACACCCAGAGAGTGGTGGTGGATGGGCTATTTTCAACCTGGAGGGACCTAGGCAGTGGGGTCCCCCAGGGCTCAGTCTTCAGGCCCACACTGGTTAATATCTTCACCAGTGACTTGGACGTGGGGGGGTGAAAAGCACCTCATTCCAATTCATGGATAACACTAAGATGTGGGGAGAGGGGGCACACTAGAGGAGAGTGACAGGCTACAACTAGATCTGGACAGGTTACAGGGCTGGGTGGATGAGAACTAGATGGGATTCAATACTGAGAAGTGCAAGGTACTGCACCTAGGGAGGAAGAATCACCAGCATACCTATAGGTTGGGGAACTCCCTTCTCATCAGCACAGAGGCAGAAAGGGATCCTGGAGTCATTATTGATTCCAAGATGAACATGGGCTGCCAATGTGAGGATGCAGCCAGGAAGGCTAACTGCACATTGTCATGCATCCACAGATGCATTCTGAGCAGGTCCAAGTAGGTGATCCTCCCCATCTATGCAACACTAGTCAGGCCACAGTTTGAGTACTGCATCCAGTTCTGGGTGCTGCACTTCAGGAGAAATGTGGACAACATTGAAAGGATCCAGAGGAGAGCCACTCACATGGTCAGGGGGCAGCAGGGCAGGCCCTACAAGAAGAGGCTACGGGACCTGAACCTGTTCAGCCTCCACAAGACAAGGCTGAGAGGGGACCTGGTGGCCATCTATAAACTTACCAGGGGGGACCAGAGGGGAACAGGAGAATCCCTGTTCCCCTGAGCACTACCAGGAGTAACTAGGAATAATGGCCCTAAGTTGACTGAGAATAGGTTCAGGCTAGACATCAGAAAGCACTACTTCACAGTCAGGGCAGCTAGGATCTGGAACCAACTTCCAAGGGAAGTCATACTTGCTCCTACCCTGGGGGGTTTCAAGAGGAGGCTAGATAACACCTAGCCAGGGTAATATAACCCCAACATTCTTTCCTGCCTATGGCAGGGGCTCAGACTTGATCTGCTTAGGTCCCTTCTAACCCTACAACTATGAAACTATGACTTTCTGGGGCTTCTGTCAAACTCTCTAAGGCTCCTGCTGCTGTTTTGTGGCTCCACCATATTGATTACTAGTAATGCTACAAAGTGAGCCTTACTTTTGCAGTGTAACTAGATTTAAAATGCACATTAACAGGAGAAAATGTAGGAACATAGGATATTGGGTTATACCTGAGGCACATCTAGCCCTGTCTCTGAGCTTGTCCAACACCTTGTGCCTTAGAGGAAGTTGTCAGAGTCCTCCAGTAGATAGGTTGGATCTGTGTTGGATAATCTGACCCAAACACATGGTATCACACAAATTCCTATCAGAGACTGGCTTAAATCTGAACCTTGAGGTGTGATATACTTGTGGGCTATTATACATATATAATGTATAATATACATTATTATATATATAATGTGGTGATATACTGTGGGCCCACAGTACTTGTAGGCTATTATAATTTGAGATGTTAAAGAAATAAGAAAATGAACTTTTGTTATAAGTTAGCTAATAGCAGATGACCTCTGGGCCAAGGTGTGATTTCAAGTCCCACACACTGGGTGCATCTACAAGTGAACATGAATGTAATGCTACTCCCCTTTTCACCTTGCAACTCAAAAGTATCATCAAATCATTTCCATCAGAACTACAAGAAAAACAACAGATCTTGATCCTCTCACTGTCTAGCCCAGGGACTTTTTACATGCTACCTAAAATACACAAGCAAGGGAACCCTGGTAGACCTGTCATATTCAACCATGGAACCCTCACTGAGGAAATATCAGGTTTCATCAAATCAATTCTAAAACCTCTTGTCACCCTAAGAGTGAGTTTTCTCCAAGACACAGCAGACTTTCTGTGAAAACTTAAAAACACAGACCACCTTCCCAGCAACACCCTCCTAACCACCATGGATGTAACCAGCTTATATACCAACATCCCACAACAGGATGGCATCCAAGCCTGTCTTACATATCTACAAGAGCAAGATTACAACTCAGAGTACAGACCCCAAGATATTACAGAACTTGCACACTTCATCCTCACACACTACAAATTCATCTTCAAAAAACAACACTTTCTCCAAACCATGGGCACAACTAAGGGGACAACAATGGCCCCATGGTATGCCAATCTTTTTATGAGCCACCATGAAAAAGAATTCCTCAAAGATTACACCATCAAACCCTTTCTGTACTTAAGATATTGATAACATCATCATTTGGACTGAAAACCTGCAAGCTATACTTGATTTCCATCAGAAATTCATCATCACTCCTCCATCAGAATATCTCTTGAATACTCCAGCACCAACATTTCCTTTTTTTAGACATGAGGATCACTATCTAGAATGGTAAAATACCACCATCTACAAGACCACCATACCACCATCTACTAGAAATCCATGGACCAACATACATATCTGCACAGAACCACCAATCACCCTAAACACACCAAGAAAACTGTAATATACAGCCAAGCTCTCCGATACCACTGAATTTGCACTGAGAAGAACATCCACGATCATCACCTCACAAATCTCAAAAGGGCTTTCACACAACAAGGACAGTCCTCCTAGACTGCACTTTTGAAAGTGCCACCTGGATACCATGTGAAGAACTGCTGCAGTACAGAAGGAAACCCCCCCATGAATAGCACACCACTGTTTATGATATATCATCCCTCCCTGGAACCTATATGGAAAATCCTCAAAAAACTGCAACCCTTAACAGAATAATACCCAGTTCTTAAAGAGATCTTCTCAGAACCATCCATTATAGTCTTTAAACAAGTACTGAACCTCACCAACATCATCACCAGAAGCAAACTTCCTACAGCCCAAAACATACCAAATGCATCAGGACCATGCCAGGACAAGAAATGTGAAAGCTGCCAACATATCTCCACTATCCCCACAATTACTATGCCCCACAACAGAACCATCAATATCCCTGGATCCTACACCTGCACCTCCAGAAATGTAATATATCTCATCTAATGCACCAAATGCCCTGATAGAAAATATGTAGGAGAAACCCAACAACACCTGCTTACAAAAACGAACGCACACTGAAAATCTATCAAAGGTAAGAATAACCAATTAACTGTGCGGGCACATTTTTCCCAAGAAAACCACTCTCTCTCCAATCTCTCAGTTCTAATCCTCAAAGGGAATTTACAAAACACCTTTCACAGATGAGCCTACAAACTTCATTTCATCAACCTACTGGATACAAAAAATCGTGGACTAAATATAGACATTGGATTCATGACACGTTATAACCTGCCTGACATCTGACTCCCTAGGCACTTCTCTACTACTTACTAGCAACATTCATTCCCCTTTCCAGCCCACTCTCCACACCTGTCTGTCACCCATTGACTACTTCAATTTACATTTTCACTGACTAGCTTTCTCACATGCATACCAGCCACTGGCTTCTTTATTATTCCATGCAGGAAGAGCACAAACCAACTGCTGATACTTTCTCAGCCTGATAAAGGGTACTTGAGCTCATGTTACAGAGGCTACTGTTGTTCAAGTTAGGAGGATGCTATATTGTTAACACTTGTGACAAGCACAGTGTAATAACTGTAACAGATAAGACATGGTAAAATAGATCTTGTTTTAGAGTGTAAACTCAGTTTCTCCATGTGCATCTCTTGTTACTTTCCAAGTTACTATTGGAAAAATCCCAGGTTACTACTTCCTTTAAAATACTGAGGACAATGCAAGTAAGGAATTCCTTTGTAGACAATGGCTTTCATGCTTGGCATAAAGTGCATTGACACATACCGGGTTAAATGCACTGAAATAACTAATATATTAGAATAGCTTTATTACACTGAATTTTAACCCAGCAAGAAGAATAAATCTTCACTGATGCATTGCATGTCAATATATAAAAAGGGGTGACAGAAATAACTAAACTACAACAATAATAATAAACTCACAATCAAAATAATAAAAAGTTGTGATACTGTCATTGTAACAATGATAACAATGAGACCAGCACTCCTTGGGCTGAAAGCAGAAGCAGATATCTGACCTGTTAGAATGCATCCTTGCAATACCAAAGCACAGTTAATAATGGCAGTTTGGCAATACCCTCTCCCCTGTTGAGACTTTAGAAATGGAGTGGAATTCAGTGAATGATGGAGAAAATTAATTACAAACAGGTTCAGAAAACCTAAATCATGATTTAGTTTTGCACTTTATAAACCCTTTGTTCACTCTCCTGTGGATATTTTGGATCTGTGAGCATCTTTTGGATTTGAATTTTAATTACAAAAATAAAATATCAGGAAATTAACTATGAGAATAAATCTTCTTGGATCCCAGTGACTTTATTCCTGTAATACTGCATTGACTGTTTATCTGAGACTGAAGATGTTAGGGTTCAAGATGAGATTTGTAAAGAAAGTTAGGAGTAACAGTGAACAGGCAAAGGAAAGAAAAAATGATGAGCACAAGGAAGAAAAGTACCCTCCAATATTTTCATGAATGACTTGATGAAGGAATAGACATACATTGCCTGATTAAACTTGAAGACATTATTAAATTGGAAAGGTTTGTAAGTATTTTGTAGAATGGGACTGGGATTGAAAATGATCATTGCAAGTAAAAAATATCTGAAATAAGTCATTCAATTCAAGAAGGGCAAACACATATTACTACGTTTAGGTATGACTTAGCAACAATATAAACACAGACTTGATGAATGACTGGCTGGGAAGTAGTTCTGCAGTAAAAGGTCTTGGGGTATAAACAAGTGTCATACTGACATGAAACAATTGTCATGTAAAAAGCAAACACCACATCATATGTAGTACACATGATGCAATCTTTTAACCATGTTCAGCATTGGTAACACCTCAGGTGAAGTAGTGTTTCCAGCTTTGGACATAGTACTTCAAGAAAGGAGAGTCCAGAAAAAAACAAGAAAAATGATCAAAGGTTTGCATAACAAGAGCCATGAGAAAAGCTTGAAAGCATTAGGTTTGTTTAGTCTAGAGGAAAAAAGGCTTAGTGGAAACATGATAAGAGTCTTCAAATACATAAAAGGTCACTGTACAGAGTAAGTTAATAAGTTGTTCTCATGTCCACAAGGGGATAAGATGAGAAGTATTACACTTAAACTGTGTTTGTGCAAAACAGTTAACAAGATGCCTTGGCACAGCTGTGTTAAGCACACTGCAAGCACGGGTGCAGGAATTTCTCTTGCAACGCGGGAAAAAGTCTCGATGAAGGATCAGAGCCCACCAAAACCTTGCAGCTGCACCACCGAGTTCATACTTACAATTGGCCCACGGTAAATTATGCAAATGTGTCAGTCGGCAATTGGCTCGCTGACCACATAAAAGGCTTAGGCGGTGCTCGCCCAAATCGGAGGAGTGCTCAGATGTGCATGAGGAGAGATCCCTGCATGCATTTCCAAGCCACGAAGGAGGCCTGATCAACCGACGATGACTCCCCGCTGAAATCATCCGACATCCCAAAACCTGCGTGAGTGTGAGCAACAGTGTGCCTGTGTTCCGTTTAAGTTCTGTAACTTCAAGAGACGTGCCTACAGTATACGAGCTGTAAGTAAAGGTTTTTTTGTTGCAACCGCTCAACCGCTGCGTCTCCAGCACCTCAATTCTGCTCCATCAGCGGCCCCATTCTGCCAGTGTTTCTCAGCCCCCACTAACTGAAATGAGGGAGAGTCAAATTAGACATTAGGAAAAACCTTTTAGCTGTAAGGATTTTTAAGGATAATTAAGCTTGTAATATCTTAATGATCTCTCAGAATGTTTTTGGTATAGTTCATCTTGCCTTATAACAGGGGAATGGACTAAATGATTTCTAAAAACCTCTTCCAACCCTGTATTTTATGATACTATGCTATTCAAGGAAAAGACAGGCCTTGACACAGAAACACCAGTCATAGCCTAGCCCTGAAACATGGAGTGAAGTGTCTGCACTTTGACCATACATTGGGTTCAAAACAATCTCTATGGACAACTGGCATGAAAAAAGCACCATTACTCAAAGCAAAGGACCATTGTAGGGCCAAAAGCTGAGCCAAGCAGTCTCGTGCTGCAGGTGCTAGTTGCAGCTGTCAAAAGACTGCATGCCCCTCCAATTGCTAAGTCAGATGTTGGGGGGATGAGCCAAGTCTATGCAGCAAGGTCTATTCCCCTGCCCACTGTCCAGCCATGCAGAGAGGAGACGGAGGTTTTTTTGAGGGGGCCCAGAACAGAAGATGTGGCACATGTCAGCTTCTGACCTATGGTCTGAGGAGCCAGGAAGGTGATCACCAGGGCCCACTCTGGAGAGCAATAGCACAGGAGGGGAGGGGGACCTCTAGGCTGATAGTGGTCAGCATAGGTGCAGGCCCCCAAGAGGTTCCAGGCCAGTCCTGGAAGAACATGGAACCACTCAGAATCTTCAGCCATCCCTTGGAGTTGAGAATAATGTCCATCAGGCTTGATGGGTCCTCAGGTGACTGAGAAGCCTGATTCTGGATACACATATTCTTCAACAATTGGGGGTATATTGTTGCACAGGGGAATGGAATTCACAGCCCTGTATTGGTCTCCTTCTCCTTCCTCTACCGCTGCTGTTCCACCTCATTATCAAGTCATTGGACCTTGAACTGGTTCATGCCTTGGTGAACCAGATGGTGCCACACTGAACAGTCAGCAGCTTGCTCTTCCTAAATGTTGGTGTCAATGCCTCCATGCTTGAAGATGACCTTGACTGTCTTTGTACCATTTCCTTTAGCTGTCCTTTGACCGTTGGCTAATGGAAAGCTGGGAAAAAAGAATCTGGCAAGGGAGGTGGTTCTTAGACATCTGGATGCAGTGGCACGTCCATCGGAGTTGATTACGCAAAGGCAAGGCTTCAATGTTGGTGGACACAGTTTCATGGAGGGCACTCACACTGGTCTGGCAGTCCTCCAATTTGATTCCCAGGATTTGACACAAGCACCACTTGTGAAAGTTCTCAAGGGTCTTAATGTGGCATCAGTAGATGGTCCAGGTTTCACTGCAGTAGAGGAGGGTGATCAGCGTTACAGCCTTGTAAACCAGGACCTCTGTTGATTTCCAAAGGTCTCTATTTTCAAAGACACATTGTCACAGCTTGAAAAAGGTGACACTGGTGCAGTTGACCCAGTGCTGGACTTCTTCATCAGTGGTAGCCCATTGAGAGAAGTGGCTGTCAAGATACAGAAAGTGCTCCATATACTCCAGAACCTCCCCATCTATATAGATAGGGCAAGGGATGTTCAGCTGGCCTCTGGAGGGTTGGTGGAGAACCTTCATCTTGGCAATGTTCAAGGACAGTCCAAGTCTCTTATACAAAGCATTGAAGAGATCTAAGGTCACTTGCACATCCTGTGCACAGTGAGCCATCACACAGCAATCATCCACAAACTGAAGGTCACAGATGTCCTAGGTGGCGAGCTTTGTTTTTGTCCAGAAGCACCCAAGATTGAAAAGCTTCCTGTCCAATCAATACTGGATACTGATGCCGGATGGTAGATCATCTCAGGTGAGGTGGATGATGATGGTCAGGTAGATGGTGAACAGAGTGGGGGCAATCACGCAATCTTGTTTGACCCCAGTCCAGATGCAGAAGGTGTCAGTTTTATATCTTCCACTCAGGACAGTGGTGGTCATATCATCATGCAGCAGCTGCAGCATGGTGACAAATTTCAGCAGGCAGCCAAGGCATTGTAGGATGGTCCACAGAGCTTCACGATTTAAAGAATCAAATGCCTTGGTCAGGTCAATGAAGGCAAGGAACAGTTCTTGAGTTTGCTCCCAACATTTTTCTTGGATCTGCCCGGCAATGAAAACCATGTCCACAGTGCCCCATTATGGTGCACTCAGAATGGAGAGGTGGTGGTCCACCTGCCCCCACACCCAAGCTACTCCAAGCCTGGTGTCCTAACCAAATCAGTTGAATGTCCAAGTCACAATAGACCACACGGAGCCATTACCCCAAATTTGGTCATGTTCCTCTTCATTAGTTATTCCTACCTAGCAGTCCGTTATTGGCCACTCCGGACATATAAAAGTTCTTGCAGCTTCCGCCCAAGTTGGAGACCACCAAGCATGCAACAGAGTAACCACGGAGAACTCTGTAGCGCGACCAAGGAAACTTGGCAGACTGATCATCCACCAATATCTCCCTGTCACCGGGTTCTTTTGATGTGCCCTCATTATCCTGCAGGTTCCTTTTCATTCAAAAACTCATTAACTCGCAACTCGGTTAATTATTTCAGTGGGTCGACCAAAAGGCTCATCAACAGCTACTTTTCACTAAAAGGGGAAGAAGGAGTTTCAAACGAATGGAAGGCACACTTTCATCCCGGGGCATTTGGGTGTGTGGTGAGCAATGAGCGGGTCTAATTCAGACCCCAAGACGAAGTAGGTACCATGTCCCTCGCCAGAGTAAAACCGACGGGTGTAGCAGACCCAACTCTCACCCAAGAGTATGCTCACTCTGTGAGAGAGGGCGGAGAACCAACACCAGTTGACCGATTCAATCTCCTGACCCTAGTGCCCAGGTCAAGGGGGCACGAGCTGCTTTCAGATCTCTGGGAAAAGTTAGAGATGGAGGGCTGTGTCGCGGTGCAGTGAACGGGCCTGAAGTGGGACAATGGGAAGATGTTGAATATTATGTTCCACACTGTTACAACTTTGCTGTGAGAAAATGCAAATTTAGAGGTTCAACTGCTCACAGCCACCTGGACGGCTAAGGAAGTGGCAGTAAAGGAAAGCTCTGAACATCAGAGAACTCCGAGCTGCCGCCATTCCAAGATGGCACCAGGGAAAAAGAAGAGCGCACGAAAAGTCTTGAGGAAGAAGGAGCGGTCGCGTGGTCCTCGGCCCCGCTCCTTGGAGTGGCGCCAAAAGAGACTCCGCCCCCGATGCAGTGTGAGTGGGAGAACTGCCCCCTTATAAGGGGGAGAAGTTATACTTGATGCTCCCGCCTGACGAGCCTATGCTTCTCCCAGCTGCGGTCCACCCGATAGCATTAGTCAAGCAAGTTACAGATACGCAGGGTGTGACCTACATTACCACTACATGCCGCACCCACATGCGGGGGGAAATGCAAGAATTATACGAAGAATCGAAACTGAAGCCTGAAGAGACCCTGGCTATGTGGTTAAGACACCTGGTAGTGGAATTTGGGTCAGACTTGCTGGACCTGGAAGAAGCTGACTACCTAACTTGCCAAGCCTTGTGGAGTGGAGGGCACACCACCGACCTGGAAGTGGTAGCGAGTAACGCTCGCTGGCCCATCCCACTCCCAGCTCTTGTTGCAGGCCAAGTTAGTTACAAATCCACGCATGGCACGACGGCCACCCACCAAAAGTCAGCTCACAACTTCTGCTGGCCATAATAGGGATATCATATGCCTCTTGGAATCCCAGCATACACCATTTGGGACTGACATGGGCTCAGTGCAAAGGAGGGTGGCCTCACCGTCATCTATGGAACCCTGGAACCGTTCCTGCAACCCTTGATAGCATAGAAGCCTGCATAGAGATCTATGGAGGAGACGACGCCAAAATGCTCCGACTCCTCCTTAACCCGATGACCGGATAGGAGGCGGGAAACTTCCTGAATCACCTTCCACGGTTTCAAGTCCTTGTGAAGACGTCCGCGAGAGTGTCTAGTAATGTGGAATACCGACCCTCGGTGTACCCCATTGAAGCCCAAAGACCAAAGCGTTATGAGTCTGACAACCCACGAGAGTCGCAACAGTTGCCGCAACAAACGCTGGAGAAGAGAGGAATGTTCGGGTTCCTCCTACACCACTCCAGGCCTACGAAGCAACAATTGTGCATTCTGGGGAATGAGAGCCAATGGAACCTGGCAAATGAACTAGGCCTCAGGTCTGAAGCATAAGACACAATGACCGATTACCAATTCTGGCTCATCGCAACCGGCAAGCTCGCCGCCGTATTGTTCTCCCAGTTTCCTCTTTCTGTTCGTTTGTTTGTTTGTTTGTTCGTTTGTTTTGTCCCCTTACAGGCCCAGCAGTGACAAAGCGGCGATCTGTGACTGCTCGATCACGGGAACCACCGAGCACCGACCCACAGTACATCCAGGTCAACACAGAAATGGCCACCTACTTGTATCTCATGAACGGAGTCATCACCTTATTCCTGCCATTACTGACGGGTTCCTCGGTGAATGGAACTGACTTCAAGACCTCCAGCTTGGTTCTGAACTTTCTATCGTTGTGATCCAAAGCCATAATTAACGGCTCATCAACAGATGACCTACAGTTCCCCTTTTCTGTTAATGACCCCGTGTTCACACCCTTAGTTTACAAAAATGTCTTGTCATTAGTAATCTGAAAGTTTTGGGGATGTCGCAGAAAGGTCAGGTGTAGACA